>JAVKLA010000093.1:39510711-39529795 GCA_034782735.1 Sagittarius serpentarius
TTTTGCCCCCCCCCCCCCCCCCCCATGATCTTCAAAACTGCTGAGGCTACAAAATCAAGAACTAAAATTAGGCAGGGCCACAACACAGGATGATTGGTGTGTTAGGATACCTTCTTAATGTCATTAACAAGCACGTGTGCTAACGCATCCCTCTACCCCTTGCTTTTTTAGTATGGACTAGATATCGCTCACCTAAAGCAGCGTCTGTACTACACTTGTTTTTTCCCCTTGTCCAGTGTCTGACAACAAACCATATTTATTGTGCGTTGAAGAAAAATCACAGTTTTGTGACCTTGATTTCTTTAATTCACATTTGTGAGGGAGGTGGTTGTTTTTGTAGTGCCTGTCTGTACGTGGAGGAGAGCTGCTAGGAACTATGTTTTGGGTAGCTGATTAGAGATGACTTAATGTATTTAAATGACATTGCCCTTATACATGCGTGTTCATGGCAAGACTCCGTGCCTCCAGCTGAATCAGTGAGAGCGCACTCTGAAAATTGGGCTCCCCACTGCATAGCTACAGGCTAGATACCCAGCAAGAACTTCATTTAGGTGGTGGCTCCCAGTGAAGAGCCTGGTCGGACTTGCCTGGCTGCATTAGGACCTCTGCAAGGAGCAGGAGTGCAACCAGTTCTCTGAGGCAGTTTTCGACTGCTTTCTTATCTGCAGTCTCTTGTAGCTCTGACTGCTTGCTGCAAAGCTTGAGAAAGCAGAGGTTCAGCGGTGAGGAGCTTTCTTTGCTATGTGGCTTTTTAATCTGCAGGTGCAGTGCGGGTCGGACAGCACAGAAGATGGGCAGGAAGAAGCGAGGTGGCAGAGATAATATGATTGTACATTCTTTAGTTTGTATAGTGCGTTTGACCGGAGTTATGGTGCTTATCAGTTTAGGCTCCAGAACTTCAAAATGTTGCTTTATTCATATAAAACTGAGAGAGTTCAGTTCTTTAATAGGATTGAAATCTGTGCATGTATGTGCACAGATTTCGGCCAGTGGAGTAAGCACTAGCAGAAATGCTTTGCCTTCTTTGCACCTGAGCCAGAAACTGTGCATAGTCGTTTCAGCAACAGTTTTTTTGGTATTCCTCTGAAAGCAATGGAAATCAGAGATGTGAGGCCGTTGCAGTCTCTGTAGAGAAGTGAACTGTGATGGTTGTAGACACCAGATTAAAGAAGCTAGCGCTAACCATCCCCGAGTGATCACAGAGGATGGGCTTCTGATGGAGTGTGAAGATGATGAATCATTTTACCTTTTGCTACTGGAGAGCAGAGTGAAAAACCCTGTGTGCTTGAGACTTAAATTTGTATTTCTTATCCCAGAGTGTAGATAATGAATTTATAAGCATGCGTTGTCTTCTTTGAACTTTCTTCCTGCCCTAGGTGTTATCAGGAGTGGGACTGTAGTTTGGTTGGGCTTTTTTTTTTTTTCCCCACACCTGCTTTGTGATCTCTCCCATCCTCGCCTGCATTGATGTCTGGAGAGGGATGCTTTGCTGTACAAAACCCCTGCTTGCAGGGCTAGAGGGGGTGGTATTGCACCCAGGCCCAGTCTTCCAAAAGCTGGGGAGGGCAGCTCTGATCACCTGCGGCGGGTTCCCTGGGGGGCTGAGCAGGAAGGAGAGAGTGAGCCATGGCACAGACAAACTGAAATACAAAATAGCCCCAGTGCAAGCATACAAGCAAGCTAGCGCTGACCTGGGGGCAATATGCACAGAAGATCTCATCTGCTTTCTTTGGCAAAGTATCTTCCATGAGGCAAAACGACTGTAGCTTGTAGGGTTTTGTTTTTGCTTTGGTTATCCAGTCGCACTGAAGTGGGATGTCTGGAGAAACACTAAAAGCTGTAATGGTGATTGCTTGCAGATGCATTGTGAACTGGGAACACAGTAAATGAGACCATTTTCCAGGCATGGCCACCTGCCTAGGAGTATGGCACAGGCTGAAAAATTGTGCAGCATCGGGGCTGCTGCGGGGTGGTGTTTGCTGCCTCGTGCGGTTTTAGGGCTGTAGGGCTACTTGCTTTTATATTTTGATGTGCGAATCCTAAATCCCAAAGTATTCTTGTTTTCTGCTGAGATGACAAATGGCGGATCTACATTTGGAAACTTGCATTTGTGGAACTTGAATAGGTTTTAAAATCTAATTAGTTGAACAGTACATTTTTGTGAAGTTAATGCTCTTTAAGTTGGTTTTGTTTATGTTGGTAAATTAGTACTTAAAATTAAATGAATGACAATTAAACACATGTAAAATGCCATCTCTGTCATATAGTCTTCTCCATCAGTTCGATCATCGTCACTCTGATTTTTATAGCTTCCAAGAAGATTTGTTTTAGCTGGGATATTAATCCTGTAAAGAGTTTAAATTCAGGTGGGGTGTGCGTGTTGGCGGGGGTGAAATGTGATCCCAACCCATCTTGAGGTGCCGTTGAGCTGAGAAGGAATAGCTGGTAGGTGACATTAATGAACTTTTTAATGCTCTTTCCCTTTTTCCCTTCTAGGTTGGTACAGAGGTTATACACTACGAAAAAAGTCCAAGAAGGTAAGTGTTGCCAGAGCAGAGTGCTGATTTTTTTTTTTTTTTTTTCCTGGACAAAGATGTATTATGGCATGGGGTGCGTTGTTACAACGGAGATCTCGGGCATGTGTTAGGGTACTGTGTGGGAGCAATTCACCGTGTGTCCACTGATCTCTAGTAACTGCTGGTGTGTAGCCTCAACCTCTGGTAAATGTGAATTTTTGAAGTTAACTGAAACTTATTTTAGCAAGGCCTAAAAGCTGAGTTGCATGTCTTTTTTTGGTGTTTTTTTTGTTTTTTTTTTTTTCCGATTTAACGGTATACATATATATATAGTCACTATAGATGGCTTAATGTGCATCAGCTTGTTTTCTGCAGTAACTTGTGTACCAGAGCCTTTGCCTCAGTAAAAAGTTCAGAACTTTATGTTCTAGTTGATCTGTTTAGAGGCTGACACTTCACTGTCTGTTAAATAATGTATTACTCATAAAACGCAGTTGCATCTTGGAAAGTGATATGGAGATCTACATTGATTTTTAGTCGTTCTCTGCAAGAGGGGGAATAATCTTCTGCAGTGTAATTTTGCCTAGTTGTTAGGCTTTCACTGTGCATAAAGGGCTGCCGTTTATAGCAGCCTTTCTGAAATAAAAAGAAAGGAAACAGCACAAATAATGGTTGTAACATTGTGTTTTATTTTTTGAGCATTTTACTTTATAGTAGTAATTAACCAGAATTAAATGACTTCTGGTTTTGCCTCTTTTTTTCACTTAAAGTAAAACACTTAAAATGTAATGTTTGCCTACAGAGGTACACTTTGAGTTGCGTCTGCATGTCTGAAAGTACAGAGCTGAGTCGTGTGGTTTGTCCCACCCATTTCCTAACCAGGCCTGTTCTGTGGTTTTTCTATTCTATTTTGATATTTTCTTTTTTTTGGAAATACACTAAACTTCTTATGAACCCTATTTCATGAACTTGCCTTGTACAGCCTAAGAAACAATACACATTCTTCTTGGCTTAAATTAATTTCATGTGTTGCTGCATTTGTCTGCTGCTAAATGTAGTGGTGTTTTGGTGGTGTTTTTTTTTTGTTTTTTTTTTTTTTAACTGGGACAAAAAGACACCCCCCCTGCTACCTCCCCAGTTTCTGTAGCTTTCTAAGGTTTTCTTCTTTTGCATTCCTTGATAATGATAAAACTGTACTACTACCTTATAGGGTGAGGTGGAGGAACTTACTTTCTCAGCTTGATTTGAATTATTTTGTATTTCTGGAATCTAGAGATTAATTTAGAACACTGTCAGAAAAGCAGTACTGGTCTTCTGCAGTGCTGTCTGTTGAGCAGGTTTTTGGCTTGTAGCACTAACAATAGGTTGGTGGTAGAAGATGCTATGTTACATTTAGTCTATATACTATGGGTTGCAATGCAGGATGCCTGCATTCTGTGCATGCATGTGCCCATTTATTTCACAGCAAGGCAGCCCGGTATACTGCCTGTTCTCACGCGGTGTTTAACTGGAAGACTGGAAACGCTGGCAAAACCGCTTTGGGAACAGAAGCAACATCTTATAGCAGGGTGTAAGAAAGCTTGGTTAGACTTGAGGAAAAGCAAGCAGTGGACCTGGATTACAGGCAAAATGTCATTTTGGAGTAGATCTATTTAAAATCATCTTTCATGCTTTCAAAAGCAAGTCTGTTTTTATTTGCATCTGTATATAATCATTCAGGGATGTGGAGCATTGTGGCAAACTGCTTTGAACTGGGGGAGGAAACACCCCTTTGTAGGGCCACCTGTGACAGGGTATCACTGTTGTTCACTTTGATACTGTGGAGGTAAGTTTAAAAACACCGAGTCTGTATTTGCGAAGGTTACAATAACACCTTCTTGGAAGGACATGCCATACAAAATGTAAATGTACATTAAAAAGGAAACAAAATGCTGCAACTCCACTGTTCTGATGCTTAAGAGGATGTGAATGGCTCTGTGGACCTGGCAATGTGTCTTGCCATATTTTTAGGTAATAGATAAAATGTTATATGCAACTGGTTATTTAAAACATTTTTTTTTTCCCTTTCCTTCCCTCTCAAAGGGCATATTTCCTGCCTCCTATATACACCTTAAGGAAGCAATAGTTGAAGGCAAAGGGTAAGTTTGATTTGAAAATAATGAAAATCCATTTTCCTATTTGTATCTACATAATTCTGGTGTATTATCAGATAGCTTACACATGTTTCCAGTTACTTGTGGAGCTGATGATGAAAATGTGTGTGGTTTTTTTAAAATATTTTAAATTGGTGACTCACCTCAAGTTCGAAGGTGCTGCCATCAGCAGTGCTTCTGGCTAGTACTGTCCTTAGCTTCATCTTTATATAGTTGAGCTAAAGCATACCTTCCCTGTATTAATGTAATGTTTCAGAAGAATTAATAATTTACCATTTTTCTTTATAACTTTTATTACTCTCTCGACCAATAATTACCTAGATTAACTTCCTCCACTCACTGCCCCCTGCTTGAGTTCTAATTTCTGTTTTCCCAACTTCTGTTATTTTCCAGCCCTTAAGTCTTATGGCTTCTGCCTGGTGTATTAAAAGAGGTCTTTGAGATGAGATGCCTTTCTTTTATGCCAATGAAATTTAAGTAATTTCTTAATTCCCTCTTCAGTAAATCTTGTTGGCTGGACTCCTCGCTGAAAGCCATTGTCCAAGCATCGTTTTCTGCCTTACCGAGAAGTTCTGTCGAATTGTTCATTTTGTGATTCCCTTGCTCCCTCCCCTGACGTGTGCAACACTAAATAGTTTGGGCTGTTTTTTGTTATTTAACAGATGTTAAAGCTCACATCTTTATATATACAATCAGCATTGCTGGACATGCATGTAAAAGTTCATAAAATTGATACAAAAGTTTAGGTAGAAAACGGGGAAAAAAACAACCCCAAACTGCAGAAAAAAAATGTGGGCTGAAATTCATAAATAATTAGCCAGGTATGGAATAGAGTGAAACAGGATTAAAATCTTTTATTCCTTTGTACCTGATTTATTTTTATACACTGTTAAATATGTAAATGATAAAACTAGTAATCATGAGATTGCTGCATAATGACATCTTTCTTGCTGATTACAAAACTGCCTTTAAGTACCCTACTTCTGAAATATTAAAAGATCTATCTGTTGTTTCTTACTTTCATGGCACATAATTTTAAAACAAGTCATACAGAAGCGTAATGGTAATGACTTGCAAGCCTCATTTTTCTTTGCAAAACAGTATTTTGAAAAACAATTATGCATTAGTATCATGGCATCGTAGGTTGTGCATATCTGACTTTCATCTTGATTGCTGCCTGTGAAATTAGTATCTCAGTAACAAATGGTATGGTGAGGTATGTATGGATATCCTTATCTTGTGAGCGTAGAGATAAGGAGCGGGGGAAAGCGCGAGCTCAGTCACATAGTCTCAGCCCACCAAAGTACCCTTTACGTCACGTGGTTGTACTAGCATACACTGCTTCTCCTGTATCTGATAATACATTCTTTAACTTAAAAATTTATAATAAGTGATATTTTCAACCCTGTCATTATTGAATTGTCTTTGGAAATGAACAGTTCCTTCTTAGGAATGATTCTGCCATCCTACCCAAAACTACTACTTAATTCAAACTTTTTTTTCTCTTCTGCTTAAGACAACATGAAACAGTTATACCCAATGAGCTCCCCTTGATTCAGGAGGTTACCACAACGCTGCGGGAATGGTCCATAATATGGCGGCAGTTATATGTTGTAAGTATCAACTTAGGAAAACATTTACAATAGTATATGGTTTGTGAAAACAATGATGCTGTGAAAGGTATAGTGAGAAGTATGAAGGAACAATTAATGAAATTCCACTTCTCTTACTGTTTTTAAAGGCTACTTTTAATGCTGAAAAGCTATTTAGCATCTTTATGTTAAGGCACAAATCTAGTAGTGTTTCTTTTGACTGTTTTCTCAAATACTGTGTATTTCTTGTGCAGAATCAGGTTTTTACAGAGTGTTACCTTGAGCTAGGAATAAGTTGTTGAGCAATTAATGACCACTTTTACATGAGGCACAATTATACAGAATACATTGGATTTTTAAGATAATATATTAGATTTTTCCAAATCTGTAGACAGTTGTGTTAAAGAAATGAAGAAAATGGTTTTGAGGACAGTTCTTAAGGCTCTTGATCTATGTTACAAAAAAATTGAGTATTTGATGTCAGAATTCGTGGATCTAAACTTAAACATTTGAAAATTCATCAGTGTGTGCCTCTTACCTCTCAGTATTCTTGTACTTGAAGTTGATTGTTCCCAATTTATCCTGACCTTAACTTACATGCCTGATTATTTTCATATGCTTAGGTTCCAAGCACATAAGAATATATTCTTAGAAATTTATAGTAATAAGCATTTGCATTGATAATCTCTCAGATGGGGTAATAGAAAAATACAGTAGCCATGAAACTATGCAGATGAAAGTGCTTGCAAGTAGGATCTAAAGATTTCAAATGTACACTTGAAAATGCAGTTCAGATGTAAAGCAACAGCATGCTGTAGGATGTAAGGTGCCCTAGCGCAGACTTCTCATCCTCTCATGTAAGGTCACTAACAAAATAAAGTGAAGATGAAAGTGTTATATTTAAAGTAGGGTTTAATGAAGAGTGTCTGTTTCTTATAAATATGTTTGAAATCTTCTATCATAAAAGGCTGTGTAATGAAGATACCAACTGGAAATAAAGATGTTTGTGTTGACTAACGTGGTTTTTAATCACATCCATGAAAATAAAGATTAAAAATATAATATGCTGGAAGTAACGTAGTGTTGCGCTAGAAGAAATGAAGGATAATAACTTATATGAAGAGAACCAGATTATATATAAAATAGAGAGCTTTAACGTGATGTGATACTAGAGAGGTCATGTCTTGAGGAGCAAGGAAGAAGTAGACAGGCAGAAGCAAAGTGGGAGGAGCAGAATCTAGAGGGGGGGCACTAAGAACAGGTTTACCCTTGGTTCCACAGTGAGGATTACATTTTGACCCCAGTGTCTTTTTTGGGGGATTATCCAGAGTATGAAATCTGGTATTGCTTAATGTCAGAGAATACCACTTGCAGAATCGTGCAAGACTTGGTTGCAGTACACATATAATAAGAAAGGAGGAATAGCAGAAGACATCGTTAGAAGTTTTCTTCCCAAGACTTGTGTGTATTTTTTGTAGCAGTAACTTTTAGGAAATGATAAAATTCTCCTGGTGTGGGAATCACTTGTTCTAACTGTTAATGTTTAACATCTCATTTGTCGTGCATTTACTTTCATGAAGACGTATGAACAGCTAAACAATAACTGCAGAGCTTTGCTAATAACTTTGAATTCAAGAGCACTCAAGGTGTGATGCTACAGTGGCCTCAATTTGGTAGCAGAAAGGATTCCAGTCCCTGTTGCAGCTTTACTCTGAGGAGTAGGTCACTTAATGAGTTTATACTTTGTATCTTAAGGATATCCCTTAGATTAGTTGCATGTGGTCAACTGCCAAAAAGAGCATTGGTGTGCACTGGGATTGCATTTTCAAGGGAGATTTGGTTTACTGGAGGTAGCCGGTTTCAAACTGGTCAATCTGTAGAATAAAGAGATATTCCATGTTATCAACATCTTGCATATCAAAAGTCATTAAATGACCACATTTATGCTTTTATTCAGTTCATAATTTGTGTTTGAATATTGCTTAGGTATTCAGTTTTGATTTTCAGATGGCAGAGGACATGGCATGTTCTTCATCTCACTAGTTCATGATTGCCTGCAGCATCGAAAATCATGAACTTCGTTCCCATTTGGATTTGTCTGTATTTAGCTTCCAGCCGTATGTGCCTGTTGTGTCTTTCTCTGCTACATTAAAGAGCTTTTAATAATGGGTATTTTCTCTCTGTGAAGGTTCTTGCACTATAATCAAGTCAGCTTTTTGATAATCTGAACAGATTGACGTCTTTAAGTTTCACAGTTAGATATTTTTTTCCCTGAGTCTTTGGGTCATTATATTCTTTTCCTGCATGTTCTGCAGTTTTTCATTGTCTTTTATATGTAGTGGAGAATCTTATTTTAATTATTTAATTATTCCAGTTTTACTCAGTCAAATAAGGCCTAGATGTAGTCTGAATGAAAGATAGCTACGCATAGCCTGAATAGTTTCTTGATGTAGGGTGTTTAGGAAGATATGTTCTTTTTAAAAGTATTGAACTAATGGCTTAGATTTTTGAGGGTTATGAAGACAGTAAGAGAGACTGCTTCTGGCAAAGATCAAAGCATTCAGGGCATCTGTGTTGTCTTCGTCTCAGCGTTATCTTTCACAATAACAATAGAAAGGCTGTTGTTCGGCAACTTCAGTTTTGCTTAGTATTGCTTGCGCTAAAATTGTTGTGTATAGGCACTGTCCACAGTTTAAACCAACATGTCAGAATCGGTCTCTGAATGCATGTGTGTCTGGGCACGCGTATAGAAGATGCCCTGGAAAAGAGGCTTCTTCCATTGTAAGTCTGGAACTTGATCTTCCTGTGTCCTCGCTTAGCTGAATGTTGCCAAGGAAAGCTTATGTATGCTGCTGGCAGTATTCGTTATCCGTAGTTCCAGCCTTTATAAACAATTAAGGTATTTAACTTCCCATAAGACTTAGTGCTTTCCTGGTTTTTCACTTTCCTTCAGGTGTTACCTGTGGACTCATAAGATACTGATGTGCTCGGCTTTGCACACTGAGGAGTTGTAAAGTGTTATTCTGAAGGTTTAACTAGGGGGGAAAAGGGGATTCTGTAATGTGCTGCGGATGGAGTAATGCAGAACTTGAGCCTCTTGCTGTTAAAATGCACCATTTTTAGTCCTTCTCTGCTCAGTATAGAGGGTCATTGAATAAAGTTGCTCTGTGAACCAAGAAAAGGATCTCTTTCCCTTGAATGCCTATTCTGAATACAGTATAACTCGGGTTTTAAGGTAACATAAACACAAGCACTTACACTTGTTTCGATACCTAAAGCAGAGTGTAAGACTCTTTGTATTCAGTGTTCTGTGCTATAGAACGTTAGGGTGCTATTTTAGAGCTATTTGTAGGCTCCTACCCTTTAGAATTTGTATTTTATAATTGCAGTTTATTATATGTATCTAAAAGATGCTTAGTAGACTTCAAAACTGACTTGTACCCATCTTTTTTCCTCCAAACAGCAAGATAACAGAGAAATGTTTCGCAGCGTACGGCACATGATATATGATCTTATTGAGTGGAGATCTCAAATACTCTCTGGGACCCTACCCCAAGATGAGCTCAAAGAACTGAAAAAGAAAGTGACTGCCAAAATTGATTATGGCAACAGGTTTGTGAACAATATTTTCCCAGTGTTTATGCTTAAAATGAAATTGGCTTGTGTAATACACATTAGCTGTCAATTACTTCATTCCTATATTTATGGAGATGTAATAGTAGTATGTTAACAGTCCTGTTATAGCAAGATAAAGAATGAAGTTGATATGGCATCTTTAAAGTATAGTACAAATGATAATATGTAAAGTGGAATCCATATGTAACTTTCTCACTTGCTTGATGATATCAATCTGATACTGTTACGAAGTTATAATTTTTAAGGTCAATTGAAAAGTGCAAGTATTGCCTCCATTCAAAATAAAATTTAAATTCTGCTTCTGCAGCATAAACAGTTGTCGCATTCTCAACGCCACCAGCTGCTCACTCTAGCTGTAATGTGATGTTGAAGGATTTGGCTCAGAAGCATCGTTTAGCTCATTGTTCCTCTACTTACATAGTATCCAGCTTGTACTAGAAGATTAACAGACAGATTTAATACAAGAAAGTATCTATTAATGGAAGAGAATGGAAATTGTGAAGGAAATATTTACCAAAAAAAAGACAGCAGTGTAGGTTGCATACGTTAAATATGTTAGTAATTCAGACTTACTAACTCTCCAAACAGTGGTCTGGATTTAAGCAAAATTTTTTTAAATACAAGTTTTAGGTTACGAGTTGTCTATACAGTTACGACTTTCCAGTTTGATTGAAAATGAGAAATCCTATCTTACTCTTCCATCAGGAAATTATTTGAAGTAGTGTTTTGAATACTGAGAGTCCTTGTTGTAGTACTGCACACCTGGGGACTGAAAAAGTTTTCCGCAACCCAGTCTTTAAATCCCTTGTGATGTAAATAACTCGTCAGATTTCAGCTATTTGTGTTTTATTCCTTAAGAACTGCCAAATTTGCAGTATTTCTGTTCATGCACTTTATCAGCAAAAGCTGTGATTTAAAAAAAAAACCCAACCCAAACCCAAAAAAACAAAACAACACAAAAAAACCCCCACATCAGTAACTGCAGTCAGTCAGTAATTGGCGTTTGTAATCCAAGATATGGACTGTTGTACCTCAGTAGACAATTAACCAGATGTTGTTGATATTATTTGTTTGGCTACTGTATTATACCATCTGGCTAAGGAGTTGGTTAAAGTTACTCTGAATAACCTCCAGATGCTCAGTGTTCAAATACAATGAAACATGTTGTGCTGTGCTTTATACTCAAAATGTTCTGATGGACTAATTAAGTGATCAGAACATTCTCTGTGGAGTATAGGAGCAAAGTGAATTAGAACTTCTGAGTAAATACTCAGAACTGAAAGATACCATATGTTTCTAATGTAGTCATACATTCACTTTTGTCTAAAATAAGCACAAATGATGATTTCAATATCCAGACAGAATGAACTCATTATGCATTTTATAAATGTTTTCTGATCTCATCGTATCCTAACTTTCCCTGTTTTGTGAAATACTGATTTGTAAATAAGGTTTTTTTTTGCTATAAATAAAGATAGCAATTTTACTGCAAGTTGTCAAAATAACTAAGGAAGTAAAAATGGTCTTACGAATTTGTATTTTTAGTGTTTGCTTGAAATTGGGTCAGGTAATTTTGTTGTGAAAACGCATTTTTTTGTTCAGTTGCAAAAATCTGTAACTGGGGCACTTAGGAAAAAATTACAATTTTTTTCCAAGCATCGTTTGCAGGTTAAAGGATAAAACAAAGAAATTAAATCAAAGGAGTCTTTGCTTCTATTTATTTGACAGTCTGTGCAAACATGCTTGTCCTGTTGGTGTGTAGTAGGCCGGGTGATTAGTCTTTCTCTGAATTTCTGAGTTACCTTTTCCTCTGGCCCCAGTGGATGTCTCTTATGGAAGGACGCTCCTTTTGTTCATCTGGGGCTGACAGTTACAAGTGGTCAGTGGGTGTATCTTCTGCGGCAGCTGTCCTGGAAACTGTAGTAGGGAGGAGCAAGATGATTTTGGCTGCTTTCCTGTTTGGTTTCAGTGATGAAACCATTTTCTCACTAGAAAATTCATCTGGGAGCTTGGTGTTCCAGGGATGCTTAAGAGAGTTTCGTGATGACTAGGTCCAGTTACAGAGTAGAGCTTAGGAGGTGTTTCTTAATAAGCTGCTGCCTGCACTCTGCAACTTGAGTGATGTTCATCCACCTTTGAATGAATGCAGTGCATTTAATTGGAGGGGTTTGTGTATTGACCCTGCTCAAGGCTTTGTTTAACACCTCCAGGTCTCCCTCTTGTCAGGGAGGGTCGAGGAGCGATCCTCTAAGTACACGAAACATGTCTTCGTCTGCCACAGCTCCTGTTCTTCTTTTCAAGTGATGGCAGGTTATATCCAAAGGGGACTTACTGTCAGATAAACCAGGAACCTCTGTGTGGCTCATCAGACAACTGCAAGTTTGGTTTAAGCTCATTTATGAAACATATTTCAAAACCAAAGTTACAGCGGCTCCATCATGAGAGGTGGCTACAGAGTTAGAAGAAGAAAATAGGCACCATATGTATTGGAAAGGAGGTGAGGAGGTCAGTCTTAGGGAAGATAGGTAGAGAAATGCGGATCAACCTAGACCTGATTTTTTTTTTTTAATCCTTGGTTCTGCTGCCAGCACTGTACTAAGGTGGAAAAATATCAAAGGTCTTTCCTAAGACTGGATTTGATTATGGCAGAAACTTTTCTCTCTGCAGAAGGTAATCATGGATGTTAACACCCTGCTGACAAAAATATGGCTTCTGCTTGAAATGAAGGAAAACAGTTTATGCCTTCTTGTATCTCGTAGGCTTTTGTTAAAACATGAATATGCCTGCTTTGGAGAAGAATGTGGAGTGGGACAAAATGAACTGACCAATTTGCATGTGGTGTGACTGTAGTGGTTGTCGAATCAGAGGAGGAGACAGTCTCTTGCAAATTCACTTGCTTAAGAAATGACTTCCCCAGCTGTTCTGCTATTTCTTTTATATTGGTTCATTCTGTGCTGTGGGAGAAAGTGACTTCCAGCCAAGGATGGTTATCTGTGGGGCTGGTGACGTGTTAAATTGTTTTATCATGTATCAAATAATATTTTTTCTACTGTATGTCAGGTGTGCATGACTTTAATGTTAAACACTTGGCAGGTGTTTTTTAAACATTTATTTGAGCACTGTTAATTCACAAGCATATTCTTTTGTTTGTTTAGAATTCTTGATTTAGATCTGGTTGTTAGAGATGAAGATGGCAATATTTTGGACCCAGAGCAGACCAGCACTATTAGCCTTTTCAGAGCACACGAAGTAGCTTCCAAGCAAGTTGAAGAGAGGCTACAGGAGGAAAAAGTAAGATATACTATGCATTGTAGCTTTTCCCTTGGAAACATAAGAGTGTAAGCTAACTAGGTGACTGTTATTTTTAGCATTGGTAATGAAGAATTTGATATGTTCATGAAGAGAGTTACCAGGCTTAAACATTTTGTAAGAGCTTGTATGTCTTAGGCTGTGTCTCTTTCATCCTTTAAAGGGCTTAGTAGAATTTATGGTTGAGACCTGTATCAATAAGTCGACTACCTTTGTAGGTTAATCTCAGAGATGCATATGTAGCAGTTTTGTATGCTGTCATGAGAGTTCATTTTTGAGAATCAAGTAGTAATGTCCTTCTTATGTTTGTATGATTTCTGTATGCCAATTCTGAAAATTTGTTTGTTGAAATACAAGGGGCAAATTTAAAGACATTCTCAGACATGAATAGTCAACTTCTTTTCTATTCAAATCCTTATTTTTAAAAGGAAGAACACTTCTGTTATAAGGAGTCCTGCCTGTGTCAGCAGCAGTTAGTGGAGCGTGGTATTCCTGAGGAGTTGCTCATGAGTGCGTTAGTGTAACTTAATGAGTTACTGCGTCCTGTTGAGTTGTAATGGGCTATACACATGCTTGCAGCCCTTACCAAACTTGGTGTAAAAATACACCAGTTTAAATGGGATTTAAACTTAAGTTTTTCATCCCAAGTTGTTTCTTTGTCCCTGCCTCAGCCAGCTTCCTTTCTGTCCCATGTGCATTCCTCCCTTCTGCCTAGGTAAAGTAGTTTGTGCAAAGTGTATGGGAGCTGAAGTCTGAGGGGTGGGTAGTCTGTAGAAATGGCACGGTTTTCTCTCCTGTCTTTCTTGGCACTCTGTACCTGTCAGACAAAAATCAGACACAGCAAAGAACAGACTTCCTTTTTTTGTCAGCTATATTTGAGGCCCTAGTTTTTCCTCTGTTTATTTAGCTCTTTTTTTTTTTTAATAAATGAAGACATTTCTCTTTCTTCCTCCCCCACCCCTTTCTCTTTTTCCTTTTTTTCCTTTTTTTCCTTTCCCCTCTTCTTTCTTTTTTTTTTTTCTTTCTTACAGTGTGGCATTTCAAGACAGATCCAGAAAATGCAATCTGTTGTAAATCCTAATATAAACAAAGATCACAGGAGTAGATACTCAACAGAAAACTCTTCTTCTGTCTGAAAGGTTTTAGGAAAGTTTTATACCAGTTGGATATTCATTAGGCTAAGTTAAACTTAAGTTTCTTCTGTTCTTGAATTACAGTCTCAGAAACAGAATATTGATATCAACAGACAAGCCAAGTTTGCTGCCACTCCTTCATTTGCTTTATTTGTAAATTTAAAAAATGTAGTCTGTAAAATAGGGGAAGATGCTGAAGTCCTGATGTCTCTGTATGACCCATTGGAATCAAAATTTATCAGGTTAGTGTACTCCTGAGTTGACTCCCTAATCTGATCTTACTCAGTTATAGCAGCAGGATGAGAGGGCTTGTGAAAGTCAAATTTCTGTGAAAGGTGTGGGAAGGGGTCCTCTGGGAAGGAGCAGTGCAGCAGCACTTCGTCGTCTTGTTCAGCACAGCATCAGGCAGGACTCTTCACCTTGGGGAGGTTTCAGGGTCGTGCTGTTCCTCATCATGCTGTGCCCGTGGTTCCCCAAGTGCAGAGCTTAAAGGAGACGTGAGCACACCTGCAAGGGTGTGTGCCCTCGCTTAGCAGCAGCCTTGGCACTAATCTGAGAGTTTGATTTCTCCATCCCCTGCTTGCTTAAAGAAATTCTTACGCTTGTTGCTCAGGAGTTGCTTTCTTTTTATAAATGATGTACACAGTGGAGAACTGGCATTTCCCTTTAAGTAAATATTTGTTTGTTTAGGATAACTAGATTGGGTTTAAAATAGTCTTCTGTAAATTCTGAAGTTGATTTTATCTGCTTATGTTAAAGGAAGCCATTTAAACAAAAAGTCGTCAAAATATTGTTCTTTCAGTGAAAACTACTTGGTGCGATGGTCAAGCTGTGGACTCCCTAAAGATATAGACAGATTGCATAACCTTCGAGCAGTTTTCACCGTAAGTGTGTGGGCTTGGTTCAGCTGGCAAATTTTAGGGCACTTGTTTCATAGCTTGTGAATAACTGATGAATGTAATGATCTGTATGTAAACAGTATGGACTTACCTCTGCAGTACTGATCCTGGGGAAGGCTCACATGAGACATTTCCATAAGTGACTACTAAATATTCTTGAAACCTGGCTAAAACCAAAGTTGCCCTTTGAAGTTTTAGCTTACTAGAAATGATTTCGCTTCCAAAGCAATTAATTTACACAGGAGTCAAGATGAGATGTTTATGTACTGTTACAAAAACTCCTTTACTCTGAGAACGGTTTGCCCTGGTGCTGGATGCTAGCTCGGCGAAGGCAAATTCTGAGCAGCAGACCTTCTATCTACTAAAATGGAACTAGGAAGTGAGCTATAAAGTAATCTGAAGAAACTACTATTTCTAGGACCTGGGCAGCAAAGACCTGAAAAGAGAGAAAATCAGTTTCGTCTGCCAGATTGTGCGAGTGGGAAGAATGGAGCTGAGAGACAACAACACAAGAAAACTAACCTCTGGGCTGCGGCGACCTTTTGGAGTGGCAGGTAACTGTGCACTGTATCTGTCTATATCACATTGTAATTCTTGCATAGAAAGTTGGGTGTGTGAAACTCCTGTGGGATTGCATAAACTCAAAATTGTTCCCAGGTCCAGGTTAATCAAACTGATTGCCGTGTTGTAGAGTTTACTGTAGCTTTCAGGACTCGCATTTAGCTAGAAATGCCAAAGGTTATTTGCAACATGATGTTACTCTATAGGAAAATTCTGAAGTTGTGCAGTTGATGACTTCACCTCTCTTCTGAGTCAGCGTTGTTTCCAGTCCCCCAGGGTATTCCCTCAGCCCCCTTTTCCCATGGTGATCACTTAATTCAGTACACTTTGTTTCTGTTTTCAGTAATGGACGTTACTGACATAATTAATGGAAAAGTTGACGATGAGGACAAGCAGCACTTCATACCATTTCAACCGTAAGTAGGGAATAACTTAAACAATAAGCAGAAGTGAAAGAATTATGATTTTAACTTTCATTTTAAAAAGGCAAAACATTTTAAACTTTTGCTTGCAAGAAGTGTTCTGTAGATATTCTGAAGTTAATTTATTTCAGGGTGATACTTTATCTTGATTAGTACTTACTAATATTTCTTCTTGATAATTTCCCATTGGTTATAATAGTGATAGCCCCAGAAAGTTTTTTTTTTTAAGTCTTGAGTTTAAAGCATGCATTCCCAGGTTTGCAGTCTTGTTTTCTTTTTGTTTAAAGATGTCAGGGTGATAATGTGTAAGAGGTGAAATGCTTAAAATAAGTGCATTTCTGGTTCAGCTCTGCCTGAGATTGATAAAGAGCAGCAGCGTTAACCAACATGCACTGCAGGTGACTTCTGTGAAATTAGTAAACGATAACATTTATCTTTTTCTTGGTAACAGAGACGATTTCATAATAGGGGCCACAGTAATTGGAGTACAAACAAAAGTTGGGAATTTGAAGGATGGCTTGATATACCTCCTGCAGTGTCTTCTCATAATTCAACTTTTGTCATGTGAGACTTTTACCAGAAGCCTTAGGTATTTTGGTTGGATGGTGAGGGAGAAGATGTGTCTGCTGCATATACCTGTTAGAGCTGGCTCACAGAATCAAGGAGACCTGTCTGCCACGTGGACCTGGTCTTACCTGTAGTCATTGAAAGCTGCAAACCTTTCCACACTGGCTCTAAGGTTGCTGACCTGGAGTTTGACAGATACTTTTACAATAATTAAATTAGCTGATAGCAAATACGGATTTGGTGTTCTCTGAAGTACAGACATGTATGAATTTAATCTAATATCAAAGACCAGTTTTGACTTCAACCCACAAAATTTTATTAAGAAATGTGGGTTTAATAGCCTGAATTTTTGTGAATATATAGATATGTGCAGAGGAAGTGCTTTTAGAAGTAAAAGTTTATTAACAAAAGAGAATGTATGGCAAATACTCTGTTCCATCCATAGTTCATAGGGTTTTTTTTTATTCCATGAAGTGGGGGAAGGTAGAAGGGATAAGTCAAATAAATATGCATAAAATACGAATGCTTAGTTTTCCCCTTTGTGTGAAATGTTAGACTGCCATCTGTTCAAAAAGGCAGAACATAGTTATGTTAGCTAACTTCCTTGATTAAAATAGTAATGGATATTCAGAGGGGTTTTAATAATATTAAAAAAAAAAAGCTAGAAATAATGTAATCCCAAATTATCTTTATTTTGGAAAATAGGCTTAATTCAGGAAGCCCTTGTGGTTTGAAGATGTAGGGCTACTGAGAGGATTGTAAGGTCTGCAGGCGCTATGGGGAGCCGAGCAGGTGTATGACTCCTGTCTGAAACGGTTTCGTTTGTATGCAGCAGTGTCGCTGGAGTGGTGTAGAGGGTGTTAATGTGAAAACTGGAAGTACAATTCCATTTTTCAAGGAAAACAGGGGTTTTTAGGGAAGAGTGCGTTTGTGATATGTTTATTGTGCGGTGAACAATAGCAAGTTTATTTTTTAGTGAGTGTGAAAGTATGCAATGAAAATGAATCTTTGTGTATCAAAGTGGATGCTAATGGAACATCTAGTTTTCTGCTCCATTAACACTGATTTATTTTTTCTGTATATATAAATCAGCTTTTTGAAAAGATGTACAATGTGATTCCCCCCCCCCCGCACTAAATTAAAACAGTCTTCTGAAAAAGTATATTCCAAAGAATATGAATAACGTGAAAACACATGATGAATACTGGTGTCACTATTTCCAGCGTAGACGTAGACTGTATATATGAGACACATTTTTCTTCTCATTTCATGCTTTGCTTCTGTTGTACCACATGCAATTCTGTTTTCATATCTTTGTTTGTTTGTATTCATTCACTAGCCACCAACACAATGGCTGTCAAAAGCACTTGGCAAGATTACTTAAATGACACTTAATGCTGCTGTTTATTTATAGTTTCCATCTTTTCATTTATTCATCAAGTTTAACAGAACATTTGGATTATCTGCTTTTCTTCTCCTATACCATTTCCCTGAGATTTGCGGTAGCTTTTCCTTTAGACGGTATGCACTGCTGCTTAACCTATGGAATGACAGAAGTGCCCTGGAGGTGTTGCAGGGCCAGTCTGCTATATATATTAAAGAGAAAACTGCCTGTGTAGGTCTTCGCTGCTTAACAGGGGATTCTTAGGTGGGAGACATCCTTCCTATCCTCACGAAGTGTTACTGGGGCCTGTGCATGCATGTCCCTGAAGGGAGAAGTAACAACGCAGTACTGTGCTATACTTCTCTGTGGTAGATCAGCGTTCTTCTGATTAATGATCTTCCTCTGTCTTTCTTGTTACCTTTCCTGTCCTTTGTCTTGCGTTGACTAATAAATACTCTTTGTCACAACTATGATACGATCTTTTGTGTTCCCTTGTTACTGTGACTTCTGGTTTTCTGTGACCCTTTGTTTCCTGGTGTTGGTCGTCATGTGCATCCTCCAGGCTAGCGTTGGATGACGCCATTCGACACAAGCAGCTGAACATATCATCCCGTTTTTCACCCAGGGTGGCAGGGGAGAATGATTTCCTTCAGACTGTTATAAACAAAGTGATTGCTGCTAAAGAAGTTAACCACAAGGGTCAGGGTATGTACTGTTCTTTATATACACCGGTGTACCTAAAACTGCTCATCGCTTGATTTGCAACATGTGATGATTTTCATTTTGGAATCAAGGGTGCATAATATTACCTTCACTTGCCCACTGCTGTTTGGTAACAGAAAATGTGTTTGCATGGTTTGTTCCCCCTCTTCCCCCATCCTTCAGGGCTCATTCTTCTATCCCGCCCTGGCC
>JAVKLA010000093.1:39529895-39542926 GCA_034782735.1 Sagittarius serpentarius
GTCATTCTGCTATCCCCCCCGGCCCCGCACCTTCTCCCCCCACCACCGTGTTAAGTGCACAGGTTGTCTGTCCTTTCTCTGCATTGTCCATCACTTGGACATCTTTGTATTTCTATACTGGAAACGACGATTCAGGGAGTCGGCTCTTGTGCCCTTGAGCTGTGGACTTTAGCCTCCTCATGTTGAAGGAACGAATATTCTCTTCCTTCCCTTCCTTTGCCTTGTTTTTCTGCTTTGCAGCTGCACTCGCAGCACTTGGCTCCCTCTCAAGAAGAGCAGGGCGTTGCTCCTGCCAGCACCGCACCGGTCTGAGCTCGGAGGTGGTAAGGATGGAGCCAGAGCAAGGCAACCCCACTGATACCTTCTCTTACGGCCTGCTCGTGTCACTGCTCATAACTCAGTGTGTGCTCTGCTGATGTCAAATTTAGTTAGCTTCCAAAATCTGGGTGGGTTGTGGTTTTTTTGGTGGTTGTTGTTGTGGTTTTTTTTTTGTTTGTTTGTTTGGTGGGGCTTTTTTTGTGTGTGTGTATACAACACTTCATGATCATAATGTGTCTGCCAGTTGAGAAGTGAATCGTGTGATGGGTCAGTTATTACTGTACTGGCTTCAATATTTTCTTGGGGGTCTGGATTAATACGGTGTTATGCAGGCCAATGCGGAGTTTCCACCAAACACTCTGTATGTGAATATCTGTGTCACTTGTAGGGGGTATCTGAACAATAGACCCATGGAAAATTACATCCTTTTTTTGCTGATTTTTACTAATTAATAGTGAATAAAAATGTAAATAAACGTCTTTAAAAATTATCCACTAGCTAAAGAGGAAAACTTAGACCTGCTTTTCCTCTGTTTTCAGCTGTGGCCAGTGTATATCAGAAAGGAGGAAACATTTCAGCTTCTTTGATTCCTTTCAGATTCTTTCCCTAAGAAAGGCGTCCAAGCAAGCAGAAAGTATTAAGAGTTGTTGCTTACCCAGTCAGTGTAGGTACAGTTACTGTTTAATGCAGTAATAACTGTTGGAACCATCTCTGGCAACGAGATAGCATATAGCCTCTTATAAGAGATTTTAATAGAAGAGAAAGCTAGCTGCCAAATATTTACAAAGTGAATGTATAGTTAACTGTGTAACAGGATAACCCACAATTTGTTTTATAGATGAATATTTTTTGGATATTTTTCATAGATTTTAATTTTAGGATTTTCTTCTGCAAATTGCTGCTTTAATTATTTCATGCTTAAACTTGATTTCTAGTCACTTTACCAAGTGTAAGACTTCTTTGGGTTTTTTAGGTTTGGTTTTTGGTGTGTAGGTTTTTTTTTTCTTTTTCTTTAACAAGTGTGCCTGATGTTAGTTTGCAAGCAGTGGCTTTTTAGTGGCTTATTCTGCTACTGAAGAGAAAAATGACAGCTGTGTAAAGCTGATGCTGTAGATTTCTTTGTGCTCAGCGCAGTAAAAACAACTTACGGGGGTGATGGTGATGAATCAGTTCAGGGTACATGTCTGCTGTCGGTGCTGACTTTGTTGGCATCTCGATATTGGTTGGATGTAATTCTTAATTTTTTTCCATTCCAATCAGTGTTGCCACTTCTCTTTCTTCCTGTGGAAGGTAAATATTTCATTAGAAAGAACTTGTGAGAGTTCAAAGGATAGATATAAGCTTGAGGCGGTTCTGCTAATGGCTTAGTAACTGTATTTCCAAGAGACCCTTTCCGGAAGACTTCAGTGATAAGGGAAGTCTGGTTCTGCGAGGAGGAGGGATTCTTCTAGGGTCACTCTGGCTTCTTGCCAAGGGCACAGTAGGCTCACTTGCATTTTCACAGTCCAGACTTCAGTAGGTCCAGCTGGTAACCTAGTGTTTCCTTCTTCCTGTCTGTCGTATGGTCTTGCTGAACTGTTTTTCCTCTGAGTGGAGACCTGTTATATTGAAACTTTTAGACTGTGAATACAATTTTTGGCTGCAGTAAGCTACATGCATCTGGTTTTGAACACCTGCCTCACTCCTTCCCACTAAGGTGCCTTCTAGATAGTATTGCTGCAAAGTGACAGTGCAAAGGTCTGAACCCTTATCTTGCACAGATTTCCCAGGTTTTTTTAATTAGCTAGTCAGCTTCCAGGTGAGGATATTATACAGTTTTCCAGAAAGTCTGATACTTACACGTGCTGTACTAATGTTTCGGCTTGAAGCGGTGGGGTTTTGAGTGTTTTAAAATACTTTTTGAAGTGTATTTTTTGTAAATGAAGAACAGTTACCTTAGTGTATGTTCTTACATTTTAGAACGTGTAAAAAGAAATCTTTAGCAACTAGAAAAACACCCACCAGTTTAATAATTGTGGTTTTTACACAACAGGTTTGTGGGTGACTTTGAAACTTCTTCCAGGAGATATTCATCAGATTAGGAAAGAGTTTCCACACTTAGTGGATAGGTCAACAGCCGTGGCTCGGAAAATGGGGTTTCCTGAGATTATTATGCCTGGTAAGCCATTGTGTGAATTAATGTTGCTTTGTTATATTTTAACCTTCTTTAAATATCTGTAATTATGGAAGCTTGGGGGGGGGGTGGAGGGTGATGAATTTGAGGTATGGTACACATTAGAAATGATGGTTCATCAGAGAATTCTGCCTCATTTAAAATAAACGTAAAGTACTTTGGTTATCCCTGCCCCATGTGCTGCATCAATGAATAAAACTAACAACCCTCCCCCCCAAAAGACGTGATACCACGGTGACAGTGGAAGTTCTCCTCTTTCTCCAGTGAAGAAAAATGTGTAAGAAGTACACACTTCATACTATCTCCCTAGCAAGGACATATGTAAAACTTGTATCTCCTGTGATGAATCCAAACCAGAAAGATGTTTTCAGAGGAACAGGCTTGATTTAGAGATAAGCAAGTCTCTTAGAGTTTCTACTACATTTGGATAATCTTTCTGAAAGAAAGCCATATTGTCTTTTTTTAATAAATCTATTCCATGGATGTTCAATTCTGGTGTTTACAAAAACATCCCTAAAAATGTGGTGCTTCTCAAAATAAAAACTGCCTTAAGCAACAGACTACGGAAAAAACCCTGCGCTGTCCTTTTTGGATTGATGGGCTTTGGAGGATCCATTAGATACTTTCAAAACCCATCCCAGTTCCAGCTCTCCCTATGGTTGCTGACTGTGCGTTTGTCAGATGTTTTACGATGTTTTAAAAAGTCATGCAGATGTTGTGCTTAGGGACATAGTTAAGTGGGGGACTTGTCAGTTCTAGGTTAAACAATTGGACTAGATGATCTTATAGGTCTCTTCCAATCTAAGCAATTCTGCGATTCCGTATATCCAGTATGGTGTGAGTGCCTCAGTGCCTCTGCTTGTTAATGATCATATGTTGGCGCATAAACCAAATGCCGCATGAAATTGTTGGAAATCCCCTCTTTCCCCAGTTCATTCTGAAAATTTCAGTTGAATTGGCATGTAGTTAAAGAGCATTTTAAGACATAAAGCTAAATAGAACCCTCCCCTGCAACCCCTAAGCCAGCAAAAACATGAAACCACATCGTGATGTAACAAGTTAAACAGACATCTGTAGGCTGTTAAATATTTTTAAATTGCAAAGTATCTGTGTGTGGGATAAACTAAAGACTGTTAAAACTCAGCCTTTCAAATTAATAATGGAAGAAGTTGTGTTTTTAAAAAAAAAAAGTGGAACTGAGGTGTTTTTTGAGTGGTGTGGTACATACTCTTAATGATGATGCGGTATTCTTTCAGTTCAGAAATAACGTGTGGGTTTTTTTCTTTGTTTGTTAGATTCAGCTTCCTGCAGTACAAGTTCATACTTCAGGCTTTAGAAGTCTTAGTACAATTGTAGCTAAACAGCTGTTTTCAGTACTACTGGTTTTAAATGTTCAAGATACCATGGCTTTTAAATGTTTTGCCACGTATATGTATGATTGCTGTTACTAAAATGTGTTGGTCGTTTCTGTGTATCATTGGTTTCACAAATCAATAGGTATACTGTAAATATTGCTAAGAACTTTGTGCTTTGTTTTTTCTTTTAGGTGATGTTCGTAATGACATCTACGTAACATTGGTTCAGGGAGATTTTGACAAAGGCAGTAAAACAACAGCAAAGAATGTAGAAGTTACAGTATCTGTTTATGATGAAGACGGCAAAAGATTAGAGGTATTAAAGTATTTAACATCTGGTTAATTTATTTTTTTATTTTGACACATATCTGTTTAAGCCTTTTCAACATCTTTCTCTGTATTTGTCAACTGAAGTCCCTATTTTTATGTACAACAAAACTTTCCCCTTTGTCATAACTAAATACATCTTGTCATATCAGTGCATGCACTTTGATACTAATTTCATGAGGAGCTCTGAGCATGAGCTGTTCTGTCTTATTTTGACCTACTTCACTGATTTTGTTTATTTGAATGAAAAAGTGGAGTTTAAGATAGACATAAACATTTTCTCTTTTGTTTGTGTTTTCAAGAGTGTTATTTTTCCTGGCGCTGGTGATGAAGCCATCTCGGAGTACAAGTCAGTAATATATTACCAAGTAAAGCAGCCTCGCTGGTTTGAGACTGTAAAGGTATATAAACAGTTACAGTAACTTCCTCTGGGTGGGATAATATGCCATTAATACAGGTTTCAGTGGAAAGCCTTGAGAAACAGAACTAGGGAAAATCAATGCTTGTGATCGTGTTTAGCAGGACAAAAGGAATAGCTCAACTAAGGAAGGCTTTCAGAGACTGCTGGAAAATAGATTTGACTTTCATTGCGTAATGAATTTTATTTCATCCTTTTGGTCAAGACGACTGTTGTGGGGGCATTCCAACATCTGTTTAGGAATGGTTTACTCTATTTCCATGAAGCTGACCTAGAGAAGCAGGGTATTAACGTCAAAACATAATTGCTGTAGTGTTGAACTCATCAGTGTTTTGGGATCTGGCTGACTGTGCTTTAAGCTTCTGAATTTTCTTGGATAATAACATTTTAGCTTAAATGCCAAGTTTTAATATTACAGAGGAGGCTGGTGTTAGCTTTATAAAATATATTCTGTCTAGCTGTAGTCAGTGGGAGCTGTACATGTGTACTGAGAAGGGACTTACAGCTACTCCCCACACCGTTGTTTTAAGTCCAAAGGTGCTCTTGTTGCTTCTGGAGACAGAAAGTGGCTGCTAGGGAATGGCAGAAACCTAGACGTGGTGTTGGGGAGCAGTGTACAGCACAGAGCCTGAATGTGGGTGTGATAAAGAACATACAATGGCTCTAGCAAAAGTACTGGGGAGAAGAGGATTGGTTACATGTCTGCACGTTGGTTACGTGTGGATCAGAGATAAATTAATAGTGTATGTCGTAGAAGTGTTGCATAGGTAATGGATATGTTAAGAATTTTTACTTTGCTGCTGTTGATTATCAAGTTCACCTCTACGAGTCAAACTCAAGGGGGGCTCATTCCTGAAGTGGGGGGAGTGGTAGAGGAGGCTTTGAAGTTACAGCCCAACATCTGAAGTTGCAGGTCTAGTTGGGTAACTTAGCAAGCTTGCTACGTTCCTTCTCTCTTTCTTTGTGCAAGAATTGGTGATTTTCCTGGGGAATTTATGACCTTTCAAGGTCGTCTATGGCAAAATGAAGTCTTTTTGAAAGCGCCAAGCATATTGTTGAAAGATGTGTAGATGAGATTTGGTAGCGGTCGATGTTGTTTGAAGATACTGTACTGACTGTTATCTTTCTCTGTCCTCTTTCCCAATATATGAAGGTCGCAATTCCCATTGAAGATGTGAACCGTAGTCATTTAAGGTTCACGTTCCGTCATAGATCATCACAGGACTGTGAGTAATTCAGCCTCTTCATTATGGTTCTTATCAGTGTCTGGTGCCAAAATCTGCTGAAACAGGCATAACGTTCCTAATCTGTAACTGACTATTGTAATCACTTTTAGTGCAGGGAGAAGTTTTTTGCCTGATTATTTTATGTTTGCATCTCAGCTTCTTTCTCCCTTTACATCTTCCTCACTCTTGCCAGTCAACATCAAGTTTTTCCTTTCCTGCCCTGTTATTTCTCGAAGTCAAATAAAAGGGCTAGTGAATAAAGCTTTCAGTTAGCAACTGTGACAGGGTTGTGGTATTGTATATCTTAGTGGGTAGAGAGTAGTAAAGATACTTAACAACCCCACGTGTGAAATGGGAACATGAAAGAGTTTAAAGTAGGCTTAACATCAGTAATTGAAGACTTGGCTATAAGAAACTTGGTTTCTGCCTCTGGTTCTCAGGCTGACTTGTGGTTTTTTTGAAGTAATTTTGGTCTAAAAGATATTTGAGAGCTTGTGGTTTTTCTTGGCTTTCCTGTAATGTTGCTAGCAGCTGAGGTGCTTTGAGCTGTTGAGGATCAGATTGAGACAGCTAGACATCTTCCATTTGTCAACAGTTGTTTTGTAGTAAAGTTTGGGGATTTGCCTTGGTTGTGATAATGTTCATTCCATGTAGTGGTTACAGGGCCTGGCTTTCTTGATAGGAAGACCTTTCTAAATCTGCAGAAAATTTTTTTGATGTAGAATAAATATGCAGACAAAAGCATTAATCAGGTCATGTCCACTGGATGCATTTTAAGACATGTAATACTCTTCATGTATATGTATCTGTGCAATATGTAGTATATTACCCCATGGCGGTTATTTAATTGAAGCTGTATATTTTGCAAATGATCATTAATAACAGATTTACTTTGTTTTCATTAGCAAGTATCATTCTTTAAACTATGTGCCAAAAATCAGTGTCATTAGTATCAAAATTATGACTGTGTGCTACAAATTACTAGTCAGAAATATTTTTATGATGACTCACAATATTTTTATGATGACTCAAAAATTTTGGTTGGCCGTGGTTTAAGTATTACTGTGCCTTAGGGCTGCAGGGCTTTCTCACAGGCTCCTTGGGCTATCTCAAACTGATTGCACTTACCTGCTAGTTTTACTAACTTTGATTTGGACTTGCCCTGTTGCTTTGTTTTTGCTTTTGATAAAATTTGATACATTTTGAACAATGAGAGCAAACTGAATGCATTTTCTAGTTCAGGTTGGTTGTAAGAGTGGGTCAGCTTTCAGCAGCTTAGGTACTTCATCTGTAGTTACGGATCTAGTTTTGGCTCTAATGTTCCCCCTTCAAATGACAGAGCCCTGTTGAGATCCTCAATGCTGGTCTTTAACTTGTTATTTTAGGTACCAAGCACTGCCATTCTTCAAACTCCTAAAAACCTGAACACCATAAATGCATCACATGTCTGTCTCTGTTTTTAATGAGTTGTCTTAATCCAGCTTTCTAAAAGAAGACAGAATATGGGAATATTTAGCATCTAGTTACTGTTGGTGTGGTCAGATTCTTACATGTTTATTTTGCTTTTTTTTTGTTCTGGCTTGTGTTTAGAAGACTCTTAATTTCTTGTACACTTCTTCCATCTGAGAATCTTTACTGTGGTCATTAATTTACAGATTATCCACGTTTTTGAGATGTAGGTAGACTGTCTAAGTATCAAATACTTAATTATGTGCTGGTTCTTTTTTTGTTGTTGTTTTTGTAACAGCCAAAGATAAATCTGAGAAAATATTTGCCCTAGCATTTGTGAAGCTCATGAGATATGATGGAACAACTCTGAGAGATGGAGAACATGACCTTATAGTTTACAAGGTAGAATTTTGAGATACTTTAGTCTTTCCATAGTAGCTAGCTCAGCTGACTGACTTGTAGTGAATTACTGTTATGGAATTGCACAGAAAAAACGTGTTATAGACTATTCTGTTAGATCAAGCAGCTAAATAGCAAGTACTGTGCAATTTGCATATTTGGCAGATTGATTGTTAAACCCTGAATATGTTTTGCTGGGTGTGTTTTAATTTCAAAGGCACTTGTTACTGAGTTTTATGTGGGTTTTCATGGCTGGGAAATGTTACTTCTGTAGCCCTTTAAATATCACATTGTGGCTCTAATCTGTAGACAGGTTAGTGCTAAATTACTGTTGTCAAAGACCCATTGGATAGCTCCAATTCTGGAGCAAACCTAAGAAAATCCAGTGTAAATAATAAAATTTTATTATTGCTAAGGTTTTTTACTAGATACTTTCAAATTGTTTTGTGTTGTATTTAAAACACCACTATAGGCAGAAGCAAAAAAGCTGGAGGATGCCTCAACGTATTTAAGCCTGCCATCTACTAAAATAGAATTGGAGGAAAAAGGACACTCTGCAACAGGGAAGAGCATGCAGAACCTCGGAAGCTGCACCATCAGCAAAGACTCTTTCCAGATTTCTACTCTAGTTTGTTCAACAAAACTTACCCAGAATGGTAAGTTCACAGAACTACTTGGAGCTTTTGCTTCTCTCAGTTGAAGTGGGGTTCTATGTACTGATTTTCTTTCCTGCCTTCTTTGTCCTCCTTCCTCTGTGAATGGATGGTGGGTTGTTTGCCACAGTCTGGGATTAAATTGTCTGGATGCAGCAAAAGCATCTACTGAGTGTGTGAACTATCCAGCCTTTCCTCTGCCCGTGGGCTTTGTTTTGCTTTAGAGCAGTACACGTCTCTTAAGAAAACAGAAGAATCCCAAGTTAAATGGAAACAGGAATATTGTTTGCCATATAGTTGAAATTTTTATACTGAAGTACACTGTAAACAGGCTCTGTGGCATTTTACTTCTCTCTGTGTGTGAGTAATAGCACTAAGGAAGAGGATGAGTTTGCTTTCAGGAGTAGGTAATGTCATGGCTCTGCTCCCAAATAAGCTGCTTTATGTTATTTCCAAGGTGCAATATCCATATTTTGTGCCTGAAGAAAGCTCTGATGTTTTCTTGTGTTGGGCAGAAGGGATATGAGCATGAGAATGTGTTGCATGGAGGTCACTCATGTTTACGCATCTTCATATGAAGACAGAGTACCAGGAATGGAGTTGGCATATTTTTTTCCTTTTAAAACTTGCCTGGTATACATTTTTCATGTGCATTTGTCAGCTGGCTGACTGCATCCAAAGGCTGTGGAATGTAGAGCTGATGGCAGCCACCAAAGCAAATATTTCACATTTCCAGACTGTGCCCTCTCTGTAATTTTTGTGCTTCGTTGCCATGGAGCGGTCCCTTGTTCTCTTCGCTGCACCATAAGTAGACTCGGGAGTGTGGGTGGGTCATTGAGATGTGGGTGAGTCATGCCAGGAAAAGGGATCATTCCTTTTGACTCAGGAGAAGGGAGAGCTCGGTTCAGATAGATCTGTCAGGAGTCAAGGTTGTGGATGAGGAAGGCTTGGGATGGGGGATGGGTGGGAATAAAAATTGGATTATCACGTTAATGAGGTCCCCTCTGTCCAGGGGGAAAGTTACTACTCTGGTATGAGTTCATAGTCAACTCATAATTTTATTGCACTGTTTCTCAGTAGCGTCTCAGTGATAGCACGTCCTAGGTGTTTCATATTCAGAGCACATCAGATGCACTGCAGTCTGGCAGTCTTATAGCCTGAGAGGGTGTTTACCCAAAAATTCGGAAATTATTGTGGAATTTCATAGCAAAAATGGGATCATAGCTCAACAGTAACACAGTAGTTCTGGGGTTTTATAGAATGCAGAAAGCAGCATGTGGAATTGAGCTGCTTTTTGTTTGTGATATGATTAGGTTTTTTTCCACTCAGTCTTTCCTAGTGCTTGTTAGTAGTTAGAAGTATCTCATAGTGATCAATATACTGACATTGCTTTCACAGAACTATTATTAAAATTAAGACTGATCATTGTTTCATGCTTAATTTGCATATAATTTGCTTTGAACTTTTGATCTTTAATGTTACTGTTAATTATGTTGTCTGTGAAACTTTGAGAAGAAGTTGCCAAAGCCTTTTTTCTTTCTTCAAAGTATTTTGATATTATTAAACAAGATCACCATGTATCCTTAAGCAATTTAGAAAAGAAACAAAAAAACTTCATCATTAAATTCCTCCCTCAAGTACCATTTTTCATCTAAAAATTGGCAGTGCTGTTCAGATTATAGTTTCTGAAGCTGATTTTAACTTCTGTGAAATTGTTGGTTAATATTCTTCCTTTAAGTTTATTAAAAATAAGTAAGTAAAAATCCATGATTATCCTTATTTATCCAAATGCTGAGCCAAAACATAATTTTCTCCTTTTGGTCATCTTGTAATAGTTCTTTCTTCACCCTCCATAAGTATCTTAGGATTGGCGTTAAGAGTTATTTTTAGTAATTCTGAAAGTATGTTAATAAATCAGATGGCTCTTTCTGCATTGTATTTGATGTTGCAGACTATCTCTGTGTATATAAGCTCTTTGAACATGCACTTGACCTCGGTTCTCTATGAACTGTAAGTTACTAATGTTGCTTTTCTGTTAGTAATTCATGTCCTTAGCATCTGAAAAGTCTCCAAAATAGCAAACTTGGCCACTGGTAAGACTTCAGCTATTTTCTTTGAGAGAAAGTGATAGCATGAAGTATCCGCTTAGTTAACATTTCAGCAGTTGTCAGTGATTTGTGGCAGAATATATTATAGCAACACATTTCCTGGCCTTTTCTTAGATTTTGCACTTAATTTTGAGGAAGAGTAGCAGTGTAAGCCAAAGAGGAGGGCCATCTGAAAACAAGCAAAAAAACCCCAACTTCTTGTCAGGAATCAGTGAGAAGATCAGCTCTTGGAGGCGTCAGAAGTTGCTGTTCATCCAGAATTGATGTGAAACTGTATCAAACCATAGAGATGCGTGTGTTGAAGTCATGACTGACAGTGCTGCTGTCTCCTGATGTATTAACAAGCAGTGTGGCACTAGGTCCCCACCTTCCCTAGGGGGTGGTTGACTCTTTAACACCTCACACTTGCTTTGCTACTGTTTGCATGTTGCAGGGCATTGAATGCATCAACAGACACCCCAAGTTTGTGGGGTTTTTTTTGTTTGGTTGGTTTTAATTTTTTTTTTTTCCCTTTGGCTTGCTTTGGTTTTTTTTTTTACGGTCAGAAGTGAGAAATTTGGTGGCGTGCTTGCACTCGATAACATCTTAGCAGATCTCTCTGGGGTGGGAAATGTTGGGCCCTCTGTTCTTAGAGTAAATGGATACAAGGTCTGTTTTAAATCAGTTCCTGATGTCATGTCCAAGTCAGGGTTGTGTGTTGATTTTGTTTTCCTTTTTCTGAGTAACCTGTTGAGCTATGACAAACTGAGGTCTTGTTTTCTGCTGTGCAGGCAAGGCAGTTTTGGTATTTGAGTCATCTTTTTCTGTCAGTTAGAAGCTGGAGATACCAGGAAATCCAGAAGGAGGGGCAAAATGGCATCAAAAGTGACATTCCCCCCGTGGATAGTAAATCTTAGCAGCGTCTCTTATAGGACTATCAAGATGGATGTCCTTTTATTATCAGGGCGACGGGAATAGAACTGAAATTGCATTAATGGGCTTGCTGGAAAATTTTTCTGATTACCAGTAGCCAGAGAGCTGTCTAGTGTTCTACCTGTGTATTTACTGTTGTGAAGCATCCCAGGTGTCTGTAAGGCTTATTGAAAGTATTTCTATGTTTCCTTCTTCACGAAGGACTCAAACCTCTAGATAATAGTGACTGTTACTTATCTGGAGTCAAGACGTGGAGGAACCAAGAAGACAAGGCTTTCAGAAAACTGTCGAAGAATTTTACTTAGTCATTCAGCACAACTGATAATTAAAAAAAAAAAAAAGCAATACACATGATATGACGAATTCAGGTGCTACAGTGGCATAAAAATGAAGATGTGAATACAGAATTAAAACAAGTCATAAAGAGAATAAAATCAAATGCTTCAAGTCAAGAGGGAAGATTATTTCAAAGAACACACAGGAATTTAATTAGAGTGGAAATATTGTCTAGCTTCAGTTCAGTGACTGGGCTTTGAGAAAAGTTTGGTTATCTATAGGGAAACCTTTACATAAATATAGGTCAAGGAAAGTATATAACCAGAAAGTTGGACCATTTGCTTCCAACTGCTAAGTAAGATGTAAAAGAAAATCTTCTTATGTAGTCAATATAATCATAAATTACATTAACGCAAATAAAGTTGCTATTGGCTACTTGGCAGGCTAGATGTTTGTTCTAACCCTTTGGAATTGAAAGTCCTCGTTCTGTCGTCTTCCTCTGATACGTTCTGATCACTTAAATTTCCCTTGACCTAGGCTGACTACTGTAATTAGTGTTTACTATAGGCTACAATACTGTTTTATATTCTTACCCTATTCTACTTGCTGTACTATTTTATACCTAGACCTATTAAAAGAGTAGGATTAACTGACTGACTGGTACTTTGCTGGGGTTAACGCTTGCAGTAACAGAGTGCGTGTACATCTTTACTGTACACAGGAACTTAATTTTCTCTTTTTGGTAGTTGGACTGCCTTGACGTTTTCTGTTCACATATGTACATTCACTTAGCATTTGCTGTGTCATCACGCTGGAAGTACCGATGGTTTTGTTTTCTTGGGGCAATACATGATGCCATTCAAAGTTAGTCTGTGGGCTGGCTTTTGTTCAGATCATTTCTTTAGTCAAGGTAGTGCCTTTTTAGAAGTCAGACTGAAACCAAATGCAGTGGTGGAAAAAGCTGATATAAACATATTCATGAAACACTTTGGATAACTCATAGGAGCTGTCCTGGTTTCGGCTGGGATAGAGTTAATTGTCTTCCTAGTAGCTGGTACAGCGCTGTGGTTTGGGCTTAGTACGAGAAGAATGTCGATCACACCCTGATGGTTTCAGTTGTTGCTCAGTTGTGTTTAGGCTAAAGTTAAGGACTTTTCAGCTTCTCCTGCCCAGCCAGCAAGAAGGCTGGAGGGGCACAGGAAAGCTGGAAGGGGAGACAGCCGGGACAGCAGACCCAAATTGGCCAGTGGGGTATTCCATACCATGGGACTTCATGCCCGGGGAGGTGCTCGGCGGAAGAGGTGCTGGGCTGGGGCGTCGGTCGGCAAGTGGTGAGCAAGTGCACTGTGCATCACTTGTCTTGTGTATTCCAATCCTTTTATTATTATTGTCATTTTTTCTTGTTATTAGTGTCATT
>JAVKLA010000093.1:39553242-39568251 GCA_034782735.1 Sagittarius serpentarius
ACTGGTTAAATAGCCTTTTTTAATATCTGTGGCTCCCAAAGGTTTATGAACACAGCATTAAAAATGATACACATTAGTTTCAGTGTAAAGCAGCAGGAACACTCTGAACTCCATGTTTATCATGAGATAAGCCCCTTTCCTTCTGTAATAGCTGGTCCATCATGATATCTTCAAACATGAAGAAATCATACTATGACTGTACATATTAAAATTCCTGGGTGTGGTGCTCTTTCTGAGCTGCAGACCACATCAAGACCTTCCTACTGGGTTTAAGTCCGGAAGAAAATGGAGGAAAATAGAGGAGAATTGAACGCTTGCTGGGAGCTGCTCTAATGGGTCTTGGCGGAAAATGTTTAGGTGAGCTCAGGGGCAGAGCTAGTGGAACCAAGAAGGGCTTTGGAAGCCCGGTTGCTGTTGGATGAGGCTCTTCGAGGCAATCAAAGCTGACCGGCTAAGCATGGGGTTCCAGTTGGGGAAAAATTCCCATCTGATGCTTATAAATACCCCTGTGTAGATTTGACCTGGATGTCAGGTTCTCCTGAGCTTCTTTTAAGCACTGATCCTTTTTCTTTTTCTGGATCGTGTTAAGTCTGTATAGCTGAGGTTCAAGAAGTGTATTTGCAACAGCCCTTATGTAGGCAAGTCATACATATTGCCAAAGGGGGAAAAATTTTTTTTAAAAGGATTTATGTGGAACTAGTGGTCTGCTCCCCCTCCCTTTCCATTTCATAGTGAGAATTATCTCATCCTACACCTGAAGCAAAGATCGTTCTGCATCTAAATATTAGAGAGTTTCAGGAACATTCTTTCCTGTGCTGTATCGAAGCAGTGGACTAAGTTCTTCAGCTTGGCTGTATATTTTTTGCCTTTGGTGTTGCTCAGGCTTCTCAGGGCAGTTTTTATCCCCCTGCAAACATCTGGCAGAGAGTGGGGGAGGTCCCTGTGGGCAGATCAGCTTTGAAAAATCCCGCCTGAAGGCACAGGGACCTGCCTTGGGAACTTTAGCTGTGGATTAGTCATTCTTCTGCGGCAGCTGTACTGACTGTATGGGAAACGGACCCTTAACTAGTTTAGTGTTAGCAAGCCAGAAATAAGAGGTGAAATTCATTTTAGCTTTAGCACTCCCTTCCTATGGGGGGAAAAAAGGGGGTTTTATTTAGCAAATAGTGGGTTGATAGGCTTTTTCTTTCTTTCACAGAGTTTAAGGTCACTCACCTGAGGCCACTGGTAGATTTTAATGATTGCTGGCAAGTTGTCTGGATGCTTTCTGGCTTCCTCATCAGGGTGTTGTTTGGCATTGGTCCTCCCAGACATCTGCTAGCTCTTGTGCAGGGTGAAGAGACTCTATCCCACTGCTGTGTGGGCATGTGGAATTGGGTCACCGCTGAGGGATTCACCATGACTTGAAGGCGTAAACAACAATACTGAATGTGGCATTTTACATAGGAAGCTTTAAAATAAAAATCTGTTGTTCCTGCTGGCCCAGCCTGGTCAGTCTGTTTTGTCTTTAATTTTTTTGTGAAAGAAAACTCTTGGTTCAGTGAAGAAACTTGTAGAAATTCTTGAGCTTAAGAAAGTAAGTAATGCAACAAATTATCATCAGATTTTTTTAAAATGTATTTCCATTTTAGTTGGATCATGCTTATGTAACCTACTTATTTTTCAGACTTTATGAAAACAAAGGAGAAGCAGACTTCAGGGAGTCTCTGCTGCAGCTCTTTAAGTCCATCAATGAGATGATGAGCAGCATCTCTGATCAAACTGTCATAGTGAAGGTACGTACTTTACAGGTCTCCATCTTGGCTTTATGTTTGCATCCTAAACCACAGTTAGGCGGTTGATGAAGTGTATGCTTGTGTTTGTCCCCAAAAGTGTATTTTACCTCAAACGTGGTTAATAGGTTAATACTTAGTGCTTCTAATGAAGCGTTTGTGACTATATAAAGAATGTGCTTCAAACAAGTAAGTTTATTTAAACGGCTGCAAATACCTCACTTTTATTTTTAAAAGAGAACTTACTTAGGAGTTAAATGATGTTTAGCTTATTTAACTTGTATAACCTTAAGGTATTTTTAAGGCATTATCTTTAAGATCCCGATTGCAACGTAGATCCTCATTCTAATGCACTTATTTATATACTAGGCTGTTCTGGAACTTCAATATAGTATCTTAAGCCATACTGCATGTTTTTAATAGAAAATCAGTAGTGAGTCAGACTGCAGACTTCATGCCACACCCCTCTTCATCTGTCCTTTTAAAATGGTAGCTACTTCTGGTGGCATTGGCTGGCTCATGGAATTGGGAATGTGGTCTCTGACTTCACATGAACATGGGTATTGGTATCACAGAGCAGAAACATTGAATTATAGGAGGACTGGTAGATTTTTGTATCCAGAGGAGTCTGAGGTCATTGTGCCAGTGCCGGTCTCATGTTCTGTTAGTGAATCTCTTTTACCGTGGAAAAGTATGGAGACCGTCATAAACATGCATTTGATAAGCTACACCTTGAAGTACTCCTTGTGGTTCCAAATAGAATTTATAAAGGGACGTAACTCTTGACCTCGCCGTGCCGAATCATTTGAAAGTTGATCAGAAAGGGGCTAAGAATTGGGCTTGAATTTGGGGACCGTTTGACAGTATGATGCCTCCTGTTCAGATGTGCAGTGGTTGTGCATTAGAAGAATTTTTTATAGCAGCTGGGAGGCAAAGACAGACAGTGGCAAAGTACTGCGCCAGTGCAAGAGGCACCTCTTGAAGGGAGCTGGGAAGTGTGCAGTGGGAAAACACCTAAATCAAAGACACCCGTCCTTTGTAGCTGAATGCAGGCAGATCTTAGGCTAGTAATAGCGTGCTGAGCACACAGCAAAAGTAGATAGTAGGGATAAAGCTGCTGATTTCAAATATTTTAGGCAGAGAGACTGAGACTGTATCATCTGGTAACAAAATAGGGATATTACATGTTTTCAGGAAAGCTGCATTTTCATTCTATTGACAAAGCATGTATCCTGAATGGAAATTGGTAAGTTTGAGTCAGTGACTCAGAGTGTGCTGTCTGGTGTTTTATGAATAGGATGTTTTCAGATTACGAGGATCGAATATAAGATTTATGTTCCCGAGACTCATTTGTGAGGCCTACTTCAGGAAGGCATTATGAATGTGAGCTTTTTTCTTTTTCAACACTTTGTCTTGGGGGGGCGGGGGGGGGAAATCCCCCAAAATAGATTTGGTTGTCTTCACCTGAGATGCAAGAAAAGAAGAAACTTCTTAGCAGAGGCTGGAGAGGTGACACTACAGCAGTGTCTGTCCTAGTCGGTGTATTGTTTCACGTTCAGATCTCCGCAAATGCGTGTAGAGCACATCTACTCTCTGCGTTTAGCTACGCGAAGTATGCTGGTAGATGAAGCATTGACAGATGAGCCAGTGTGAGGCTGTGCTTGTGGATGCCTTTCAGAAGCCTTGACAACCTTTCATTCATTATTCATTGCTTTCATGTCCTTTGGACTCTAATTACTTAGCTCTTAGAACACATAATTGTTAGTATTGGCTTTTTGCAGCTTGCGAGATTGCTTTTATTATGTTCAAATACCCACTGAAGCACTGCAGTTTTTTCAGTAACTAGGAATGTGTGGTTCTGTTACAAAGAATAAAATTATTGAATATGTGCATAAATGTGGGGCGGGGGGGGTTGAGAGAGAGTGAGTATGGCTTCTGAGAATCTTGCCTGACAAAGCTGTTGGAGTCCTGGGAGGGTGTCAGTAACCATGCGAAGTGGACATGACATTACAGGCTTCATTCAGCATCTTGATCAGTGATCTGGAGTTGGTAGTTAAGTACTGTGCCCGTGGTGAGGAACGTCAGAAGGACCTCACAAAACTGAGGGGGCTAAAATGAGAGCTGCAGGGTAGACAAATGTAAGGCAGTGCATCTCAGGAAGAGTAAATTAATCCCTGTGTGATGCTGTGCTTGAAGCTGGCAGTTGCCGTTTGGGGAAGACGCCTTGGAGTCATAACTGACAGCTCTCCGGGGTCATCGGTTCCATGCGCAGTGGCAGGCGAAGTAGCAACAGGGTGTTGGGTGTCAGCCAGAGGGATAATGAGAACGTGGCAGGGCTGTCATTTTGTTGTTAGATAGCCTTGGTGCATCTGCATCTTGCATGCCAGGTGCTGTTCTGCTCTCCGTACCTCAGGAAATAAAGGGGTACGGAGGACCAGGATTGGGAATGGTGCACCTTCCTGGCGGGTGAGCGGTCTGTGAAACTTCTGCACCAAATCCCACAGTGCGAGAAATAGGGTGCCTTCTTTGACATCAGTAGGAGGTTAGTTTAAAACAAGAAAAAGAAAAATTTTTCATTTCCGAAGCTTGCTGTCACGGGGGGTTATGGAGGTAGACAGTGTCAGCAGGCCCAGAAAGAGGTTAGGCAGATTTACAGACCACAGGTCCGTTGATGTTCTGAAAGGATGGGTGGAGATGCAGCCTCTAAAGGATGCTGGGGGAGCCGGGGGGAGCCGGGAGGGGAACGGACCACAGAAACTGTAAATGGCATCTCCTGTGGCCACTGTTGGAGACCAAGTGCTGGGATGTAGAAACGGTTAGTGTGACACAGTGAGAGTTTCTTGTGCTGTTGGATACTCTGTTGAAGTCTCGTAGATAACTAGTGAAGATAAGCAGATAAGTTGTTGAGTCCTTGTGTTGTGCAGTTAAGATCTGCAGATCGAGCTGTAGCAGTTTTCAGACTTTTTTTACTGTTTTTAATATATATATTGGGGAGGCTAAGTAAGTGTATACAAAATAAGTCTGTTTGGAGAGATAAGAAGTTGAAAAGACCTACACAGAAAATTAAGGTGCTTCACATTAAGAGACAGATGCTTAATTCACACATTTGAATATTTCTGTTTCTCCTTGCAAAAATTGTAATCTGTCTTGATAGTTTATCAATATGAAGCAGAACTGCCACTGGAAAGTTTTTTCTGAAATGTTTGCAACTTTTCTCTTTGTGCTGGTTATACTGATTTCCCCCCGCCCCAGCCTATCTGTTAAGAGAGTAGCCTTCAAGCTGACACTGTGCAGGGGAGAATGAATGACTGCATTCTTATGTTCTTAGCAAGAATTACTCTTTATCTATTCAAATATTTATGTCCTTGTGGAAGCTGATGAGCTGTTTCTGACTGTAGCTCAGGTCTTCAGTTACTTAATATTTTGCATTTAAATTGCTCCTTTTTTTAAATTGAATTTTTCAAGGCTTTGGGTACGTTTAAAAAAAAAAAAGTTCCCTCAGAAGAAAATTGTATGAATTCTACAAGGATTTAAGGTTGTAGAGCACAAAGAGACTTTGAATTTGTACCTCTTTTAGGTTTACGGCTATTCAGAATTTCTTAAGAGAGGGGAGAATTTGTATATGTGGCTGCTTTACAAACCTGACTTCAGTTTCAGCCTTTAAGGAAACAAAATCAAGAATATTTTTTGTTGAGGGCATGTTAAAAGTGGTACTTAGCAGTTTTGCTGGCTGCAAGTAGGTGTAACTGTCCACAGCATTGATTTCTCAAGACTTAAAAGGGAAAAACCCCCCAACAAACAAAAAAGCAAAAGCCCTCTCTAACTGCAAAATCCTCTCTGCACCAAAATCATGCTTTGCATTACTGAGGATGCTTTGACTCCCAGTCCCATGGCTGAGAAGGGCAATGACCTGATGTTTTGCACGAGGTCCTCCAAGAAGCGTCTGTGTCAGCTGTCCATCCTTCACGGCTTCCAATGTGGTGTCTGTCAGAGGAGGGGGCTCAGAGGGTAACCCCAGTGCTGGCTCTGGTCTGCTGCCCGCTGTGTCGGTGCAGTTAATGGTCACTTTGTGGCTGAAGAACTGGTCACCTAGTCCTTGGGGTGTGTATTTGTAGTGGCTGGCTTAGTGTATGCATGGAAAAAACTCTTTTCTTTTTTTTTTTTTTTTTTTTTTTTCTTCCTCAGAGTGTAAAAGTCTGTTTCCTTTTGTGAGCTGTTGGTATTGCAAAATAATAACAATTCAAAAACATTATTAAAAGGTTATTTTAAACTTGAGATGTAGTGTTTCAGCTATGTATTTTTACCATAAATAGGTAAAAATCCATATATTCTTGGAACACTATTTGAACAGAGCTTTACTAGCATTTGTACCTCTTAGCGGACTCAGATATGTTGCAATCAAAATGTTAAGGTGTAGGAATGAATAAAACCCACTTTCATCCTAGGCTATAAAGGCAGCAATAGTCAATCCTGTATGTTTGAATTTGAGAAGCTGGTATAGTATAAATTGCAGTGTCCAAAACAACTAAGTTTGGTTTTCATAGTTAGTTAACGAAATATAATTATTAGGGTTTTTTTTTTTTTGGTCTGTCACTGTTGACTGCAGTGGAGGCAGGCACTCAGAGGCTGCCTTTTACACTTGATTGTTTTTTAAGGTGTGCAGTTGTCCAGACTGGAGAGGGAAATTCAAACAGTGATTGGAGCTGAGAGATATTTTCATCAACCTCTTACTAACAAAAATTTTTCTTGCGTCATGAGTAGTAGTGGGCTGCAGTAATAGTTTGAGGGATAGAGAGATTAAACTTTGTTTTTCAAGGATCAGTTTGATTTTTAAGAATTACTTGATTAAATAAGGTGTGCAGCATTTGGTACGTGCACATATTTTTAATGGTTACAAATGTAGTGAGCTTTCCTGGTTTTATTCCTATTTTCTGCTAATTGGTGCATGATAATTATTTCTTTAACCTTTTACTTTTTAAGGATGAGCTCAGCTGAAGCCTAGCATGATGTTTCAAGTTTAGATAAAAATGCAAATGTTCTCTAGTAATTTATTCTTGCATCTCTTTGAAACAAGGGCAGTTGAGCCAGCTGCATCGAATTTATGAGGACTGTCTGATTTCGGCTGTGTTTGTATGAGGGAGCTGAACTATTCTCAGCAGGGTTCTTGCAGTTTGCTCTAATGTTTGCTGTTATGCGTGACTTTGTACTGCTGTTCAGGATGACTGAAAAAAGATGGGCTGCTAGCCGTGTTGGTTCTCTGTGCTTTAAATGATCTTGATAAAGTAGGTGTGTATATAAAATTATCCTGTAATGTGACCACAGAGAGCCAGGGCGGAAGATGATAACATTTCAATAATGCGAATTCTCTTGTGTGTGTAATTTTTTTTTTTAATAACGCTTGTCACTTTTAACATGTGATGCATATTTCTCAGTATCCGTACTTTTTCCTATTCTAATATTAAGCAATTGCTGCTAAAGCCACAGAAAAGTATTTAAATCAAGACAGGGAAATACATTACAAACTGCTGAGCTGCCTAGGAAGAAAACAAGAGACTGCATTAGTCTGCAGGGCTTTTCCAATAGGTTGAATACTTTATTATCATTGTTTAAAATGAGTTGAGTAACAGGATGCAACCATGAACTGAGGTTTCTGTGTCTCTTAGAACCTATATGGGAAAGTCTGTTGTTACACTGGCAGCAAATACAATAATCTCTAGGAGAGCGCAATGCCACTTGTGATCATGCTTTGTGCTATTTTACACCAAATTTCGCGCCAGAGGCGCTGGTTCAGTTGTGGTTTGGATCGAATGACTGCTGCAGACTGGGGCAATTCAGAAATAGTGTTTAGGTGTTCCTGGAAATTGTTTCATCCAGCTGCTGACTGGGCTTAATTTGGCTGGGCTGATGAGTTTAGTAGCATGGCATCTGGGATAACGCTTGCGTAGAAGGTAGGTGCTTTGTGTTGAATGACAGAAAAGATGAAAATTAAAATAATGTACAAATTGAGTCAGGTAAAACAAACTTATTGCTTCATCAAAAGAGTTCATAAGAATAGTCTATATTTGGCAAAGAGATTTTATGCTTAATTTTGAGACTAGGCGTGCTGTTTGAAATGAATGACTTCAGAAAATTGACATTTTTAAATTAAGTATTTTTGCTTCTATGTAGTACAAAGAGATGAACTTAAATCCTAGACAAAACGTGTAGTATACTATTCAAAATGCATTTTGTTTAATACTTTGCAAACGTCATTTGTTCAATCTAATGACCACCTTAAGTTAGTATTGCAGTTTTCTTAAAAGGCTACTGTAAAGAAGCTTTTCTTACTGTTGTTTTGACATTCCTTGTCAGTATAAACCCACGAATGGATAGAAGTTAGAATTTTCTGTTGTTGCAAGACTGCTTTGCTGTACTCTGTACTGCTTTGTTTTCATTTACCAGTGACCTTTGTTATTATCACAGTAGTAATTTCTGTTTTGTATTAATGAAGAGATTACTCAATATTCTCAACTGTGTAATAAAAGTAGATTAGTAAAACTCCTATTGTTTATATCTGTTATCCAAAATTATATCAGAAGTGACTTTAAGCTACTTAGCAAGGCTACCCTATCTTATTACTGTGTGCTTTCATGTGAATGTGAGAGAAGTGTTTGTGCAGACAGTTTGTCTTCTAGGAGTGGTAGAAGGATGCTATGGTGCAATATAGTGCCATATTTTTGGTTCCCTTTTGGTGTACCTTTGTGTCAATACATCAGGGTGTTAGTTCAAGTGTGGTAAAATAAAATCTTTGTGTTGAGAGTGTAGTTTTTCTTATTCCCCAAGCCTTCAGATGTACTAACGGCTACCAGATGTGACAGAGTAATGGAGATGCTTACAAACAGTGCTTGCTGAACACACAGACTGCAGCATGACTTTCTGGCTTTGAGACAGAACACGTTTAAGCAACGTCTCCAAATGGCATATGAAATAAACTGTAATTTTACTTATCTTATAATGCTTCTTAAACATGCTTCTGAGCATCTGCACTTCTGTGTAGATATGTTCTTCATGGCTTGCTATTATGTTGGATTGTCAGTATTTGAAACAATAACCTGTGTGGCTTTTCAAAAGGTGAGCTAGCTGACTTTGGGCACTGGTGGCTGAATGCTTAAGGTAACGCTTCACAAGTGAAGCCATTTCCAGCAAACTCAAAAGGTGTGCACAAGCAGGTTCCACGGGGAAGTACTGGCCTGTCTTTTGTCTTTCCCCAGTTTAAAACTAGGGAGGGCTTGAGGGAGCTAGGGTCAGAGGACAGGCTTGCACGGTGTCCTAGAGGAAACTGTTAGGAGTGAAGAGGGATTCAGATTGCCTGGGCCCTGGTGGCAGTCCCAAAACTTAAAGTTGAGGTGCTTACATTTGCCTAACGACGTGAAGGTAAGACATGTGTATCTGTCCTCCTATCACTTTCTGGGAGGACTACGGATACATGTCTATCTTCATAAAGAAATGAAAAACTCAGGAACTTTCTGTCAGGCAGCTTCTCCAGGTAACTTTAGTGGTTGGGGTTTTGGGGTTTCTTTTTGTTGTTCCAAAAAATAAATGGAGCTTACTCTTATTTTACAGTTTGTGTATGTAAGCATCAAACAGATTTTTGGGGGGGTTGAGGATTTTTTCTCCCCCAAAATTGCAGAAAAAGTTCCTTTCAGAATAAAGTGGCTGTTTTGCTGACAGTGTTTTCTAAATTGATGGCTTAGGGTAAATTTTTAGTCATAGAAACTCCTTGAACTTTAAGATCTGAGGAATGTGCTGGTTTTTTTCTTGGTGGATCTCATTCCTTACCCATTCTTGTCTCATTAAACGTGTCTGGAAATGAACCATCAGGCAAAAAAGAGCCATGGCCGCGTGGACACTGCAGTGGACCCTTCACTGATGTTCAGAGATGTTAGAAATAACGCCTCTGTTGCACTTAGTCTTATTTATTCTGGCCCTTTTACCGTGTCTAAAGGTTTTTTTCCTCTAATTAATCTTTTGATAGAGGCCATCAATGAATTTGTTTCTTCAACATGAAAAAAACCCTGCGTTATTTAGCTGCTAGCTCTGAAGAAATTTAGGAAAATACAGTTAGCTGTTAAGTCATTATAAGCACATCCATGAATTTATCTTAAAGGTTGCAAAGGATGACTGCTGTAGATAGAGAGGTGGTTGTGATGATTTAAGGAATAAATTGCAATTATTCTGTGGAATGATAAAACCTAGGAATTTTGTCCTGTGTTGGCAGTGCAGAGAACTGTGACCATCAATTATTGCTTAATTTATTCTGTTTAAGGCAAAGCTTTAACTTTTCTGGACGTTGTATTTTCAGTTAGTGAGTTTTATTTCTTGGCGTACTTAATTGCCTTTTTTTTTTTATAGTTTAGAAGGGTGTCTGTGAAGCACTATACTCATTAACTTAGCAGTTCAATAGGCTGTATTGGCAGCTGGTTCATGTAGCAAGTGTCAGTTAATGGTTCTTTTCGTATGTATGTACTTTGGCCATGATATAATACATTTTATACGTAGCTATGATACTCATAAAGGGGAAATAACACCTAGTTGTGTAAGTGCACAGCTGTGTGTATGGCTGTGTGTGGTGGGGAGAGGGAGAAGTAAGGGATGAGGCATAATACTGAAAGGTACTTTGAGTGAGCTTGCAGGCTGACATGCACTTGTTAATGTCATGCCAATCCTTGACTTGCATGTGAATCACATCCCAGGGAAAAAAAATATTCCGGTAATACCCTGACAGTGTGTTGGGTTTACGTGGCAAGGTTTTGGTAGGGGGTGGGGGGAAGGCTTCCCTGAAAAGCAGTTTAGTGTGCAAGGAAGTTTAACTTGGTAACAGGGAAATATATCCCTTATTCATATAATGCACTGTCTTGTTTCTGCTTTCTCTCCGTTTTATTCTTCCCCTTTGCTAGTTTATTTGTGAGCTTCGTAGTACTTAAAATGAATGACTTTGTAACTTGATAAGAGTGATAATAATTTCTCACTTCTTTTCCACGAAGAGAGAAGCCCCTTTGGGCAGTAAAATTTTTTTTGCAGCCCAGCTTGAAACTATGTGTAATTATTGACTAAGTATGTGAGACTGACATTTCCAGCTCTGTAGGTGTATCTAATTTGATCACGTGGCAATGATTGCAAAAACCTGTTTGATTAAAAATGAAAGAATTGAGGTTCTTCATTATTGTGTTTTCTTTAAAGCTGTTTTGAATTTTCAAGTGTCTTAGGCATCATCGTGTAACTATGAAATTAAGATTTTGATGTAGTTTGCCATGTACTTCTTAGAGAAACGAGGAATTCGAACCTTTGTCCAGTGCTGATCAAGAGTGGAAAGCAATCTAACTTCTTTCAGTGGAAGAAAACCAAAACAGATTGCTTATTTGTTCTTTTTCCTGATGTTATATGAAAAGATGAGAACAGGGGTTTTATGTGCTGAATTTAATATTCCTCACTTATGTGTTCCAGTATCCCGGGAATAACCAGCATTGCAGTTGTGTTTCTGCTAACAAAGGATGTGCTTCCAGCTGCAGCTTCTAACAGAGTAAAAATCTACCATGAGAGCTGCTCTTTTACAAGAGTTAGTATCAACAAAAAGTTATTTTAGTAGACTTTTTGGATTATACAGATACAGATTTAATGATGGGGCTGCAGAATCTACTTGTCCGATCATCCTGTCTGTCATATAATTGAGTCAGTTGAGATTGGAAATTGGGAAATATACTTCTACAATTTTCTTTAAATTTTAAGGTATTAAACTTTAATTGGTTTGTCCATAAAGTAGAACCTAAGTAGCTGATAATTGTTGTAACTACAGGCTTTAAATTGATGTTGTAAATAGTTTTACCTGATAGTACTTCATTTAAGCTATTAAAGTGTTAATTTTAATGATTGTGCCAGCACAGTGTGAAATTTTAATTCAAGACATAAAATGCAAGCTCTTTTTTAGTACGTGTTACTAAACGTTTATTGCTACATGCATTTGAATGATAAGCAAATAAAAACACAGCGATGGCTGTGGTTTATAACTGGTCATTAGAGTCCTCATCCATCAAAACACATAAGCGTGTACATAATGGGACTATTTGCATAATTACAGTTATGAGCTTGATTTCTGAGCATGTAAGTAGTCCTTTAAGCATACGTGGAAATGTTTGATGATCAAGCTTGACAGTATAAATGGACTATGAATAAAAACTGGAACAATCTGAAATTTGCATCTAACCTATTGACATGTTTGGTTTTTGCTCTTTTAAAGGTGGTCAGCAAGCATTGGCAAACTTCCCACGCTGGCCACCTGAAGTTATCCTTGTGACTGTAATCAAACAATTGCCCTCGTGCATTCAAGAACGTGGAATTTGATTTAAAATTACTAGGTTGTGGCAGAAAAGTGTTGTTTGAAAATGGACAAGTGGTTTTGTATGTATCTGCAAGGCAATACTCCTCGTGTCTGTTTCCCTGTGGCTCTTCCTACTATTAACAACTACTGCTAAACAGAATTTTCTTCTCTTGAATTCCTCTGACCATGGAGTTGTATAGTATAATCACTTGCAACATGGACTTCAGACTAGAGAAGAACTGATTGGGGTTCTGATAAGGGTTGTCTTCCATCTGATGCAAAAGGCTAGGGAACACACAGTGCTCTTGTTGATGGAAACTGCAAATGCTGAGCATCAAACCCCCAAACAGAAATGCCTTATATGGGGAGTGACTCATTCCCCCCTTTTGAGGCAAAGGTAGATCTGTAATCAAACAGTTCAGTATTATCAGTAAAATGCAAAGGTAAGTGAAATAAGTCTGGCTGTTATAGTTTATATTTGAATTACTGTTTTTTTTCTAGTCTGGTGCTCAGTGGACAGGAGAACTTGAGCAGCCTCAGTAAAAATAGTGCTTGTGTATGAGCTAATAAGGTTAAGGTTAAAACCAAAGACTTTTGCCTTAGCGTTTCTTAGAACATTTTCTCATCTGTTATTTGAAATAGGGTATTTAAATCCATTTGCAATTGAAGGGAAAAAACCCCAGCTTTATCTGATTGAAACAAATGTTTGTGTAGACTAAGTGATTTTTATCCGTGGTGTTACTAGGTGTCCATTTACTGTTGTCTAACGTGAAGTGTATTCTGGCATGATTGCATTAAATTGCTGGGCAGTAATTTTTAAATGCTGGATTGTTGCTCTTGATGCCTGTGAGAGAATGTTTGCTCCAGAAATAACTACCTACCTACTAACTGTTACTAAGAAATGGAAAGACAAAATTAATTAAAATTACTACAGATAGCTAAAATATTAAACATGTTTGTATCTTCTGAATCGTTTCATTATGTACTGTGAAATGGGAGTGACAGCTGTAACGTCAAGGGGAATTAGGAAGAACTGTAGCTTCATTAGCGGCTTAGAAGAATTTGCTGCAGGGAAGAATGACAATTGTGCATTGTTTCATTTTTAAGTAGTGGAGGGAAGTTTTAAACCCAAACAGCTACAGTATGGCTGATGAGGAGGATGAGAAGAAGGTACTTCTCTAGCTCTACAGGAGGTGGGGTAAAAGTGATTAGAGTAACTTAACTTAGTTAAGCGTTGTGTACCGATACACTGAAAAGTTTCTGTAACATGCTTGAAGGAGCTTGTGTGTCTCTAATTTTGGTGTAAGTTGTCATTTTCCCAGCTTACTAATCTTTCCTGCCTTTTTCTTCTTTTAAATCTGTTGCATCTAGAAGTTTCATTTTCATTGAGTTTCAGTTTAAGTAACTTGCCCCCAAAAGAATATGCTAAGAGCAAGCCACAGGGGTTCAGCTGGAGCCACAGAGAAGGGTTAAGTCGAAGCAACCTGCTCTTGCGTGATTCTTTTCTTGCAGTCTTTGCGTCATCTTTAAAGACACAGGAATTTCAGTCTCGTTTATTTGTTGCTTTTGTTTTTTTTTAGGGGGCAGCACTTAAATACTTGCCAGCTATTGTCAATGATGTGAAATTAGTATTTGATCCAAAAGAACTTAGGTGAGTAGACTTATTGAAATATATAGTGTAAAATGTAGATGTTTATTTTACATATATACAAACACACATACATAAAAATATATACAGAGGCAATGAAATATGATCACCTGATACGTTTTATCACTTTGGTTTTATTACCTTTTCTTTCCTTGCAAATATTTTTAGGGCTACACATATAGCCTGTTTTAAAAGTAACAAGTATGGCATCAAGGTTTGACAAATGTCTTGGCAAACTGCAGTCTTGTTTACTACAATCATGTAATGAGATAGTTGCCTGATTGATAATTCTTGCTGACATCAAAACTCTTAAACTGTATACTTGATGCTTCATTCTTTCAAGTATAAATTTAATGTATATAATAACTCTGGTTTTTGTTTAGTGAACCCTACTGCTAGATTGACATTTCAGTAGCTCATAAACACAGGAACGTTGTTAGTAAATAGAAAGGGTAATAGGAATATGTTTCAGAACAAAAAACCAATAGATAAACCAAAGCAAAACTAGTATTTCAGGAGAACTTTTAACTTAAAAAATAATTTTTTTCTTTCACAGTGTTACCACAACATGTTTAAGTTGGAAAAAACCCCGCCTTTTTGTCTGATTTGATTGCACAAACCCTTATATATACTGTCAGTTTTCATTTCTGTTCTGATGTGTCAAAATAAGTAAAAGAAAGATTAAGTAGAAATAACATTCCAGTGGCTTGAGGAACGCGGCATTTAGCGTCTCCTTGCCTGTACTGTAAACTTTTTTACATGTACACTTATGCTTCCTGTGGGCCTAGGGAGAACATCTTTCTAGAGTTTCTGGTCTAAATCATAATTTTGATATGTGATAGTAAAAGTACTGGGAAAATACACCAAATGAAATATACCAGCATTTGGCCTGTCTTACACCAAACACTACGGTTTTTCTTTCACTTAAAGTATTTAAATTGAGATTAAATAATACTTAGAAATAAAGGCTTAATAGGAAAAACAAAAAACCCCAACATTTTAGCAAATGATGCAAAATTATTGAAAAGTCTTCTAAAAAGTCTGTGTTATGCACGAGCTCAGCTGATGAGTGTGATGGTACCTTATTATCTCATTAAAGACAATTCACATTTCTCTGAAATTCATCATAGAATCATAGAATGGTTTGGGTTGGAAGGTACCTTAAAGACCACCTAGTCCCAGCCCCCCTGCCCTGGGCAGGGACCCCTCCCACCAGCCCAGGCTGCTCACAGCCC
>JAVKLA010000093.1:39568351-39582773 GCA_034782735.1 Sagittarius serpentarius
AATAGAACAGAAAGGAAGAAACTAACAACGACACTAATAACAAGAAAAAATGACAATAATAATAAAAGGATTGGAATACACAAGACAAGTGATGCACAATGCGATTGCTCACCACTTGTCGACTGACGCCCCAGCCGAGCACTGTACCAGCTACTAGGAAGACAATTAACTCTATCCCAGCCGAAACCAGGAAAATACATTAAATTAATCCTGGAAAAAACACAGTATTAAACAGGACATTTGAAGTTGGTAAGTGTATTAACAGCAGCATGCCTCATATACAGATACAACAGTCTGAAAATTTACCCAATCATCAAGTTTCCATTCTGATCATGGCAAAAGCAGTAGTGTTAAAATACAGCCGGTGTGAATACGTATTTCTTATGCACATAAACTCTGCGTTCTGCGTATGCAAACACCAAATGACCATCGAGAGGCAGTCCAAGGGCCTGAGCCTGCTCTGGCAGAGGGCAAGGGCACAGCCTCCTTCCACCCCAGGAGCAACTGGACCTGATCCCAAACACAGAACAATAATACAAGTTCACACCTACACACTGTGTAGGACTATTTCTCTGACGGGCTGCAGAGTATCCCTCATTCTCCTTCTTATGAGACTAACCTGACTGCTGGGAGGAAGACAGAATATCCCAGCTCCAGTTTTAACTCCGATGCTCCATGTGCAAGGAACTGTGTTACAGCAGCTATTCTCTACTGAACTTCAATCTGTCCGTCTACTTAATAAGGCAGCATACGAACCTAAGCATTAAAGTACAATCAAAGGGGCATACCATTCTTTGCAGGACAAGCCTTTTAGGTTTTTGTAGGTTTCTTTAAAGTGTTTTTAGAAGTAAAATAGCATACAACATTTTCCATAAATGTACTTTTACAAAAGGAATGTCTTCAGAGCAATCACAGAATCACAGAATGGTTTGGGTTGGAAGGCATCACCTAGTCCCAGCCCCCCTGCCCTGGGCAGGGACCCCTCCCACCAGCCCAGGCTGCTCACAGCCCCATCCAGCCTGGCCTCGGACACTGCCAGGGATGGGGCACCCACAGCCGCGCTGGGCAGCCTGTGCCAGCGCCCCACCGCCCTCACAGGGAAGAATTTCTTCCTTGCATCTCATCTAAATCTACCGTCTTTCAGTTTAAAGCCATTACCCCTTGTCCTGTCACTACAGGCCCTTGTAAAAAGTCCCTCCCCAGCTTTTTTGTAGGCCCCCTTTAGGTACTGGAAGGCCACTATAAGGTCTGTCCGGAGCCTTCTCTTCTCCAGGCTGAACAACCCCAACTCTCTTGGCCTGTTGTCATACAAGAGGTGCTCCAGCCCTCTCATCATCTTCGTGGCCCTCCTCTGGACCCGCTCCAACAGGTCCGTGTCCTTCTTACGTTGGGGACCCCAGAGCTGGAGGCAGCACTGCAGGGGGGGTCTCACGGGAGCGGAGCAGAGGGGCAGAATCCCCTCCCTCGACCTGCTGGCCACGCTGCTTTTGATGCAGCCCAGGGTACGGTTGGCTTTTGGGCTGCCACTGCACACTGCTGGGTCACGTTGAGCTTCTTGTCAACCAGCACCCCCAAGTCCTTCTCCACAGGACTGCTCTCAAACCGCTCATCGCCCGGCCTGCATTTGGGCTTGGGATTGCCCCGACCCATGCGCAGGACCTCGCACTTGGCCTTGTTGAACTTCAGGAGGTTCGCACGGGCCCACCTCTGGAGCCTGTCAAGGTCCCTCTGGATGGCATCCCTTCCCTCCAGCGTGTCGACCGCACCACACAGCTTGGTGTCGTCGGCAAACTTGCTGAGGGCGCGCTCGATCCCACGGCCCATGTCGCCGACAAAGGTGTTAAAATTTCTATCTAACTTTTATGTGTGGAAAAAAAGTTTGCTTGTCCAAAAGTATGTAGTAGTTTATCTTGTTCTGTGCTATTGGATGGTTTTTACGTATTTTGGAGAGAGATTAATATATTTTCTCTTGTCCCTTTGTATGTAGCAAACTCTTTACTGAATTCATCCTAAACGTTCCCGTGAGCCGGCTCACAATCCAGAAGCTTTACTGCCTGATAGAAATAGTTCACAGTGACCTCTTCACACAGCACGGTAAGCAGGACCTTTGCAACCATTAAATTGTCGCGTTATTCACTGTCTCCAGATCTCTGCTAGTGCAAGGTTTGTCCTTGCTACTGAATGTGGTGGAGGTTGTAACCAATTAAGGTTGTTCCTTTAGAAGGCCAAGAAGATTTAAAGTGAGGAAATGTTAATTGACACTTACTGCAGGTTATAGATCATAAAGAAGTGAAAGCAAAAACTTGTAATTTTTAATTTAAAAAGGCACTAAGCATCCAGTGTTACTGGCAAGTGTTATAACTTTAACTATGATGTATTTTACCAAAAATGATTAATTCAGCTTTTGTGCTCAGTGAAGTTCTATGGAGAAAATGGAAAATTTTGATGTCCTTTCTTTCCGAAGCATCATTCTCTCCCTTTAAGATGTCCCCTAGCTGAGTGAAACAACATATAAACCTTTTAGAGTGTGCCATTTATCCATGCTTTCTTATTTTCTCCTTTTACATTAGCGGGCCAGTGAAAGGTAAGTTCAAGCACCTGTCTTACAGATTTCTTCATTTGAAGTGAAACATTTTATTCTTTTTCTAGATGACTGCAGGCTAAACTAACCTAAACTAAGTGTTTATGTGCTGTCAGAAGAAGTTAATGAGGGAGCAAATAGGTAATGGTTCAATGATAAAGGAAACTTGCAAGGGTTCTTCTGTCAAACCAAAATGCTGGGACCACATCATGCATAGTGCTGATAAAACTTTTCTGGTTCCAATTTAAAAAATGTTCTCAGTGGATTGGCTTTTTACTGGCAGATCTTACACCAGATCAGATAATGTCTAACCACAGCTATGTAAGTTTTGCTGGATCTAGTAACTTTTATTTTCTTCCAGTTAGCAAACAAGTATAAAGCCAACACAATCTATGCTGCAATCTATTACGCTCCTTAATTTCACAAAACTGTGTGTTTGAGCCTGGTGCAGCTCAGTGGCACTGCTAGAAGGTGGAGTATTGCATGGATCTGGTACTGAGAACTGTGGAATTAAGTACTGTTGCTCTTTCCACTTCTTTCCGCTTGAAGTTTTCTTTGCAATTTTGCACAAGTAACAATGAAGAATGGTGTTCAAAGAACGAAGTTTATGTTTTGATGGCACTTTTTACTTAGACTGAATTTGCAGTAAGGTTTATGATTTATAACAAGTTTATAATTTATAACAGGTACCTGTAAAACTATTGGGTCTACATGATACATGTTACATGCAAGTTTAAACCTTAAACTTTGAGTTAAAAAAAAAAAAAGTCTAATGAGAATTCACTGGAAGACAGAGGTCCTGGAGACACTGAACCTTTCAAGAAAGAAATAGAGCTTTTCCATAAGGAAGCCTTCAGTACAGTTACAGTCCCACTTGAGCAACGAGGTGTAACACAGGCTGTAAATTTACTTCCTGCAGTTATGGATGGTGATGAAGAAAGAATGATTCTCTGGAAAACAAAGTCTACCAGTCATGTCACCACATACTCCACCAGCAAGTCCAAATACAGTTCAGCTTGGTCTTTGTTTTTGAGATCTCCTTTTGAAATTATTCAGCCCTCATGAGCCACATCAAATGATTTTATTCTGAATTGCAGAGTTTGCAAGAATAAAAAGGAGGAGTGCAGTTGGAGTTACTGTTGTTGGGGCTTGGGTAAGATGGTACTAGCCTCTTTGAGACCATTTTCATGTTTGCTCTTTCAGATATGTACATCAATGTTACTCCTTTCCTTCATTCATTCTTAGCTCACTGTCTGTGTAGTAATTATTCCTTCTCCTGGCTGCTTTTAGGTTGCAAGGTCTTTGAGGCAGAAGTCAGTAATATAAGGTGTTATACTTGACTGTCTTGGATAGGAGGAAACTGAGGTAACTCAGATAAACCAAGAAATGACTGTGAAAAAGCACTCCTGAGGAAGGCTGTAGGGGCACATCATGTGTTTACTATATTCATCTTTGACTTAGACAGTTCCATTTGCAGAGGTGGAAGGAGAAATTGTGTGTGGCTTGTTTGTCTTTCAAACCCAACTCTCAAACTCAGCCGTCTGGATTGCAGTGAATGGTATAGCTCAACATTAGTGAGCTCCTGGGAAATTTAAATGAATCTGTTTTAATAGGAGGGTCATTAATCTGAAGTCAGTCCAGTTCTGTTGACAGAACAGTGCTGCTTAATGGCTTTTGGATCTTATCGGGAGGCTCCTAACCAGAGGTTTTCATGTCACTGGCTGTTAAGAATGTCTTAAATCTAACGTGCTTCATCTGAGTTGCAACGGTGATTCAAGGCACGTATGCTGCTCACGCTGCCCAGCTCGGTGTGTGTGGCACAGCCTGACTGCACGGGACGCTCATTTCACCCCACTGCAGCCCAGCTGTACTGCAGCAGTGCTGTGCACGGGAGGACGGAGCCTGGCACTGGGGAGGATTCGCAGAGCTCGGCGCAGCAGTGACGTGGCTGTGCCACTTCCCGCGGGCTTTATGAGCGTACACAGCTCTGCGCTGCCCTCCCTTCTCTATTGTTATATGGGACCTCATATATATATATATATATATATATACACACGTATGTATTTTTGTGTGTGTGTCGATAAACAAAGCATTACCTTGCCACTGGTAATTTTCTATAAAGCTTGTGTCTGGAGAACCAGTTGTGCTGGTAACCTTTCATAAACACTAAAATTCATTTGAAAGCAAATTAAACCCATAGCCACAGCCTTTGTTAAATCTAGATTTTTTTTTTTTTCTTCCCTTGCTCTGTGGGTTTGAGTTCTTACTACTAAAACGTAGCTTGATTGCCTCTCCTCCTCCTCATTGATCTAATAATTTTTAACTGATAGGCAATATTTTCATGCAAGTATCCAACTAATCTTGTATCATATTGCAGAAATGAGATTTTCTTTTCTAAAAGCAATATGCGGTACAGGATTGTGGAATTGATGGAAAGCTTTAAAATGTACAGCAAATCAAACAGCATTTCATCGGTGTGTTTCTGTTGGTGAAAAATGTTCTGATTCTGTGCTTGGAGAGGTCAAGGAAGATTTGTTTGTGTCTCTAGAGGAATTAAAATTCAAAATACATGAATTTGTGAAGCTTGGAAGGATTTAGGGGTGAGAGGGGTGAGTCTGTGAAATAGTTTGCTAAAGCATTGTAGTTGAAGAACGATACTGAGTGGTGGATGGTTCAGTGGTCTTTACGAAATCTGAAGAGTTTGGGACCTCAGATGAGAATGTGTTATGGTGTTTGTATGCCTTTAAATAAGGATGTAAAAGGTAGTTTTAAAATTTGTTCACTTCTTTTCTGGTTGTCATGAGCCATTTATATGTTTCCTTCTGAAATTCAAGGTAGCTTTTCTTCTTTGCAGAACTTGTACTTATTTTCAGTAAGCTTTCTTCAGCCCTGGCAGGAAAACCCTGTACCTTCCTTAGGTTTTGGTGCTTTTGTCCTAACAACGGCTCATAATTGAGCTGTAGTACCAAAGGGAAAAAGAGAAATCAGTATGTAGCTAGTCAGTCAAAGCAATGTTAAGCAGAGTGTGTGCATCTATCTGTATATATGTATTTGATAGGAGAATAATGGGTGACTTCAAGGAGCATGCTTTTCCAAGCTTGTAGTTATTTACAGAGGCCAGCAAGTAGAAGTCATCTCTCTGTATAGACTAAATCTGTATCAGACCTTCATGCTTCTAGTTTCTGTCCTTGAAACAACAAATATTCAAATATCACTAAGAAGAAAAGATTTTCCTGTTGATTCCCTGCTAACGTAAAGACAGCTGTTTCTGCCCATTTTCAAGGGTTATATCGATTGAGTTCACGGCCTGTTTTTTCCATCTTAGGGGATCTGCCTTCTATGCCCTCTGTGTTTGCATCGATAATCTATTATGGCTTTGGCAAAATAAATGTGAATTTTCTTCTGGAAAAGCGTAAGGTTGCATCTTGTTTTTTCTCGAGCATGGAAGATAATTCTTAACGTGATGATGCTCAATTGCTCTTTTTGTCTTGCCACAGTAGGCCTGTGTTATACGTTGGTTTAGTCTTTGTTCCCTTTCTTATGTGAGGAAATGCTTCCTTGGAAGGTCACTGAAAAGACCAGTTAGTCATGGCTGCTGCAGAAGTTCTCCAGTGCTTAACACAACTGTTTCCAAGGGCTAAGTGACAGCGATGATCTAAGAGTGTGCCCTTTAGGAGTTTTTTCAAGAGCTAAACTGCCATGTCTTCCCATACTCTCTGTGGATGATTTATCTCATTTTTGTGTGTATATACTGCCCAAGTAGTGGTATTAGTAGGATAAAGGCTAGTTGTGAACAGGGAGATTGGCAGTCTGTGCTTTGGAGGAGCTAATTTGACTTTGTCCCACTCCCTGATTTTTGTAGAGAGGAAAATTACTGGGCAGAAGTCCTTTGCATAGGGGCTGGACGCTTCTGTAGGGTCTTTGAACACTCCTGTGTTATCTGTGCTAACTAGGATGCAGCTTTTTTCCTGCAGTAAAGCATTTTAAATTGTCAGTGATTAACATCCTGATTCAGCAAGTTACTTGATTTTGAGATTCGAATAGAGCCTTAAATGTACTAATTTAGAGAAACAGGTATACATCGTGCTCAGTGAAGACAAGTATATCACTGTGTTCTTACGTATGCCATACATACATAATACTTTATGTACGTATCTTTAAACGTAAGATAAATATGAATATATACTAATTATATAAAAATAACTATTTGACCATATGAAAGTAAAAGCATGTATAAATAAGTAACACTTACTACCCCTACTGCAATAATTTACACAGATCTGTTACAGTGCACACAATCTTTTTTGTCTGTGTAAAGCAGCAAACTTCTGATGGAGACCAACCCTGCATCTCTTCTCCCTTTCATGTCCCTCTCCCCTCTGAAAAACCCCCACCTCAGTGCCGAAACAGAGGAAGCATTTCTTTAGATCAGCACCTGAAACAGTTCTGTGTTGTAAAAGTATTCTGTAAGAGTATGTCCAAATAGAAGTATCAATTTAAAAATTAATGTGAAACAGTTTTATGATAACCTAATGCATGTTTTTAGTTCTGAATGTGTAAGTACTTATGGTTGGTTATTAAACGAACAGTCTTATCCTTGGAAACTTCAAAATTTTGATTTTATGTAAATAGTGATTTATCTGATTAGTTTTATCCCATAGGTTGTTTGTATTCTCTGTTGCTTTGTTTTACAAATGACTTCCAGCTAATTACCAATTGAGCTGTGTGGCTGCTGTATTTTTAAATAGTTAGGAAATCTAGTGATTTCTCCATTAAGAAATTGTTGGTCTATTAAATATTAGTAGACAGCATATAGCATTTATAAGGCTTCGTATTAATTATGACTAAAATTACAATCTTTGTCTCCGTGCTGTGTAGCGGAAGCAAGGTAACTAAGCACAGGGTTTTTTTTTTTTTTTTTGCCACATTAACTAAATGAACCATAAAATAAAGAAATGCGTTTGTCAGTGTCCCTCCAAATGAAATGTTTTTAAATTGACAAAAATTTATTGCATGTATTTAGCTTCAGCATAGTTCCTATGTCAGTGTTTCATTTGAAGTTTTTGCTTGGATGCTCATAAGTTGATAATGCCTCCTGAGCATCCTTTTATAAAGATTAATATTTTATTCTCACTGCACATTCCTGTGACATTAATCATTGTGGGTTGGACTTGTGCAGTGGAGAACAGATGTCGAATTATTGTTGTCTGTAATCATTGTGCATCATACTCATGAGCTATCTTCAGAGCTGGCTTTTGAGCAGGAGACTAATGTTACAGACTATAGATTTAGCAAGGTTGCCCATTAATCAGGGCTGGGAGGTGTTTGTGACAGGCAGGCTGATGAAGGTTAACCTTTCCTCTTCTGCACTTCTAAGTAATCAAGATACAGTTGATCAACCCAGTGTTTTTCAGAATAGTTTACAGCAAAGGATACACTTAAAATCTTATCTTGTAGAGAGCGTATTACCGTAGTACTAGATTGGTTTAAAAATATACATACAGATTTTGCGTGCGTGTATGTGTCTGTGTGTGTTGGTGGGTTCCCTCTTGGGATTTTGTTGTCTTTTAGCTCTTGTATTTTAATCGAGGTACCTGGAAAACCTTAAAATGATGGAATTTTCAACAGCTGTTCCTCCTTCAGTTCAAAGTGAAGCTGGGATCTGTTGTGTGATGAAAAACCAATGGGACAAAGATATCAGTCTACAGGGTGGGGTTCACTGGAAGCGACCTAGCAGCGAAGGAGCTGCGGTGCTGGGGGGCAGCGCCCGAGCCCGCTCCAGCAGCACGGTGCGCCCTTGCGTCGGCGAGGGCCAGCTGCCTGCTGCGCCGTCTTAGCGAGGGCCTGGGCAGCAGGGCTAGGGAAGTTTTTCTGATACCCTGCAAGCAGGCCTTTAAAAACTGCAAGAGAAAGGAGAAGTGTGTAAAAAAAATCATCCAGTATGTAAATACGATTTTATTACCTGCCAGATGCTGAGTATCATTAAGTACTCTTTTGATTTCAGGCATAGCTTTCGTCTTTCCCATTGGCAATATTTATTCCTTTTTGCCTGCTTCAAAGTAAGCTCTATATCGCTATTTCTTCCTTAGGATAAAAGTTCCACTGGTAATTTGAGGGCCAGGTAATCTTTAGAAAGATTTCACAGTGTTGGTGCTTGCACGGTTCTCTGGGGTGTGGGTGTTTGTTTTTTTTGTTGTTGGTCGTTTATGGGCTTGTTTGTTTTTAAAAATCTGGGAAGCATTTGGATCTTTTTATCAAGTACCCAGCACACCTTGACAGTTTGTTTTATCCTCCCATGTTTATAACTTGCAGCAGCTACAAACCAAACAGCAGATGTTCACAAGTTGATGTTGAGGAAGGCAGAGAGCCTGTAAGGTGGTAACTGAGGAGCGTTGTCAACTCTACCCAAGGGAACTTAGTCTTCTGTATAGGTTGTATAATTCCAAATGAAGTAGTATGACAAATCAATTAGTTTTCCCTTTCTCAGAAATTCAACTTGAATACCTTCCCTATCGATTAGAGCATACCCTAGACAATCTAACTCAAAGGTGACATAGCTGCAATTTTTGCCTTCTGCATGCTTGCAGATATTAAATTGATCTTTGACCATTCTCTACTAGTGGGGCTTAATGGGGACATGAAACATTTTCAAACTTCTAATTAGGGGCCTTTGTAAGTTATTAAAGATTGATTCACCTCGCAGGCTTTACAAAGGCACATTTGTATGTCTTTGCTGGAGAGCTTAGCAGCTGGCATCAGGGTTCTTTCCCCTGCATTTGGTGAAAGGAGTGTGCTACGCCACTGTTTTGTGGGTTTTTTATTAATCTGATCTGTTCTTTTCAAGTTAGTCAAAACCTAAGGTAACAACATACACTGAGGTTTCACAAATGTGGTGGCACAAGGCTGCAATCACAAAGCATCTCTGGGGCAAATGGACTGAGCTGAACTAGGCCATTCATTGGGTTGAAATTTATACAGAAAATTAGTAGTTAATTTTGATCTGCATCCATCTGCTGATTCCTGTCATGCAAGAATAGTCTGAGGACTTGAGCAAGGAAGGGAATGTTTTTTGGGATAGGAGTGAGTGGTCAAGGGCTGGAGCAGTTCACAGGCAGAAGTTTAAAATGAATGTAAAATGGTGATTATACGAAATACATGGCGAATCAGTACCAGGAAAACCTTCTTTATGTAATGGCTGGATCTTCACTCATAATTTCTTTTTTTCTATTCAGCGGGGTGCTGCGGGTTTTTTGTTTTGTTTTGAGGGTGGGTTTTTCTGTGTTGTGGTGTGGTGGGTGTTTTTTGTTTGGTTGGTTTTTTTAGCTAAGGATATGCATTTGAAATATGTGACAGCAAACTATTACTTTAAATGCATGTATATCGTCATCTACCATATTAGGGCAGTTTGGAGACTTCCTTTTTATATAAATAGCTTTAGATCATTTAATGAGCGTCCTGGTAAATAAGATCTTTCAGTGAGGTCAATTCTGTTTAGCCACATCTTTCGCAGAGATCACCACCTCCTTTCACTTCTAGTATCTATATAGATTTCAGATAATACAGTCGTAAACAAATAATGGGAACTTATGATGAAGACGTTTCTCTGCTATTAGATTTGAATCTTGTGTAATCCAATTCTCTGCTACCTAATGGAAATGAGTATGAGGGGATGTGATGAAGTCATGGCTAGGTGTATATCCCCATGTAAGTACATTGCAGGGTCTAATGTCTGTTTCTTGAGGCAAAAAATTTGACAAACAAGCCATGATTTTTCTCCTTTTTGAGCTATAAAGCTGGAGGTTTAAATGACCAACAAGCAATTAAATAGTTTCTTCAATGCAGAGTTTTTCTAACTCTTCCAAGTACTTGCTTTGAATGAGAGCCCGCTTGTGCATTCATAGTGAACATGTACTTATGTGAGTCACTTGAGACTGAAGAATATTTCTCTTGAACTACTAGAAGCTGGGTGTGCTTATAAACTGTTATTTCTCATCCTCTGTGTGTGAGCTTGCAAGGCAGAATGAGGATGCTGCTGTTTGTGTTCCTCTCTAGCATCTTGTTGAGATGGAGTGCTCTCTATTCTGCATGATAGCATGGTTTTTCTTGATTTTTTTTTTTTTTTTAATGTCAGTGACTTTTATTTTTCCCCATTGTGCAGTTTGTGAGAGCAGGATCCCAGCCTTTGTGCTGTGTGTCTTGCCGTAGGGACAAGTACCTGGGGGTGCTCCTCCCGTAACTCTTGCCCGCGCTGTAGGAGACAGAAGGCTGTGGTCACCGATGACCTGGGAGTTCTGAAGCAGCTGCAGAGAATAGTTGAAGTCATTGCAGTTGGACCTTAGGGCACTGGCTGAAGGCTTCTGGCAGACTTTGGACAGAGGCTGTTTCCCTATGAAGTCCATCTTTCTCTCATCCGTCCTGTTTCCTTCTCTTTTTTAGTAGCAAAAGCAAGTCCACTTGAGCCCATGCCTCATCACTGAGACTCATCGAGTGAGAGTAATTTCCACCTTGGCACTGAGTTTTTAATGCCTGTATCAATTTTTCCACTGCAAGCCAAAACACAACACCATAAGCATGTATTGATTTCTTCGTCCTTGGCACCCCTTTGCCTCCTAGCTGTCAGTTTTTTCTGGTACCTGCAGTGCGTATTTCAGCACTGGTGAAGCTGCCTTGTCCATCCCATGCTTGTAACCAGCAGACTGTCAGCCGACCCTCAGTTTTCACTATGGAGGGATTTTCAAGTTGGGACCTGTGTGGGGCCCATGCAGTGGAATTGGGTGCTCTGTCACAATAGTACCTTCTACAGCACTGACACCTTGGCACCCAGGGTGCGGCATCTCCTGGATACTGATGGGTATCATCAAGAATGGTCGAGGGTGGAAGTGCGTATTCTGTCTCTGGACGTGTCTTCAGCAAAAGATGAAGCTAATAAAAGTACTTAATTCTGGTAAATCAAAGCCAGAGTCACCATCTTTTGGTCATCCAGATCTTCGTCATCCTTTGAGCTACTGGTATTTGCTGTAGCTTCTCAGCACCAATTTGCTCATTCTGTAACTCCTGCCTATCCTGACTGCTTCTGGGTGCCAGGTATGGCCACTGCAACTGGACCAAATGTGTATCAGTAAAGGGGGTGTTTGATTGCAGAAGGAACTTCTGCTGTTGAGCAGCACTCTGCTGCTAGCAAGAGGAAGCTTCCTAGCGTGAAAGCGTTACTTTGAGCTATTGATCTCTTGGCTTCTCAGGAAAGTGTTAGGACCCCTAAATAAGTGCTTTCACATTGCATATGGGGTCAACCCCTCTTAATTGCAATTAATCTCCAGTTTTCAGTTTTTAGTTTTGTGCCTCCTGCTGTGGTCCGTATGTTACTTGCGCTCTTGATGTTGGGATGGTGATGCTTATTGGTCCAGAACTATTTAAAATCCTCTTAAATAAAGACTTACTTGAGTGCTGATGAGCATTTCTGAATGTTCCAGGGACTTCAGCTTTTGTGTGAAAATTAATCTCTAAGCAATGATATAGTCACTAAGGACTGCCATGAAGTCTCCTCTTGTGAGTCACCCATGTGCCATCAAGTCCAAGCAATTTGGGTAATATCATTAAAAAAAATGTGTGTTAGATGTTTTGTGTGGCTGTCAAGAGCTTCATCTGTATTTTCCCAGGTGCTGTATAATTAGAGATCTGATGGGCCAACAGCCGATGCAGTATTTGACAAAGTGAATTCTTTAGTCCTGTTTTCAGAGATTGTTGGCCAGGTGGATTTTCTAGTACAAGGGCAAATTTTTGGAGTGACCCATGTTGTGATAGTTATGTCCATGTGTCAGGAAAATAAAAATTTCTTAATGGTAAATATTGTTTTTTCAGGATACTTGGTTCACGTGCATATACACGCATAGGTGTGCTGCTTTCTGTGTGCATATGACTTCTCTGAGAAAAAACTGCCTGCCAGATTGGTAATCCAGCCCTTTTAGGATAGAGACGTAGTACTCCTTCCTTTGGGCAAAGCAGAGCTCACACCTTCTTCCGTATGTGCATGTGATAGCTGGGCAGATCGGTAGGGAAAGGGACTTGGGAACTGGTGTGTAATAGGGTAAAGTAGCTGGAAAAGTCTCATGGTTTTCTTCTGTTCCTGTTCTACAATATTATTTAGAGGAGGTGAAAAAATACCAAAATGCTCTTTATTCCTCCTTGTCCCTTCCTGCTCTCCTTTTCCTCATCCCCAAAATATGTTTTAGTACCATGCTGGTTATATATATACTGTGTAACTTAATCATCATCCTTTCTTCTTGAGTAAGTCAGGCTCTGATGAACAAGAATAACCAGTTCCCCTCCTTAGGCCGTGGATTTATTTGGGGGCTGGGAATGGGGGAGGCTAAAGGGTTTTAACTTCACTCTTTCTTGCTTTTGCGGATAAAGTGTGCATGCTTCTGGTCTCACGCTGTGGTTGGTTGCAGCTAATGCCACCGTGCAGAAGACAGGTATCTGGCTGTGCCATCTCTCCTAAAGGAAAAAGAGCATGGTCCAGGGTTAGGAGTGAACCCTAGGTCCCTGCACTCCCTCTGTGCAAGACAATTTGCAGGTTATATGTTAATTAGATGTGTTAGATCAGTGCCCTAGTGTTACCTGCTGGTAGCTTTAGGCATATGAATCTTTGCCTTATTTCCCTTACATTCTTGACCTGAGCCAAAATGTTGAGCTCCATTATTTAGCTCTGTGTCCGTTTTCCTCATCTTCCCTGTCTCTCTGCAAGTCCTGTACTTGCCTTGTACAGTCAACTACATCTGAATACCAGCAGAAAGTATTTCAGCAGCACTTTTGAGCTAGAAAAGACCACATCACGCAGCTGAATATTAGTCTGAATAGCATCATACATCTTGGTGAATCATGTTTGTATGGTTAGGCTATGCTGCGTTGGTAACCAGTACAGGTAAAGTAAAGGAAGTTGAATACACCTTGCCAACACTCAATCAGTCGAGCAAGCATGAGGCTAAGCGTGTACGTAACGCTCGTGATGGCGCTGGATAGGTCCAGTTAACCAGTGTTTTTAAGCAGAGGCAGTTAACGTCAGTGAGACCACTCAAGTACTTTGCTGAACTGGGGCTGGGGGCAGCACGGGTGGGAGGGTAGCGCTTGTCCAAGCAGTCTTAACCTAATGACTTCATTTTCACTTCCTTTATAACGTTTTCGGGGTTGAAAAGCAGGTGGCTGGAAATCTGGAAGTTATCTTCTTTTTCCTGATTTTTTTTTTTTTTTTAATCTTACGTAAGCACTGAAACAGATTGTCTATTTAGGCAGTGCTATGAAGTTATTTAAAGCTGTGTATGTAACCTTATGTTTTGTGTGCAGACTGCAGGGAAATCTTGCTGCCAACAATGACAGATCAGCTGAAGTATCACTTGGAAAGACAAGAAGATTTGGAGGCTTGTTGCCAGTTGCTGAGTAACATCCTGGAAGTGCTTTACAAGAAAGACGTGGTTAGTATCGTACTGTTCTGTGATGATTAGCACTTAAAAGAAATGGATCTTAGTAGAATGAATTAAGCAGGTAACTCCTGATGGCTTAGGTTTTCTTTTCTTCCCCCCACCCCTGCAACCAGTCTCTCAAGTCTTCTTTTTAGGTATCCAGTGATGAGGATGTGTTGTGTGACATCTCAGGGTGTTTCTTACTGTGTCTGAGGCACATCCAGTACAGCCCTCTTACCCAGTAACACTTTTCCAGGCATTGGTTAGATAGCGAGTAAACAGATATTCTTACGAGTTCAGCCTTTCTCTTACATGGTGTCTAGCCTCTGCCAGGTGGAAAATGTTAGGTTTGGTTTGTTGGTGTGGGGGGGGGGGGGGGGGGGGG
>JAVKLA010000093.1:39582873-39596368 GCA_034782735.1 Sagittarius serpentarius
TTACTAGTTCAGCCTTTCTCGTACATGCTGTCTAGCCTCTGCCAGGTGGAAAATGTTAGCTTTGGTTTGTTGGTGTGTCCCCCCCCCCCGCCCCGAGCATTTTGGGATATGCACATTTGAGTTGTATTGATACTGGCCTCTAGGCCAGCCTGAAAGAGGGGAGTGGGAGTGTGTGTACACACACGCACTTGCACATACACACACAGGAACGTACACTCTTGTCAATGCAGTAAACTTGTTCAGCTTTTTGAAGTGCCATTTAAAGTTAGCTAGTAGAATTCTCCACCTGGCTAAGAGAGAACTTGAATTGGGAAGTGGCAGCTTCTGCATAAATACAATAACTGGTGTAGTTGTCTTATCCGTTCAGAACATAAATGTATGAGACGGTTGTGCATGAGAACCTGAGCAGTGCCCTGGGCTGGTATGTAGATGTGTAGATTGCATAATAGCCCCTTTTTTGTCTTGCCATGATTTCACACAAATATGTAAATATTACCACTTTGCCAGAGAGCTGTAATGATTTGATGCTCTCTTAAACAAGTTTGGGCTGATGGGCTGCTGCCTGAACCTTCAGTCGTATGCAAAATCATACACTAATTTAGCTGGAAAGGACCTCAGGGGTCAGCTACTCACAGTGTATCTAGCATCTTATGATTTTTTTGGGCTTATTCTGATTTTGTTTCTTCTTAAAAGTAGTTCTGTGTGACTGCTTCAGAGGGTGTGTTATTTTAAAACAGGAATTTGCTTTTGACAGCTTGTCTGCTTCCTGTCACTCTTTGTTGGCTGCATTTCTCTCTGTGGTAGCAACTCACTCGCAGCTCCGCCATCTCCTGGGCTGAGCGCAGCTGGAGTGGGGCTGCAGGAGTGGCAGGAGCAGAGCCGAGAGCTGCCCTGCGCCTGCTGTCTGTTGGCGGCCGGCTGTGAGGGGCCGCAGAAAATAGATACCTCTTTGCTGGTGGGACAGGGGGATGGAGAAGGGGACGGGGAAAGGAGGGAAACACTGTCAGAGGGGAGCGACAGAAAGAGAAATTGAAAATGGGCAGGAGCAACACGAGTGCTGGGAATGCAAAGAGGAGGAAAGTCTTGGAGAGAACTCACAGGAGTGAAAGGAGGGGAGAGCTGAAGGGTGGAGAGGAGCAGGGTGCTGAGATAGATGCACTCTTCCGTACAGATGCTTTTGGTACCAGAACTGTAAGGTTTATCCCAAAGACAGGTCTGTCAGCAGCAGGAAGAAAAGTCTGTACTGGAGCTGTAGCTGTGTATATATGTACTGATGATAGCTTGTTCTTCAAATATACAAATGCGTATTTCATATATGCAAGTCTGCCTTTGGTAATTAAACATAATCCAACGATAAGATCCAAGGGCAAGAAAGAAAATGGTTCATCGGAATGTTTGTTTGATGGTCAAGAAGCAACACAAAGATGCTGCTTTATTTACGTAGCTGTCTGGGAAAACGCTGGCAAATGTTGGCTATAGAATTGTTTCCTCTTTCCATCTCGCAGACCCCTTTTGAAGTCTTCTCCTTCAGACTGAAAACTATGAAGAAGCCTGTTTATAAAGTAAAAGATGGGAGCAAAGCTCATCTGTTTCTTTCTTCTTGTCATGTGTTTCTGGCTTCAGTTCCTGTAGCCACCATTCTGCATGAGGTTTCTGAACTTGTTCTTAAAAGCTGGTTGCGCTGAATATTTCATTTTCAGCTTTTTCAAAAATAGTGGCAGATTACTTCTAATACAGAAGTATTAATTTGAAACGGTTGACTGAAACTGCAGTTCCTTAACCAAAGTTTTGCTTTGCTTTTCTGTTTCTTTTAATTGAGCTGCTGCAGAATAGTCCCCCAGATTTGGTAGTGCCTGTGGGCTTTTGATGTTGGAAGAATGACTTAGGAAAATAAAATAATTAGGTAACTAAATGTCATAGGCTTTGCTATATTTCCAGGGACTTGCCGATCATTTAAATAATTGTAACGGTACATGTTAATTTATCAGTAACATGTATTAATAAAATAGACTTTGCATGGTGTTTGTTAAAATGAGAGACTAATTTTCTGCTTTTGATCAACAGAAGTGAGTGATGTTTTATTTAACTTTCACAAGACAGGTGGATTTAAAGGCAAGCATAAATAGTTCAATTGTATTGGTGTCTGTTGTATCTAGTTACCACTAATTTATTCTTTTTCCTTAGGGGCCAACACAAAGACATGTCCAGATAATAATGGAAAAGCTATTGAGGACAGTAAACAGAACAGTCATTTCCATGGGACGTGATTCAGAGCTCATTGTAAGTGTCTCTTGATGTAAACTTAAATACTTCTGTCACATCTTTTTGAACCTGACTGTAATAGGATTTCAATCCCAGGTGACCCAAAGCAATCAAAACCTTCTGTAACTGTCTTTGTGTTCAGTAAGCTGTAAAACATTGGCTTTAATTTTTCTGTGGTTTACACAGGGGGAGAAAAGATACTAGTGGCCAGGTGATTAGCCAGATTTTAGATGTCTCTGTTAACCAAAATGATGTATTATTTGTAATTAGCCAGCTGAAAAATGTGGAAATGAGACTTGCATGTTTGTTACTACATTAGCAATCACTTGACTCTACAAACACTTGCCTTTTTTGACTACAACTGAGAACCAAGATAATGGCAGTATTCAAGTGACTGAAGCATAGAGCCCCAAATTAGTACGTTTTGGAAACCTAAAGGAAGGACTGATGCAGTAGCTGCAAGTTACCATGTTCCATCTCAGTGGCATAGCACTGTGATTTTGAAAGCCCGACATTTCAGTTTTCCAACTGTATCATTAATATTGGTCTAAATAACAAAAAAAATAGTGAGGCCTATTGATATCTAAAATGGGAATAGATCTTAGTGTGGTTTTGGGGAGTCTCACTGTGTGTTTGCCTTTACCTTATTTTCTTCCTCAGGTGTCTGCATCTGGCCACTGATATAGGAAACTGGTCAAAGTGGACCAGGTTTCCTATCTGTCTGAGCAGTTGTCCTTCTGTTCTATGTTAATTTGGTTCAGTTTGGTTTGATACACTGATTTCTTTCTTAAGAAAGGGTTTACTTGTTAGTCAGATATATCCGAGTCCATTAGCACTTTCTTATTTTGATGTCCCCTTTCTTTTTCTAATTTTATTCTATCTGTAATTGCACACAGTGATATTTGACTTTTTATGAGAAGGCTCTCTGTCCTCAGCACATCTTACTTATCTACTGCTGTCCCATTTACTTGGCATATGGTGGTGTTTTTGTCAGCAAACATACTACAATTTTAGTTTTGTCTTCAGTGCGTCATCCGCCAACTTTTATTTTTTGTCTTCCACTTTTATCACTTTGATTTGCAACAATAGGTTTTGTTGCAAGAAAGTTATAATGGACCACCAGATCCATTGTTGGACCAAAAAATAAGCAGAGATTGTTCTTACAGAATATTCTAGTGCTGGGATACGTTTCTGTGTTATTGCTACTTAGTGTGTTACCTCAGAAATGACTAATAAGCGGCAGAATAGATATCTTAATACCTTTCTGCGCAAGAGTACAAAACTTCACTTCTTCCCTCAGTTGCACAGAAGGTGTAGTCTTGTAAGACATACATACAGGAAACTTCTTCAGTTGTGACTAGGATTGCGAATTAATTACTGTTTTGATGAACATGATTTAGATTATATTTTAAAATGTTAATTATTCCTTTTGCATTTATCAAATTATATTTGAAAACTTCTTCTGTATGTATTTTAACTAAGTACAGTTGTATTAAAAATATCGATAGTGATCATGAATACAGCTTGAAATCACTCTATCCGCACACTCTATAATTATGTAATGAGTATTAATAGGACTGGGTATTTTAAAGGAGTACTTACTCCCATCTTAAAATTTAGTCTGTTATGGAAAGGATCCTCCTGTAGTCAACCAGTAACAATTCATTTTTGTGGCATCAGCAAAGTAGGAAGAGTAAAATGCAAGTGATAATTAGCAAGCATAACCTGACTCCTCTTGGATCAGAATCAGGTTGAAATTATGTATTAACTTTTCTTTTGTCAATACCTTCGTCAGTATAGTTTTACCTGGAACTTATATTAGAGAATTAACCATAAAGGATGAGCAGAAGCAAGGAATTTTAAAAATACAGGATTTTACAGAGGCATAGTTCAAGTAACTAACTTTTTCAAATGAAGTAAACTACAGAACATAGCAGTTTTTTTCTTAGTACACGAATATAGCTATCTTTATATAAAGCTGGCATGTTTTCATCTTAGCTGTGTCATCTTCATCCAAAACCTAATGTTACATAATACACTTTGAATATAAAAAAAAACCCCTTGGATCAAAAATACTGAGAAATTGGCATTTACTCCTGTGGATGTGAACTATATATCTGTTAAGATTTATCAGTTGTTAGCTTCATTCTGGAAGCGTTCCTTTGAGGATCCTTCTTTGAATAGCTCAAACAAATGGAAGACGCAGTCTTTCTCATCAGAGAGAAGACTTCTTTTCTGTTGGGCAGCAATACAGAAACAAAGATTCATAATCCCCTTGCAGCATCAGTCAAGGTCGTTTCATTTCACATTCTTTATAAACCTCTGGTCTAATCACTGTGGAACTACTGTGGTGTTTGGGATGCATTTTCTTTGGGATCTGTAGGGGTAAACATCAAAGACAATTGTTTGCAGAAAATGTTTCAATTTATATTTTTCATAATATTCTTTGTATACCCTTCTGAGTTTGAGGTTTGTGTAACTTACACTTATGTTATTTTTGACTGTAAGTCAGAGAGAGCTGGTGTTCCTGAGAGGCTGGAGTTCTAGGTGATCAGCAGAGGACTGTAAAGAATTTAAGCGGTCAAGTGGAAATGCAGTTATATTGGAACAGGGGTGGTGGAAGTGGAGTGCTTAAACATAATGTGATTTTTACATTAGTGAACAGAAACCTTCAACAGAAGGTGGGGTTGCTAGATGTGCCAACGTAATGGGAGCATAGGACTGAATTTCCTGTTTCAGGAGGATATGCAGTTAGAGGCTATTAAAGATACCATAAATAATTCAAATTACTTTCTCTGTGTTATAACCTGGGGGATAGGGTTCCGTATGTCTGATGAGGAATGACTGTTAACGGGTCAGTTTCCTATGGAAAAATGTTGACGAAAGACCGATGAGTGGTACTGCCTACCTGACCAAAACCCTGACCTTCGGGGTAAGGCAAGGGATCAGCCTGAAGCCTATAGCAATGTTGGGACCAGGACAGTAATCTGTTTAAATATGTTTTTTTTTCACTGTGTTACAAACATTCTACCTTAATCCAAGAAATAAGAAAGGATTTTGGTAACTCTTACCTGATGCCTACCATCTCTCAGTCTAAAAATGGGAGGTATTGGGTGTGACCTTTTAATGTTGTGGGGGGGTTTTTTTTGGTGGTTTTTTTTTTTTTGGTCTTCAGTGCTCTTCAAGGCTGTATCTTGCATCTGTGGCAAAGTTTCTGTCTATTAAACCTTAAAATGCCAGTTAACTGTGTTTAATTACAGTAGGTGCCTTATCTGCAGCGTGGAACAGAATGGAAAGATTCTCCAATAGTCTCTTTTGACTTTGCACATATTTTATTTTTTTTTCAATTTTTGCTTCCTTAGGTGTGTGAGTTTCTAAATAGAAATCATAAGCTATTTTTATCATATACCTTCAAAAGAGAACTATCTTGAAATAAGATAGACCAGTTTTAAGAAGAAAAACTAGACAATAAAAGAGTACAAGTCATAGATTAAAATCTGATTTGACCATAATTTTTGTAGAAGTTGGTAGCAAGATGAAGTTAATATTTGTGATGCTGCACACTTTCCTCTAGCCTCCAGATCTTTTTTAAAAAAAACCTCAAACCCTCAGTTTCACTGGTGTCTATATTAACTAAGGTTAAGCACAGCCTGGCCACTTAAACAGGTCATTTCAGTGAAAGCAGTAAATTTATATACTTGGAAATAAGCATTAGTTTCCAGCCTGCCATATCAAATGAGTTTTTAACATGCAAGAAGAAAGTCTTGTCACCATTTTAATACTCATTTGGCTACTTTTTCATCTGGAAATCTCAGGGTGATTTTCACTTGATCCATTTGCTGACTGAGTAGAAGGTTCTGTGTGTGTGTTACTGTAGTGAAGGTAAGAAGTAGATGCAGCCTGTGGGTGCTGAGTTGTCTGATGCAAGGTCAGGGCTTATGGCTGCTCACAGACGTTGGCTGCTTTCGGCTGCTTTTGCATGTGCCTACAGCTAGTCCTGCTTATGACGCAGGATGCAGTCGCCCATAACAAGATCACAAAATCTTTCCTACTGAACATCGTGTTCCCTGAAAAAAAAGTAGATTTGAGCATACTTCTTGAGCCTCTTTTGAAGGATAACTTTAAACCATCTCTTTCCTTGTCTAGTAACTTTTGAAGAATGTTGCATTCCATGCGAGTCAGCATGTTGTTCTCCTTCAGTAAATCAGAATTGACTGGACACAATGGTAGGTCCAAACTGAAATCATGGCTACTCCCCACTTCCTTGTGGTCAGCAGCTTGGTATGTTTCTCATTTACAAAGCCAAGAAAAACAAGCTGGTTGCTGAACTCTTTAATTTCAGGAAGGACATCCAGATGGGATTTTTGGATCCTGATGTGTACAATTTTTGGAAGATACTTCAGTTGGCAGATTTGTGCAACTGTATAATCATCGTCTATGAAATAGACAATCTTGGTTCCTTTATATGGTGGAACAAGCTGAATTCCATTTTGATACAGAAAAAAATCTAGCTCATAGATGTAAGAGCAAAGAGTGTAGGAAGTGGCTTTACACTCAGGAGACTTTGTCCTTAAGAGCAGTGGCTCTGAAATATGGTGAACAAAGTGTGAACACCGGCTGTAATGGGGGGGAAAAATGCTATTTTAGATTCTCCTGGGATGTGTGACTAGGAGGCAGTGGACAGGAGAGGACTTGATGACTTTGCTGATGAGGGGAGCGTTTCCCACCTTGCCCCCCCCCCCCGCCCCCGCTTAAAACAAGGATGTGGTGAAACCAAAAGAGGAATGCTGCAGAAATCATCAGAAAGTAGAGAAAGCGATTTGTGGTGTGCAATGTGAAAGCCATTTGAGGTTAACAGAAGATTTAGAGGTGCCCCTCGCTGACAGTGAAGGAGAATCTCTTTAGGGTGAAGATGACACCTGTCAAAGGGAAGAGGAGGAGCTGGTGACAGCACTGGAGAGTGAGAAGTATAAAGTAGAGCAGAGAATATGGCGCTGATGTGGGAAGTGAACGCTGGAGTAGTCGCTCAATTGAAGGCGGTGGTGGATTCTTCCATCCCTTGGCATCTTCAAGGCAGGATGCCTTTCTGGAAGGCAGTAAAATACGAGTCTAAAGCTAAGTAAAATATGAGTTACTAAGGGTCACGGGAGAGAGTTCTGGGGCTAAAGTTATTTAGGAGTTGAAGCTAGATGTAAATTGTGTTTCTGTGCCTTAAAACCTGTCAAGTTAGGATTAATGGGTTCCAAAACGTTGGGCAGAAGGCTTCATTTTCTTCACCGGACTTCCACAATGGAAAAAAATTATACTTTGTTTTTTTGAATTGCATGTTTTCTTAACTTTGAAAAACATTTGAAATTATGTATTGCAAACTAAATTCACAAAAACTGAAGTGATATTTGAATGATGGTCATGATTTAGTTCCATCATTAATACTGAGCTTTTTTTATGTTGTAAACTGTAATATCACTGATGCAGCGAATGGGTATGGGGTATGCCCTAGCAATGTTTATTGGGACATACTGCATTCACCTAAACAAATTGACAGCAAATTTCTAGCACTTCAGTTATTTTAATAAGCCACAGTTGTATTTTATGGATGCTGAAATAATATTAAAAACCTTTTCATGCAGTTCATTTCATTCTACTAGAACAGAATTGTGTTGGTAAGTAGTCATATTTTTAGTGGCGATCCAGTTAACAAATTCCAGTAGTAATAGATAATTCATGCTATTATACAGATGCTAAAGAAATGGTATAATCTAACAGCATAGCTGATTTGGAAGTGTTCATGAAAAATGAACCTACTTGTTTTTGAAAAAATTATTAACCTTTAAAACGTAGAGTGAAATTAAAGGCATAGACAGTGGTTTTGCATCTTAAGCAAGAAAAAGCAAACACTTTGTACCAATGGTAGGATTTTTCAGTTTTAATCATTTTTTCAGTTTATCCTGATTTTTAAACTATTTTTACAGTGACTTTTTTCCTTTAAGAAAACAGGTGATACTCGCATGAACAGTGTTTCCTAATAGTTCTAAAACAAAGAATGTAACTGTTGCTTAACGGAAATTATACGGACTCAGAAAATAGCAAGTAATATAAAATCACTGCAATATTTATTGACTAAAAAGTATTTTTAAGCATGATATGGGAGAAGTGCATATAGCAAATTAGTGTATGAAAGTGCATGGTATTGTCAGTGAATCCAGCAAAGCTACATTATGTGCCACATTGAAAATAAAGATGCATTTTCTTTGTTATAACCTCATACCTGCATTTTGTAAGATTTTCTACGTTAGGGTGAAAATAGCTTTGTCAGTCACATTTAACTAAAGACTCTAAAGAATTAGGTTTTTCTCTCAGTATCTATCTAACCTGAGCCTGAGTGATTCTAAATGTAATACAATATGATACATTTTACACACTTGCAAAAACATTTTATTACAAATTACATTGTATGGTACGATATAACACGATATGTAATTTTAAGCAAGACTATATGTATGTTAGCTTTTCCAGTTTTAAAAAAATGTAAAAAATTAAAAATTTGCAACTTCTTAAGAAAATAGCCTGGACATGTACAGAACACGCCGTGAGAACTTTCACTTTTAGCTCTTAAATGTTTCACCAGTGAATTCTCCTCTTATCATTTTAAATGATTACAGAATACTGGTCTCTGTATGAGTCAGTAACCGCACATAAAAACAGTTCAGTTTTGTGTCAGAGTCCCTGCACACAAGAACGTTTAGAATAGGTTTATGGGAAAAGCTACTGATTCGGTGACACTAACGATTTGTAATTGATTGCCATTGAGAGATGCTTGATTTAATTTCTTTTACAAAAACCCCAAACACTAGGCATATCGGCATGGATGAGTTCATTAATTATTAACACAACAGTATTCAGTATTATTTTTAAATTGTATTTTTCTTGTTATGTCTGTATTTGATATTTCTTTCTGTTTAGGAAAAAATATTTTCTTGTTTGGAAATATTCGGGTTTCTAGAACATGTTGGGTGGGCTGTCTTGTAAACAGTTTTATATTTTCAATTAAAAACAATATAAAACACATGAAACATGTTTTTTCCACATGAAACAATTGCACTTCCTTCCTGGTACGCAGGATCACCTTTTTCTGATCCTTCAGCTTTCACAAAAGTATTTCAGGATATTGTTTGCTTATGTACAAGAACTCGTAGCCCTCTTGAAGATTTACTGCAAAGGTGATTTTTTTTTTTTTCCATTAAGGTATGCTGAAATTAATTTTGAGCGGGACATTGACATCTTCAGTGTTTCTCTTCCCATTTTAACTTCCTTTTCTTGCTCTTTGCTTTGGGGGGAAAAAAAAAGTTCTTTTCCTCAAGTTTTCTTGCGGTAATGGATGTGATGCTGAGCTAAGAGGAAAAGTAGTGTAAACGAAAACACTTCAAATTTTTTAGTATGTGCAAACTCTTCTGCTAATGTTTACATTTCTTCCACCTAAAGACTGAAGAATTTGTATCTTACTGATGCTGCAGGGTAAGCAATTTCAAAACCAATTCTTAGTAAACCAGTTTGCCACATGACAGGGTATGACTCAAATGATCTTAAATCCTTAAAAATAATAATTAAAAAAAAAGACAACAAGATTCCCACTCCCTGGCCACTTCTAGTATGAGAAATTTTTCCACAAACGGTCATTCTAGATGCAAGTTTAATGACAAAGCAAATACTTAAAGGAAAAAGTTGCAGTTCATAATCCAGAGCAAAATTTTAAGTGTTGTTTTTAAAAAAAAAAAAAAAAACAAAAAAACAGAACAAAAAAACTAGGAAAAAATTAATTCACGTATCTTCCCTAAGTGTGTTGGTTAGCAAGTACAGTTAATAGATTGAGATACAAATTATAATAAGTTGAGAAACCCATCTGTGAGAAGCTCAGTAAATAAATAGCATTTAAAATTACTGCTCCTTCCAAACAGGTTTCAAAGCGTGATGCATACTATAAATTTTCTGGTGCTTTCTGCAATAGTGTAGAGGTTTTCCAAAGACTGCGTTACAAAAAGATACTGAATTATGGCAAATGTCAGCAATCCGTAGAGCTTTTGATTGTTCTGTTTGTGGGGTTGGGTTTTTTTTGTTTGTTTGTTTCTGTGCCAGAATGTGTCATTTAGACCTTTTGGGTACCCAAAGACTAAAAGTGAGATCTAGGACAGATGATTGTCCCGTAGCCGTGACCCTGTCAGCTTGATGTGGTTAAAGGCTTGTCCTGACTTTGGGAGGTTTGTAGCTGCTCACCCGTTGGAGATGAGCAGCGAACTTGTTCGTCTGGTGATGAGGACATAGCTAAATTAGAAATGACGGTGCGTTGTCGAAATGTGGTATCTTGGTTGAAGTCTACATCGCATGAAGGCAAATATACATATAGTCACATCTTAGAGATTATTCTTGGTCTTGGACCACATGAAAAATTGTGCTTTGTCCAGGATATATGTGCTGAAAACTGCACTCCCCGATCAACATGGATTTGTAAAACTGAAGACCATTGCAAACATAAGGCTTGCTTGCTTTTTTTTCCACCCCCCTCATTGTTTAAAGACAATAAACCAAAACCCCCAAAAGGCTTTAAAACAAATAGTGGTATTTAGCTGTGTAGAGGATGACAGCCTACAATTTAACAGGTTAGAATGTGATGCTTTCAGATCTAAGGGGGGGAAATAGTTTTACTTTCCATCTTTGTACAAATTTCAATTCAGGTTTTACATCCCACATTGGTGAACTGCAAATAAAAGTTGGCAAGGTATTACCTAACGCCTTGCTTCTGGACATTAGTTTATAGGTACAAAGGCCTTTTTGGTACATACGGTGAGAACTGAATGCTGCCAGAATGGTCAGAACTACATTGGCCAGTAACACTGATCAGTCTACCAAGATCCCGTTATAGACGATTGATAGAGCTCCAGATATTTTTCAGAGAAGGCCTTGGACTCCACATGTAATGGACTTGGGTTAAAGGAACCAGAGTTTCCATCTTCCATGCTTTTTTGATTCAGTTTTGGATTTTTGCTTGGGAGTGGAGGAATAGGTCTCCTGAGAATAAGGCAAAGGTGCAACCTGAGTTTCCTCAATAGGATGAAGTTTTCTCAAAACTGGCTGTAGTTTATCTTCTTGCTGTTTAAAATCCAATTCCACGCTAAAATTGGGAAGAAAAAAAGCAATTAGTTATTAATTATGATGATAGAAAGATTTCAATTAAGCCAACATCTGACACCAATATACAAGTGCTTAATTTATGACATTCAAGTGAAGGCGGGGGGGGGGGTGGTGTGTCAAAAAAGGACATACTGCAAAAGAGAAATAGGAATGGGGTTGTGCAGACTTCTCCCTGCTGCTTAGGAGGGCCTTGAGGATTATGGTAGAAATGCTGTGAAGTGACTGAAAACTAAAAGTACTACTTTTTCCCTTATCTCTGTGGAAAAATGTTCTTTCAGAGGCCTCCCGGGCTGAGTTCTCCCTCCTGCCTGTACGCTCTGGGAGGTTCAGGTGGCAGCCAGGCATGTGAATCGTTGTACTTTTGAGAAAAGCTGATGGGTTGGCCATAAGCAACAAGGCTGTCATGGCACTTTCTTTACCTTAGCTGTTTCTTCCAGGTTTCACGATGAGTTAGATTAATTTCTACTGTCATATGTATATGCTCATCTATATGTGGAAAAAATTAAATAAATTAAATTTCTCTTTTACAGTGCAACTCTTTAGCATATGCTGACAGCATCTAAACTTAACCCTGTAATGAGGATAACAACATAAAATCTACTTGGCCTCTGCTGTAAATGGCTGGTGAGACAAAAACATCTAATGATGTAGATCCATTTATTTAGCTGACCATATCTGTAGGTAAAACAGAAAGAATGTGTTTCAGTAGTAGCTAGTGTGTACTTGCTTGTTCCATGGCTAGTAAAATTTAATAGAAATAAGGGAAATACTCATTTAAATGTAAGCTTGCATTCCAAAAATATACTGAAGCTCTGAAGTACACCTCCTGAATTCTAAACACGGTTGGCTACAAAATCTTGCCAGCGATTAAGAAACATAATAAATCTGAAATTACAACTGTTATTTCAACAGTGCATGCTCCAGATTATTTCAAGTTTACTTTCTAAAACAAAGGAAACACGTTATGAACTTCAGCAAAAGGTTAATTCTGTCTGATACTTGAATCCAAATCTAGGCCACTTACAAATACCCTGAACCTTCATGGTTTCAGCTGCGTTTGTGCAGCAGCTTGTGGCCAAGTTCTGCACTGAGTCTTTTCATCCTGTCTTGTGCATTATGCTGCAGTGTGGCACCTGGATATCAGAGGATGAACTTGGAAGATGGGGTGAAATTAAGGGGATGTAGACACTGGGATTAATTTATTTCTTCCATACCTTTTTGCTTGATATTTTAAACCTAACAGTTAATGACTGAGGTGAAGATTGTGTGCGTATGCATCTGTTGGGGCACTTGAGAGGTTGCCCTTTCACCTCTACCACTGCCGTTTCTTGGGCTTTGTGCTGACTGCCTTTGCTACTTCAGCGTTGCATAAATACGAGGTTATTGTTCCTGGACATCAGTTCACTTTTAATAAGTATTAAATGTGTTTTCTGAGTTATTTCTGCCGTTGCTTGTTTGGTGTAAACCACTAAAGAAGTTAGGTCTGCTTTTTCAGGCCTCGTACTCCCAGCGTAGCTCATCTAAAAAGAGATTTTTAAACTTTTGTTATTACTACCACTGTCTACCTTAAGGAGAGTGGCACCCCACCTTGAATGCTTGCAAGTATACAGTACAGAACACCTGAAGTCATTTCAGAGGGAATTCTCCAAGTAAGCTGGAATAACAAGTTACGGGAAATTTTGGTGGATTTCAGTGCCACAGCCTTTGCAAATTGAGCACATATAATACCATCTAAAACCATCTGCTGATTTAGGGGGATTTTATTTTCCTCTTAGGGTGGAGGAGAGGGAATCAAAGATGCTAAGAGAAGTTTGGGATATTTTTGTGCTTTGGGTTTTTGAAAAGCGGAAGAGTCTGCCTGTAAGGATTTGAGTGAAGCCCTAGAATGGGGTGCAGGGAAGGTGTAAAGTCTTTCTTCTTTTTTTTTTTTTTAAATTTATTAACATTTTTTTATTAAACATTTAAATTTTTATTATTAATATAAACTTAAAACCCAATTAAAATTGCCAGAAAAAGAAAAGGACACAAAAAAAAAACACAAGACAAA
>JAVKLA010000093.1:39605682-39641557 GCA_034782735.1 Sagittarius serpentarius
TGCCCCCCCCCCCCCTCCTGCTTTCTCAAATACATGAGGCTTTTCCTAGTTACTGCTGGATGTATAGAACCTAATACTGGAAAATGGCATCTATTTAGAAATTTTGTCCCTCAGCGATGAGGTCTGAAGAACTGTTGTACTGATGTTTATGTCTTAAAAGGAAGAAAATGTGATTTAAATAACACTTCCTGTACTCAGCTAGCCTGCAGTTATTCTTTGTCACACTTTGGTTTGAAGTCTGTTAGAGCAGTGTCTCTTAATTTACCTACGTATTTTCTCTGACTTGGTCAAATTAAATAAAAATGGTTTTTTTAAGGTACTTTTTTGTACATAGAAATTTTATGTAAATACATTAAATTAAAAAACACAACTGCCTACCTATCAACACGAATGTTCTTGCATGCAAATAATTTTAAAATTAAAATTCCTAAGTCAATGTTTACGTAGTTATACTTACTTCCCTCTTCTGTAAAATCGCAAACTTAGAATCTTTTAATGTTATTTTCAGTTTGTGTAAAATACAGACCGGTATCTGCAAAGTTTCTTCACAGTCGTTTTTAAAACAAATGGGGAAATACCTCTTCTGTGGAATTTTGAAGATGTGGAAAATGGATCCGGTCACAATTACTCAAGGGAATGCTTCTGAAGTTAGGATCTACCCTGAAGCCTGGGACCTGCCTTACCCGAACGGTTCAACTAATTGACCTCAAATAATTCATTGTTGGCTTTGCTTAACAGGGGCATCTTGGCACCTTCTCTGCCCTTAGCTGGCCTTGCTGTGGGGACAGAGCACCTTGTTCTCTGCTTCCCTGGCAACGTAACAATAATGAAAAAGCCAACGTTTGCAGAAAAGTTGACATGAATTTTATGTGACAAAATATCAGACCTATATAATATAAAGTATTAATGGGAAATTACAGACAAACTGCTTAATGTGCCTTTCCCTGAGATGGAAAATCAGCATTGCCTAAATGCCGCAGGGTATTTTTCTTTGAAAACAATCATCTAGTCCTGTGTCACTTTTCCTTACTATTTTAAAGGTTTGCATATTGGTTTAAAAGTTTATTACATCACTTATGTATTTCATGTAGACTTATACTTTTAAGAAAGAAGAAATTTATCCGTGTGAACTTGAAGGCAGAGAAGTTTATTAGACCGAGCTTGTCTTCACAGGTGACATTTCTACTTCCCGTCTCGTTACTTTGATTATCAATTGTTCGGGGTGGTGTCATGGCAAAGTGCTCTGGGCCTGTGAATACAGCTCCTTGGCACAGTGGTAGCACAGAGAGAAGTTCATAATAGTGTGAATCTTACTTTTTTTTCTTTCTGAAAAAATGCAAGGTAGAGTTCCTGCTGTTCTAAGTGGCGTTTGTTATTTGAAGAGGGCTTGGAACACTCTGGATTTGAAACTTGGTATCAAGTAATAAGTCAGTGGCCTCAGAAATACTTTTTATTCAGAGGAACATACTCAAATTACCCCGATTGCTAAATTTAGCAACACAACAGCAAAGCCAGATGTGCAAAAGAACTTTTACAAAGCAGAATTTCTATATTACGTACTATTCCTTATGGGGAAAAAAACCAGTACTGGTTTATATCTTGTTATGCTTACTTTTTATGTTCTCTTAGAGCAAAATAGTATCTGTTTTTCAATTTCCCTTTTAAAATCTTTCAGAAGTTGACATTCAGATTGTCACCATGCTATTAAACTTGGACTTGTAAAATGTTTTTTCCAAGCTATTGATCAAATACTAAAAACTCTTACTAAAGAGACAACATTTAAAGTTTACAGATCAGTTGATGAAGGCCTTTATTTACTGAGGACGTAAAGGGTAGTTAGTAATCCCCTTCAGAGGAATACCGCACAGTTGTCTGAGTGCCTCTTTATAGGTAAAGGCATGAACACATTGCATCGGGTGCCAGGTTAGGTTTGGGTTTTGGTGGTGGTTTGGTTTTTTTTTCTCATTCATTTCTAGTTGGGACATTTTCATTCATCTTTGTGCACCTGCAAACTACCATTTAAATACGCAGTTGATTATCTCGCTCGTAGACTAACCACCTCCTCCTCTCTGCCAGTCTCTCCTGTTTCTGCACAGTGCTGCAGGGGTTTTGCTGTTCATGTTTGGCCTGCCTCGCTGCTCTGCTGTTTAAGAAATAGTTTAATAATAAGGTTTTTTTAATAAGCTTTTCAAAGTCCAGTGTTTACGAAAGCAAACTGTAGCACCCAAGTTATTTATCCTGCTAATGCCTGTCCCTGTTATCCTGGATTGCTGTGAGATGAGCCCTGTGAGAAAGAGTGATAGTGACATCTTTGTAGAATTCCTTAGGAAAATGGTTGTATTTTAGGGACATGGCTGGTGCTTTGGGGGATTCACTGTAAAAGACGAGGTTTCTGGTGGCAGTTGTCAAAGCAAAGTGGCCGGGTCATCTGTTCACAGTGAATGTTGACAAGTCTTTATGTTTATTCCCCCCCTAATTGGGGTGTTTGAGAACCATGGCTTTCACGGTGGGACTGGGAAAAGGTAAGAATTTTTTGTTTGAAAGAGAAGGGAGGATAAGGAGTATTCCTGTGTGTGCTGAAAACCGTGAGTGGAGAAGAGGAGGGATAAATCAGAGTCCCCAGGACAAATTTGCAGTGGTGGCGTATCCCAGTCATAGCCCCCTCAAACTGGCACAGAACTTGGAAACACTTCAGCAAGAAGTCATACAGGATTAAACACCCAAATAAACATACCACAGTATTAAAAATCATACAGATATGTCTCTGAATCCTTACCTTCCCTGTATGCTCACACCCGTAAAACAGAAGTATGTGTATGGTCACTATTTTAGTTACTATGATGGTTTACCAACCAGCTTCTGCCAGCACCATGTCCATTTTAACAAAATAGTAATATTTTAGTTGTGATAAACTTGCCGAATGCTGGCAGGCTGGTTACTTATTTAGCAAAAACCCTACTATGTTTGGTCTTAATGTGGATGTGCCAGTTCAGTTATGAACTACAGTCCTGCTTCCATAACTGCAGTGTTTTTGATCTTTTCTTAAAAATAAGGTATCATATACACTTTAGGTTAGTAAACTGTCTTTCTCAAAATTGACTTTTCAGTATTTTATTTAAATTAGTTTCTAAAGCGTATGATGATCTTTAAATGCACAATAATTCCAGACTTTCAAATACTTAAAAACGTATTTCCTAGTTGATGGTATAAGGCAGACTCATTAAGCTGATGAAAATGGTCCTGTGATACAAGTATTTAACATGATTTTTGGCTGATTGGTTCGAAATCCTGATATCTCAGCTGACACATTCAAGATGGCTTGGTTTCAGCGTCATTGTCATTCACCAGCTCTACTGTTTACTGTGATACATTTTTCTAGTTGGATATAATTTTTGATGAACTTTTCTTAAAGCATCACTTTCCTTATTGAGTATTTTTAGCTCTTCAGAGATGATTTTCTTTTCGAACTATGGATTTAGTAACGTGGCCTTCTCTGAACCATCCTGTTAGTTTGACCTCTTTGTAAGCCCCAAGAACGCTACAAGGTGTCACAGTGTTTGGTTTCCGTAAGGCAGTTTGATAGCCCTTTAGCCAGGACTGTGTTATGTGAGCGTTAGTGCAGTATAAATTCAGTTATTTCTATATAAATTAAACTCTTAATGAAAGAATTCCAGGGCTTTAGACTTTCACTTTCTTGTTTTCACATAATTATTTACATAAATACTTGTATAGAATTCATCTGCTTCACGCCAGCAAAGATTTTGCTATCGGCATAGTGTTTCCATGTAAATCTCGGGCAACGAGACTGAGTTGCAGTGCAGACTTACTGAAAAACAGAGTTTCCTACCAGTGTTAACTGCTAGAAACAGTTTGTGAGCACAGTGTGGATACCGGGTTCAGGAGAGCAGAGTTCCGGGTGATTATGCTTTCCTTGTGAGATGGAGTGTTTTGAGTAAGTTACTTTTTTCCTTCCCCTTAAAAATAATTTTGAGGGTATTCCAGTGTAGAAGAGCTCGGGCTAGAGACCGATAATTTTTTTTTCTTCATTAGTAAAGCAATTGATGATATTATAGGTAAGAATAAAAGCTGTAAAATGTGCAGTTTTTCACAAAACAAAGATTCCTATAGAAAATGTGTTTTCTTTTTAGAGAAATGAAAGTTGGTTTTGGTCTGGTTTAGATCCAAAGTGGAGTATTTCACTTTGTACTGAGGGAGATGCCTGGGAGCCAGGAGTTCCCCCCAGGCTGCGACTGCTGTGAGCAGTGTATTCACGTAAAAATAACCTCTGCATTAAGCCCTGCAGCTCATTTCACCAATCTTAACATCTTGGTTTTGGGAATGCCTCATTGCTTTAACTAGAAGTATTCCATTTTATAACGTGCTGCAGTCTCTCCCTTTTTTTCATCCATTCTTCACAAAGGTTAAACTCGATCACTGCGAGGTTGTGCTGACCCGTCTGGTGTGTAAGCTGGGGCACCTCTGCTCGGCTGCTTCACTGCGCGGACGTGCTGTAATGCCTCAGCACTCTCGGGAGGAAGAAAATCCATCAGCCTTAAAGCGAAATGGAGATCTAGTTACATTTTTGGTACTGAGGTGTGACCAAAAATTGTGAATGTTGAACGAGGGGTCGATTTTTTGCTGTTCGGGTTGTTGCCTCCGTCTCCTGGTCTCATCCTGGCTCTCCTCACGTGGCGTGGTCCCTTGGGTGCTCTTGTCGGCTCTTCGACGCGAAGGTTTGCATGTTTGTGCTGCAGCGTGGACGGCCCACTTCAGGTCTCGCAAAACATGCAGCGTTTTGAATTTTCAAAAAAGTCTTGTTTGCCTTTGTGTCTGTAAAAGCAGCAGACGAGCAGTTGTGCACCATGCCTGGGAAAGGTGTATTGGTCTTGAAAGGGGAGAGTAAAAGGCCTGCATCTTACAGGAGGGATCTGCTGGTGTTAAGATGTGAGGTGCAGTCAGAGGGCAGCACCTGGCATCTTTGCCTTCTAGCACGTTCGTTCTTGGCATCTACTTTTGACTTTGTGAATAGGACTGCAGCAGATCTAGCCCCTTCCCCTACTAAGCAGCAATTCCCCTTTTTTTTTCTCAGTGATCATAGTAAGAAAGATGTTCCAGTTTATATTTGGAAAACTACTTATCTTGTGGATGCTGAAGGAAATCTTTTGGTTTAATTAGCTTGCTTTCTGGGTAATTGGCTAGAACCTGTACTACATTACGATTGCACACCCCCCCCCCCAACCCAGTAATGAAAATAGATTTGAGTAAGTGTGTTGGTTTTTTGGTTTGTTTTGGTTGGTGGGGTTTTTTTGGTTTGGTTTTGTGTTTTTGGTTTGGTTTTTTTTTTTTCCTTAATCCTATCAGTATAGCAAAGTAAACATGGCACTCTTCATTCCTCGTTTGATGGGATGCATGCTGATCTGCAAGAAGGGAACTTAATGCCTGTAGTGGAATGCTTAATCAGCTTCCCTGGTATTCGTATTATTACTGTGTTTCATAGTACTTTAGCATCTAATGTGTTTTGATATACACTAACAAGAAGTCATTACTCCAGCAGCTTCATTCTTTGATACCTTACATCTTGTATTTTTTGTTTTCATATGGATGTACACAGATGGGCATGGTCAGTCTTTGTGTATTATGCGGTGCTCTATGGTCAGGTTCTGGAGAAAGGATGGATATAGGTTAGTTGTATTGCTCTGTCTGCATCTAATTAGCCGTGTCACCTTGGGAAGGATATCTCATCTCCATACTCAGTTTTCCACGTATGCTTGCTATACACCTTGCATATTATTTTCAGGCGGCTTTCATTTTATTGCTTTTCTTTTAGTATTCTTGGCACAACCTGAGCTTAACCTCAATTAACACTTCCAAGTATGAAAATATTATAATGAAGAACAACCATTTTGCTGACATGGACTGGCAGTAACTAATAATAGGCTGCAATTTTCAGAGCAGCCTAAGGGAATTACACCCTCTAAATCCCTGTGAAATGCAGAATTCGTGCACCTGCTTGAGGCTTTTTTTGAAAATACCAACTGTAACATCACAATCTTTGCATTTGAGTAGATTTTTTTGCTCGTACAAATTAGAGACCCTATTGAGCTGAGAAAGGAAGCTTAGATCTGTATGTACTGATTTTTTTTCTATTGTTCAGTAGGTGGCTAGTAAAGGGGCATGAACTCGAAGTATCATGGACATCTATTAAAAACAAAGAGAAAAATCTTAAAGTGATTTGGAAGGATAGATCTGTTACATCTGGATGGTCTTCCCTTATCTGCTGGGGTGTAGGGAATACTTCATATTAATTGAGTCACTTAATGGCATGGTTTTACAGAAGTGGCTGTGCTTCAGAGTGTGTTTATGCTCTGATGGGTATGCTCTTTAGATGATACTGATGTTCATCACGCTTTTGATGTATTACCACCAACAAGGATGATGAACAGACTTCAATTTTCTTTTTTTTTCCTTGCTGATGTTTTTACTAAAATACAGTGAAACAAATTCTCTTAAGAAGGCAGTGGGCCTTTGAAGTGTTTTTGAAGTGACAGTTCTGGCCGCGCTGAATAGCTGAGGAAGTATAGGCCATGGTTCTCCTTAAGTCTTTGTATAAACGGCTGTTGTATTTCCACGCATGGCCTAGTCCTGCTGGGAGTATTTATAGCATAGCTAGTTAAACACAGTAACGTTACCTGTCTTTACAGAATAATGGTTTAAAAATAAATAAGTCTGGTGGAGAACTTCTGAAAACCTTTGTTTCCTACTGTAAAGTATTACAGAGCTAATATTGCTAATAACTATGCTTCAAGAGAAAATTATCCATCCTTACTATTAACGTAATTTGCCTTTTGGCAGAATAAGATGACTTCATTGTGTCATGTGTGTTTAGTTGTCCTTATGACTGGAATAAGTCACGTTTTAGCTATGTCATCTGCAGGAAAATCACTTGTATATGTTTTGCAGGTTAAAATAAATCCTGCTTAGCCATATAGGTTTAGTCTAATGTAGAAAAGATTTGCCATTCTAGCTCAATGGAAAGCCACAAATAAATGCATTTCTGTCAGCAAAATCATGTTCTGTTGGATGGATATCTGCCTCTGATTTGCTTAAGAACTTACATTCTGCTGTCAAACCAGCAGGTATGTACAGGGATAACACATCTCGGGTCAGCCTTTGGCTCATGTAAAGGTGTTCTGAAAAATCACTTGCCCAGACTGGTAGAAAAATTGTTTTAGCCTTACTGCTGCTGCGTTTTCATTACATTCATAATTACCAGTAAGCAGGTTTCATTTATAGATGATAGCGGTACAGCCCGATAAAAATAAAGAATAGTGTTGTGCTTTAACCAGTTATCTTGAGGCTCTTTTGTTTGATGTCTACAGCTGAATGCAAACATTGAATTGTTTTATGCTTTTCAGAGGTATGTTGAGTTTTGGTGTTCGTTTTGGTTTTGTTTGGGGGTTTTTTAGGTGTTTTTTTTTTTTTTCTTTTTGTTTCCTTGGTTTTTTTCCTCCTTGTCTTTCACCTAAAGGCTTCCCCCCCCCGCCCCTCTTGTTTGTTGGCATTGCTTACTTGGTTCCCCAGTACAAGCCCTGGGAGCATCCTTGGTGTGTCTCCCAGTAAATATGAGACCCTTACTTCTTTTTGAGAGGATCTGTTCCCCTTTATGTCACAAAGTATGGGTTTGCTCCACCAGCAGCGTGAAGTCCTTACACTACTCGGAGCAGCTAGAGAAAGAGGTGCTTCAGTGTGCCCTTCATCATGTTTGCTTGTCTTGCGTTGAGCTTAATTATATTTGCAATAGCTTGGTTGTGTTACAGTTACGGGTAGAAGCCAGCTCTTTCTTGGTGCTCTGTAGCTCTTTGCAGAGACCCGAGAAGGGCTGTCGAGCTGTCAAGCTGTCTCATACCTCTGGCACTGACAGCTCTACCCAGCTGGAAGCTGTTGCCTGACCTTCTTGGCAAAGTTGCACGGACTTGTAGTCAGGATTTGCCATCATGGTGGTTCTTTCCCATGCTGGTCTGAAGTTACCAGCACAGCTTTTGTAGGAACCATCAACATATTATTTAGCAGCTATGGCAAAGCTTGGGGCCTTAGCGCTGGAGCACGCATGCAGAAATCCTGTGGGACAGAGCTCAAGCACAAGCCAGTCTGCTTCTGGGAGTACGTTGGGAGCTGGGAGTACTCACTGAGAGCCGCACGGGTCTAAGCAATACCAGTTACGTGCCCCTGATCTGAATGTCACAATGCCAGAGGCGGTGGGTACTTGGATGCAACATTACCCTTTCCTTCTCAGCTTAGATCCCGGACGGTCAGCTTCGGTAGGGTGGTTTTCTTTAAGCAGTTACTATGTGGAGATTAACTAAACCTTATGGAATACAGTTTTCCTTTCTTTGAGGGAAACGACAGCCCGTGAGTTGCAGGGAGGACGGGAGGCAGCCCGCAGGCTGGGCAGATGTGCAGTGGCACGGCTGGGGGGCCCAAGGATCAGTCTGTACTGATCAGTCACTCCGGCCATCAAAATAGTGGGGAAGATCCTAGTTGTCATGCTGGGAACAGGTATGTTTTAACATGCGCACAAAAAAAAGGCAAAAGAAACACTGCACAAATTCACTAACTCATTTTTGAAAGGTTTTTTAACTGATGGCAGGATGAAATCAGAAATCCTCTGATGCTCTAAAATGCCAGAATCGTTTTTCCGCTTTTTTTTTTCCCCTCTCTGTCTTGTTATTACAGGGCAGATATTATTCATTTGGTTTCTGAAAATACTTTGAAATGTACAGAAGCTCAATGGTGAGATTTTTCAGACTGTTTCCAATACAGTAGTTTGTTGTCTTTTACTAAATCCTGACAGTTGGAAGCAGATGACTAATTTTCTTTTTGAGGTATTTGCACTGTGGGTGTATGGCATGACTCCCAAGACAGCAATTCAAGTGCTTTCTCCCCGTAAATACATTTTATATTATACTCAGGTTAGTCAGGGAGTGAAGGGTTTTAAAAAAAAAAAAAAAATCTGTGTTTTAATAGGGCTGTCTAGTGATTTAAAAAAAAACCCCGAGAATGGAGAGAATTAAAATGTATTTCAAGTGAAATTACAAAATCTTATAGGCATTAGGTGCTTAGAAGGTCTAGCGTCTCTCGAATATTTGTGCCTCTCTTGTTTCATCAGAAAAATCAGGAGGATAATTAAAATGTCAACTCTTTGTATTAACAATAATTCAGGGAATTTGCTTGTTCTAGCTGAGTAGCAACTGTATAGCTGGCGTATAACTCTTAGGCCAGACACTGCAGTGGGTTATCAGGGAGCGCACTCCAGTAGTTATGCGAAGATGAGGTCTGTCTCTTTACCCCTTGCACTCTAAATCTCTCTACCGTGACTTGCTCCTGACCTCAGAGCATCATTACTCAGATGCCCTGAGACTTTTGAACCTGCAGCTCATCATCAGGACTGCTGCACTCATCCTTTTAGCGCAGCTTCGGAGTGTGTTACGTTCCTCTTCCGAGTTCCCATTCCTCTTCCACCCCCAAATCCACTTAATTTAAAATTAATTTCTTCTGCATGTAATTTTTTGGGACTAGGTGGGGCGATGTGTTCAGTGGTAGAGTCATCAGGCAAAAATCCCTGCCTGCAGCTCGTGCCCTCACACCTCCCTGTTGCTCCTACCCTGAGCTGAATAGTTTCTCCACTACAGAGTGATTATTCAACTCCCTGCGCTGTGGCTAATAGCCCTTCGTCAGCCACAGCACGGAAATTTTTCATAACTGCACAGTTTTAATGCAAATGAAATCCTCTCAACCGATCAGACCAAAGGGTATTTCTAAGGTATGAACTAATAGTGTGGTTACGGGTGAATAACTATTAAAACACAACACCTTGGATTTTGCTTGTCTTGGACTTTTAAATTAAGAAGGCTGCTAACAGGCACTGTTTCTATAAGGGAGGGAAGACAGGAGAAATAAGAATTCTGTGGTATTTTTTCATAATTTCAAAGTGATTGAGATTTCAGTGCGAGCTCAAGTACTCGGTGTGCATTACATATAAGCGCCTATAACAGCTTACAAGAATAACTACATCAGCCATACTATATGCAAATTAAAGAGCTTGTTTAAGATTCTAAATATTACGCAGTAGCATAAAATTAAGAATATGGAGTACCATTGCTGGCCACTGATCTTGCTGATTGTGTGGTACTTGCAAGAAGGATGGGGAACCGTATGGAGAAAAAATGAGCAGGAAGGACCCTGGAAGTGCTGAACTCTTTTTCTGTTGCAGCTTGAGTAACTCTTTGCAGGTCTCAGTACTTTCCATTTTCTCATTTCTTTAAATAATGGTAGTTTGAAATTTTACTGCAGTACAGGAGAATCTACAGAGCAGCAGTCTGGCATTTGCTTGAGCTTTGTATCCTCAGAAAGGTCCCATCCCTGGGAATGTTTTTCTGAGCTTGTATGGATGACAATGAAGTAAACGAATCTCCTCACATTTACCAAAGAAATTACCTAAGTCATGCCAGGTTGAACTATTCCAGAGTGTAAATTGCCTTGTTAATGTCAAAATACCTCTGCTCATCTCTACAATCCAGTCTCTTGTGCTGATGAATTACTAGACCACGCTCAGCTTCTATCACATCTTCTCAGGATATTGGAACCAAGAGAAAAAAAATTGTAGTGTACCCCCTACAGTGCTGTCTATCCTCTTCTGGTTTGTTCATGCAGCAAGTGACGTGGTGAAAAACATCCTCCATCATCATCTGATTAGTAAAAGAGGGCTAAGCACAGCTGGGCATGTTTGGAGAGATTTCCACCCTCTCTTTGAATGGCAGTTCTTCTTGGTTGTCCTGTGACACAGCCGATCCCTATGGGTGCCGCTCCACGAGATACAAAAACAAACCATCACAATAAACTCGCAAAAAGCTCAGAATTGTCCCAGTTTCACTTAGGTATTCTATTAAACTGCTGCTTTTCTAAGCGTTTGCTTATGACGTGAAAAAAATGGTTCAATGACAAGGAAGAGTAATCTAGTGCTGACTGCAGACGGTGAATACGTGCCCATGCCCCTGTGTTGGACTAGTCTGCATATCTAAACTTGGTTATCTATTTACTCATCTATCTTCACATTTCCTCTGTGTTTGCAAAGCTCAAAATGAAGCCATTAAGAGCTACAAAGCAGTGTCGACCACCTTAGTTTTTTTTTTTTTTTTTCCAAGGCCTGAGCTGAGAACAGTTCCTGGATCTGTAATTAAAGAAGCAGAGGTGGCATGCAGGGAGGATGGACAGACAGGTGCTAAGTTGCTCCTCACTTAAGAGACATTTCCCTCCAGTTACGGAAACAGTCCACAGATACCTGAATCCAGCTCAACTCTTCATCATCTCCAATGCCTGCTTACCTTCAGTGCCCTGAATGTGTTGCACAGGAGCTTTCTTAAGACTGAACTGCATGTTTATGTCTTAATTGTGGAACCTGGGGTAGCTGGGAGCCTCAACAGTTTTAAAAACAAAATGCCCCTCTTCAGACAAGTTTTTTACTAAAATTGTCCAGTCAAAATCCATTTTTCCCTAGTCAGGATAAGTATATCTTTGTGTAAGCACAGAGGCTCAGAAGCAGGTGTCAGTTAGAAATCTGGGGATTAATCTCTTGGCGAATGAATGGCAGTGAGAAATTTGACACTATAAAGCTCATTTTGTCTCATTTTTACATGACTGGATAGGTACGTGGCTCATTGCTCTGTCTCTTTGGATCCTAATACTACCAACAGTCAAAATGCAGTTATTAAAGGATTATACTGATTGTGTAAAGTGAAAACTATTAATTCAGTACCTAAATAACATCCTCTTTTTTAAAAGACTGATCTAGCAGAAAAACTCTCCTTGCAGGTATGTAACTTGGACAGCTTGTTGACAGTTGGAAAAGTTTCCCTTATGATCTGTGGTAATTCATATAGATATATTTAGCAAGAACGTGGTCTGCTTACACTTTTTTTTTTAATCGTTCATTATAAGACTTCACCAGTGTTTCCAGATTTGAACTGTGGAAATTTGCTTTTACTGGCCTTCGTGTCACTGCAGCCAATGTGATGGAAAAGTCTTGAACCTTAATTTCACTTCAAAGCCTGAAGTGAAACTTGCTGAAATGCTGAAAGCTTGAAGTGAACTCTGCTGAAATGGGAGGTGTGGTGGTGAATGGTATTTCATCTTGTTTTTAAAGTCTGTTGAATAGCAGCTAGATATAAATCAAATTATTTTTCTGAGTGCTTCAAATACTTTTTCTTTGAATTGTGCCTGTACAGTATATGCAGATAAATAGCTGGAATATATTAGCAAAGTAAGTTATATTTTTGGAGATTCAGAATATTCCTAGTGTCATTTTTTTGAGAAAACAGAGCAAGCATCAAGATAAGTAACTTTGCTTAAAAGATTACATTTCTTTTTTGTTTGTTTTATGTTTATTCCACATACTGGTTGTTGCTCACAGTCCACTTTTCATTTCCGTTAATCACTGTTTGCTTATTGAAAAACTCCTACCACTATATTCCCAACAAAGGACGTTTAATAGCTGTAAGCTAGCGATGCCAGTAAGGTTATTTAACACAGTGCTCTTTATCTTAAATGTTACAGTATCTAGGTACTCTGAGTACCTGTGCTGAGTACTGTGACATATGTTGTAGGAATGTCTCTGAACTGTGAAAGGTTGCCCTTTTTATCCACTCCGACAATTTGATCCGAAGCTTTGATTATGAGCAACAGAATAAATTTGCCTAACTCTAATGAAAAAATCCTATCCAAAATATAAATCTCATTGAGTTTCAAAGGTCTATGAAATACTTATGTTACCTGCCTTTGTATAGCTCACTCTAGATTAGTGATCTAATTCAGAGAAAGTGTAATATGAGGTTAATCTTTGGGTGATGCTGGATCTTCTACCTTGAACGATACTGGATCCTTTAATGATTGATCTTACATAACCAGTTTTCATTCGGGGTTACTGAAAATTTTAAATAAAAAGGCTCGGGGGTGGTCATGTGGACAGTAGGTATTGAAATAGTCTCCACTGGGAAATCTGCGGTTTTGGCATATAATGAAATTATTCCAGTGATGAGGTATGTCGAGCTGTGAGAGGCGTCAGTGTGTAGCATACTCTCTGCCACCTCTGCTTGATTTGTGCTTGGGTGGGGGAATACAGAAGGGAGAAGGCTGGACTACTGTTTTATAGCTTGGAAAACCAGGTTACTTGCGGTGAGGGCAGGTAAATGGGCTTTTATGGCATCTTAATACTTATCCTGCTTTCAGGGAAGGGTAAGTGAGCATCTGAGTGACGGCTGAGGGATGAGCTGTAATTGGGAAATGAGCACAGGGCGAGGGGATAGGACCTGCCACGGGTCCACAGGCAAAGCATTTATCTTAAACCTGCTTCAGTGACCTAATGGAAAAGCATAAATGATCATAGAATGCATTTTGCTTGAATATGGCTCAGAGTTTAATGTGACACATACACCTTTTGGGCAGTGACGAAGCCTGACAGTTCAGCTATTAATAATTAGAATTAACTCTATACTTACAAAAAGAGAGGGAGTAGTTATACAAAGGGCTGTAAGAACAGGAAGAGAAGGGTGTTCTGTTGCTATCGGAACTAGAAAATAAAACCTGCTATTATAGTAGTCAAATGCTTCACTTTAAGACTGATCTTTGTGGAAACAGCAGAGAAAATGGTATGTATAGATTAGAATTTAAAAAAAAAACCAACACCCAACCAACCATCCACTGGCCCAAGGATTGCAAGATCCATGAAACACTGATTTGTGCAAAAATTACTTCTTTTCCTTGACTAAGGAAGATGCATCCCAAGGTATTTCCTGTCTCTGCCTTAGAAAGGTGAATTGTTGCCGTCTCCAAGGTGGCTTGGTATATCTGTGTTTGGGAACGATCTGTAAATGATGTATGCTCTGAAATACAACAACTGTAGTGAGGGTGAAGTGACAAGAATTTAGGAGGTGGTCTCAGGCAGAGTAACAATCAGAATGAATGTGACCACTCCAAAGGACAGGCAAAACAAATGTATTTAAAGATCACAGCACTGAAAATAAAGGCAGTCATCGTAGTCCTGTTCCACAGGATTGCTGTTACAGTCTCTTAAAACCGGGTGGCACTCAGTATATGATACAATTCGTGTATCACAGATGGAATTTGTTGTATTCTTCCTGGTTTTCATGTATGTGTAGCGCAGCTGTCTTCTGCTGTTAAGCTTATCTATCTCTTGCTCCCCTTCATTTCCAGGCTTTCTCTTAGAACTGATTTTCTTAAACTTTTCCTTTGCCATATCTGTAACTGGAAAAGCAAAACAAAACCAAAGAGGGGGGGAAATCCCAAACGAAACCATCCCATATTATTTCTGCAGCTAGTACATGTGGTGGTGCGTTTCTTCCACTTGGTTCCAAAGGCTGTGCTTTCAGAGGCTGCATTCCTGTAAACTTGTTTAAGCTTTCTTTTCTCCTTCTGTGAAAGAAGGAACTCCCCACTTTTTTAAGAGTATTAGCTCATGTGTGTAGATGGATTGAGTTAGACAGCAGAAGTTGTTACTACCTTTATTTGCTCTGTCTCCTTCATCTCAGCTGAATAGCTGGACTGGACTTGAAGTAGCTTCTGAAAAGGAGAAAAGCAAACAATCTGGGCAATAATTGCTTTGGCTCTATGACTTCCATTTGCCATCGTTATTGAGTCAGGATGATAAGTTTATGCTCAACTCTTGTGACCTTCAGGATGATTGCTTGCTGTATTTTTAAGACAGAAGTGCTTGGGTGAGAATGCCATCTCTGCACCGGGTGAAGCTCTCCTCTTCTCTTTGGTACAAACATCCATCCATCCATCCACACAGAGTATTGGTTTATTTTCTGCTTACAAGTGATAATAAGAGACACAAATGTCCCTTATTCATTGGAAAACATGAAATGACATTTAAATTCTGTCCATGAGAACATGTTCTTTCAAAGCCTCTTCAAAGGAGCCTGGGACTGCTTGTTTCATGAACGTTTGTTGAGAGCTCTTTCTGAACCACTGTCAACTAATAAATGAATATAAATTATCTCTGAAACAGGTTCATTTAACTCTTGTCTGATGTGTAGCATTTGGCCTGTCAGAGTCAAAATACTGTGACTTATTTTTGTATGGCAAATTGAGTACTTTGTTTATTAAAATTGCAGATTTGTTGTATGATGAGAAGGGCCTAGATTACTGTTACTTTTCACAGTAAGGATTTAAAGGGCAGTAATCAGTGTTCTCCAGCAGCAAAATATTTCTTTATTATCTCTTCATCTTCTGTTACATATTTCATAGGTGTTAGTTAGCCAGGTTTTGGAATTAGTGACTTGCATTTTGCTTTCAATCCTGTCAGCTTTAGCGAGACTCCATGCAGAACAGAATTAGGCTTAATTGAATGCACAGTATCTGAATATGGACAAGTATGTCTATAGTTGATATAGATTGCTAATAGTTTACTAGAAGATAAAGCAAACATCATTTGGAGCACAAGACTTGTTTTGTGTTGTAAAGCTGCACCTTGCATCATGTAATATTCAACTTCTTTTTCAACTCTGAGCTGGGAGTCCTAGTTGAAGCTGTAGCTCTGTTACTTTTATTCATGCATGATGTAACAAACATTGTTGAATGCCTTTTGTTGTGATGTAATATTTTTTTTTTTTGTAGAAGCTTCCATATAGTAAGGTATAATTACCATTTTGCCAAAGATTTAGTAAATAATGATGCATATAAGAAATATAAAGTTTTAATACTTTCCTTTGATATTGGGGGGTCACCGGCTAGCAATAATGATTTCTACCTCCATCCCCAAATCTACTGTGTGTTATTTTGATAGTTTTAATGCATTAAAATTATGCAGTGCCTGGTGGTAAGAGCTGCGTTTCCTGACGGCCCGAATTTTGCATTCTGTGACCAATAAATGGGGCCTGATCCCAGGTCAGAGGAAGAGAGGGGTCACGCTGCACCCTCGAAGCCTTGGATTTGGCAGAGCGACGTGAGCCCTCGGCTCTGTCGGGTGTTAGAGCTGCTCTGTGTTTCTCTTCCTCCTCTGCTGGTTTTTCCCCTTGCTTTTCAGCAGAGTTGAGTGCTGTATGTTGTTGCTAATTGCAGATAATGTAGTACTGACATTTTGAAAAGTACACATAGATGATATTCACCCAGAGGATGATACTGCGATCTTCAGAGATGCTGATACAATTTTGCTGGCACAGACTCATTTAGTGATGAATTGCAATAATAGCAGTTCAAGACCTGCAGTGTATTAGTGAAAATGAATCCACTGAGCACTAGTCCCGTGGCACTACAACAGCACTTAAAGAACACTGATTTTCTTGAAGGGAGAAAAATCTGATTAAGAGATTTAGCTGTGGGTTAGTTTTTTGTTTCTTTTTTTACCAGCTGTGTCTTATTTGTATTTGTTTCTCAATGTATGTTATTGTAAGGAACTTAATATACATAAGAAAACCATGAGAGTGCCATAAACACAGAACATTGTTTTCTATTTTAGCAGATGGAAGACTCATATATGCTACAATAAGCAGAGACGTACCAGTAGTACTGCTTTTAATTTCTTGTTATAAACTGACCTAACACCTGGTTATAAAAGGAAAAAAGATCAACATGCTAAAATTGAGAAGATACGTAATAGTGTACAGAGCGGTGGGTCTCTGTAGCAAAAATGCTGTAGAAATGAATGCAATAATGGGAAAGAATTATTCTAATAAAAGGATGGGGTAACCTATTATTGAAATAGTTGTCTAATTTGAAGGAAATAGGGATAAAGAGAGGCTTTATGTTAATAATTCACTGGTGCTTTGCACGAGAACAGAGTGTTCTTTCAGCTCTGGAGTGCGATCAGTGGAGAACAGAAATGTCCCAAGCATAATGCTGGACTCCTTTGTGCAATCTCCTTTAAAATCACCCAGGTGCTAGAAAATTAGAGGGATCCGGAATACAAGAATTCCTAAAACAGGAGAAAATATGCAAGTATGCATCTCCCTTCCTTCCTCCTTCCTCCATCTCTGCATTGTTCATGGCTAGCTGGGAGGGGGCATGTTTGGGACATGCCTCGAGCATATGGAAGAGTACATGAAAGCTGCTCCAAGTACAAATGCTTTTCGGCTCTCGCTAAGTTTTAAGGCAACACTTTTGTATGTCATCGTGTTTAAAACAACGCCCCTATATGAAATCTCACTTTGATTTGTAGATACTTTGCTTCCAATTTTTATAATTAACCTCAGCCACTGGTGCAACTGCCACTGGTTACAGTTAACATCAAAGAATCATTAAAACATTTTAATTGTCTCTTCCACATACCACAACATGTTTGAGAAGATTTCAAAATGTGTGATGTATCTTTAGGTGGTGATTTCACCATCGCTGGGGAACCTATGGGGGTAGAGTAAAGGAGTTCTAATAAACAGGTTCTTTTTGGTCAAATATAACGTAGTCTTGCAGACTCTTAATACCCAAGTCTGTGTGTATAAGAGGCAGTAGAGTTATTCTGAAGAACTGGGGTTTATGGATAGTTCCACTATTTTAAGGCTAATACAGGCTTACGGCTTTGTCAGGTTGACAACTATAGAAGGATTATTTGAAGCTATGAGCAATCATTGATAGTCTGGGCAAGACCCCTTTTGTGCTGAGGGCAGGGATACACTCCTAATGTTGGCTACTTTAAATGGGTCTTATTTGAGGGCAATAAAAAAAAGGTAAGTATTTGCCGCACCTGTTGCTCTACTATCTTTGGGAAAAGATAAAAAATTGATATATAAGTGTATGGAGGAAGCACTGGTATTTATAGCAGATGACTTTGTGGGTAGATGTGTGTGTGTTCATAGACACAGGGTTCTCGATGATCAGATGATGAGTTACGATGAAGAAATGTTTTTCTATATTTTGTGATCTGACAAGCAGCATGCCACTTCTTTCCAATTCTCTTGCAGTTTCTGTAGTTAAGAAAGTCAGAGGAATACTTTTTCTGAATAATAGTTAAAAAAAAATAATAATAAGAAAAAAAAAATCAGTAAACCTTTCAGCTAGATCAAGAAGCTTCCCAGTCATAAGATCCGAGATCTGACAAGGCATACTAATAATATCATACCCAGCTGTAAAATAAACTAAAAATGCTAAGGCTGTGTTGACAGCATTGTCCAACAGCTAAGATGATTTTTTTAATGAAAAACATTTTGAATTTTTAGGATTAACAAGATGATTTCTACATTCCTAGAGAAAGAGTTGAATTACAAATCTTAAGATGCACCTTTTTTACTCAAATGAAAACATGTGCTGCCTCAAGTAGCACGAGCTACTGGTTTCTAATTTTAAAATCCAGATTTCTTCTGACAAATTATGATTTAATTACAGAAGTATTTAAAACCACACAGCAGTGCACATACATTTTGAGGGGCATTCATTGAAAAAAGATTAGGGAACTAAGGCAAGTAAGTCTGCACGCTTGTTAAGGTTAACATAAGAGCAGGGTTGAACTGCCTAGGTAAAGACTAAAGGTTGTACTGTGTTATAGTAACTATTATTTGTAATGCCTCATAGGTTGATTTAAGTAACGTTAAGTTAGGGAGAAACAAATTTATGTTTCTTTTTGCTTGAGTTTGTCGTGTGTAGAGTAGTGTGACTGCTGTTAACGACAACTTTGAATATCAAAGTTTTCATTTAATTTTCTTCTGAAAGAAATATTAAAAATTCAGAAGGTGAAAGTAAACCAGACAAGATTCACATGCCATTAATGGAATTATATTAAGAGTTGTAATAATATCCCTTAATCTTAGAAAGGTAAGTCTCTTACAGAATTAAGGTTTTTCTGCTGGTTTTCATGCTGTGTGAGGTATTATGCTTAATGCAAGTTGCTGATGTGAAAGCATCCTTGCTAATCCTGTTTGGAAAGCAGCTTGTTTTGTGCTCGTTAGAAAAGGTACAAGAAGAGATATTATAGGTCCTTCATTAAATAACTACTTAATTACATCCTAGGACTAGCAGATACCAAATCTGCGAATACTGCTGGCAGGTTTCCCTAGGACTCGCCTCTGAAGCAGCAAAACTTAGCCTGCATGAGAAGCAGCACATGTTACGTCTTGGTGTGCTGCGGCGGGACGCGCGGCGGTGGGTGCCAATTTACATTAGCAAATTCAAGGGCAGGACTTGTTAGAAAAGGCATTTAAAACAGCTTATGCTCATTTAAAAAGCTTCTACTCACCCTTCTCTGTGAGCTTCTCCTTTCTCTAGCTCCTGTATAACACCCAACAACACTTTTATGGTTTCCTGACTAGAGCTGATCAAATTTTCCATCATCTGAAGCTGCGCTTTCAAGTCCACAACTTCCGTGTGAGGCACGATTTGTTGGCATTCCTCGCTCACCGCGACAGCCGTCTGGCAAGGCTGGTTCTCCTCCATAGGCGAAACGTTTATCTGAAGGGTCTGTTCGTTACATTCGGTGGCTTGGCACTGCACCCGCGATGAGCAGGCTCGAGCATCTCCCGCCTGGGGCTGAACCCCGTTCAGGTGCACGGTCCTCTTTTTGTCCTCCTCGGCTGTTGGGCACGGTGACCAGTCGGTCTCGGCCACAAGGTTTGGCAGGTCAGGCTGCGAGGCGTTTGAACCGGCCGCCGGTAAATAAACAGCGGCCACTTCAGTTTTGAAGACCCTCCCGTGGAGGGGCTGGGCGGCCTCCTCGCTCCCTGGCCGCCCTGCCGCCTGTTTCCCTCGGCCGGGCGGCCGGTCAGCGGCGGCGGACTCCTCCGAAGCGGGGTCGGCCAAGTTTGGGAGAGGAAGAGGCGGCTCTTTGGGAGAGCTGTGCAAATCGCTGCTTTTCCAGGCCTCGGCCCCGTTGTCGTGAGATCCCGCGTTGGTGCGCTCGTTGATGTGGGAGATGAACTCCGCCGTCTGCAGGCTGCCGGCCTTCTTGCTCCACTGAACGGCCTCCCCTGAGCTTCTGCTGTCTTTGTCCTTAAGGTCTATTAGAAACCCGTTGTTTTGGCTCTTAAAGGTGTCGACAGTCGAGGCGCTTTTAAGAATATTCCCTTTTTTCCGGTCCAGAGGAAAGGTCTGGTAACACTTTTTAAGATCAGGTGAAGTCTGAACTCCTGTGCTCTTGGTGACGTTGGGTATTGACCTCCGGGCAGGCACTGTCATGTACTTGCGATAAGCCGTTTTGTAGGAAACGGGCTTGGCTTCTCTCTTGTCAGGATCCTGTGCGGTAGACAGCTGTTTGTCCCTCTGCTCGTTCTGGGCCTCGCAGATATCTTTAAATCTCACCTGGAGGGCTTTGTTTCGTTTCTTAATCTGCCGGTTGGGATCCAGTGCGTATTTCATCTCCAGCGCGAGTGAAGCTGCTGGCTCGACTTCGCTTTCGGAGGTGGTGAGTAAGCATTTGCTGGGCTCCTTACTCACCATGATGCCTGCATTCAAAAACAGTTCAAAAAGCCTCATGTTACACCAGAAATGGTACTTCTCCCCCCAAGTTTGCAATATTTGAGCTAACTTCCTCTGGTTTGAGTGAAGTGGCGACCACTCGCAAGCTTTTTGCTCGATTCTCCTAAGTCACAGTCCTTCATGTTAGACTTTGGCGTCTTGCTAGAAATTCGTGCTTTTTATCTTGATTTGTTAACGCCCGCTCCTCAGAGAGGAGCGGGGCTCAACCTGGTTTTCATGGCACCAGAAGTTTTTTCCAGACCCCTTTTCAGAGGACAGGCACCATGGCTGTCGCGCCAGGGGTGTTAGCTCAGCACTCGGACTTCACTCCAAGGGAATATGGGCTCTCAGGAAGCGAGTCATCTGAATTTACTTGGTAGTTAATAAAGGGAAAATGAAAAACAAGTGTCTTTGTACAAATAAAGAGGAGTCTAGAGCACTGACCACCCTTAGTCCTCCCCTATGTTCAGTAGCAAGTGTTTAGTAGCAAGAAGTGTCAAACTGGCATTATTTTTTACAGTATCCTTGCTTACGAAACACATTTCTTCTGTGTCATGTACTCTGCATCTTTGCAGGAAATTAACTGGTCGTTAGAGGTGTCATTATTTGGATTGTTTTTAAAATTTACCTCATAGCTAAACCTAAAACCTGGATATAGATTAATTATTATCAGCAACTGGTTGGTACGGCTGTATGCATAAAATTTATGAACTATTGAAGTTCGCGGAAGAAGTCAGCAGTGCATCAATTAAGGTTTTGCTTCAAATGCAAAACAACCCATCCTTTACTAGGAGCAGTAATATGCCTTTATAATAGAGTTTCTTATCCCAAAGGATCCTAAAGCGCTAAAAACAAAAACAAAAACAACACCCCCCCCCAAAAAAAAAAACCAAAACCTGCGATGATTCACAGAAATTACTTAATCTGCAATTGAAATATAAGCACCTCCTCAAGGATGAAAAGATGCCAACTGCTTAACACAGCACATAGCAAAAAAACCCAACAGCTCTATCATTGTACAGATCATATGGGATCTGTAGTAACTGGATAGTTAAGACCTCATTTTTACACCTCATTTGAAGTTGTCGTTTTTATTCTCCTATTGCACAAATTTCTCCCTAATGCTGAGGTTTACTGAATTACCAAATTCCCACTTAATCCAAGTATTCTGCATGTATCTCCTATTTAAACACCGATGTACGTACCCTCAGAGGGGCTCAGAGTACAAAGTAAAATGAATAAAGGGCCTTTCAGGTGTGGTATTTGATATACATTTGTTATTAAAATTCTTTTGTCTATTAAATAAAAAATGTGAAACTCTTGGAGTTAAGTGCCACAGTAGTGTATGTTTTATAAAGTCAACTCTGTGGCACGAGTGAATCCTTATGACTAGTCTATACTTAGTTTTAATTTAAGAAAACATAGTGGAGAAATTATTTTCAATGGCATATTGAATGTTTATGGGTTTTTAGAAGTAATAGTAACATTTCCCAGAAGGTATTAAGACACACAAACGTGCATGGCAGACAATCTGTATAGTGCAAGGTTGGACTTCTGGGTTATCCAACTGTGTTCAAAAAATCCCATGCAAATGTGTCATTACTCTAATTTTTTTTTTCATGTTTTACTTCCCTGGTCCCAGTAACTTGTGAACAAGTAACTGAAATATTCTAGAATCCATCTAGTTTGCCTTTTTCTATCTAACTTGTCAGGTTCAGGTAGCGGTAAGTGAGAAGCAGTCATTTTAGAAGGGAAGTTTCTATGTGAATCTGTGTGATGTAGTAGAAAGTCTGTAGAAGAAAGAAAAAAGAAGGAAGATTCAGGACAAAAATGTTCAAATAATGGAATCTGAGATGGCTAGATATATCTGGTTTGAAAACTAGATATGTATATACAGGCCTAGTATCTGATACCAAAGTGACCAAGCCCCTCTTCTGGGGGAAAAGAGATTATAAAATGGAAACGCTCGGGGGAAGCCTGAAGATAAAACTGAAGCAGCGTAGGGTGGTAGAGTGATCTTTTGTACTTTGTGCCCTGCTGGGGGGTAAGATCAGTTATCCCTGTGCCTTTAATACATCATTTACAAATATAGCCAATTTTTTTGGGGGGGGGTAGGGGTGGTGGTGTAAATTAACTACATATGAATATCAGGAATTTTTATTCCAGTTGAAACCCTAAATAAGGAGTCAGTCATGCTTTGTGGGAAATATTAGTATCCTGTACTGGCTGGTTTGGGCTGTCTTTTAATTACAGTAATGTTTGCCGTGTGAACTTACGCCTTTATTTGAGAGACATTCTGCATACAGAGCCCCACTGGTTCACAGCTTCCAAAGATGGTGATGGTAGGAAATACAGGCATACGTCCATCTCTGTCTGTCTAGGGATGGAATTTTGGAATGCTTTAGTGAATAATGAAGTGCTGTGTAAGATAGAAACCTCACCCATTAGCCTGCAATTGGGCAGACACTAGCTTTAGACACAGATAAAATATGTTGTAAAAACTACTGTCAAAACCAAAAACTTGCACTTTCATTAATGTAGAAGTACTGGAAGCAAATCTTCCGTAATGGTCTGGTAAATTAATGAGTTTACCAGAAAACTAAATAGAGTAACACAACAGCCGTTATATCCATTAGTTTGCAAATCTGCTAATGTGAGTTCATGCACTACTAAAAAATTGTAGCAAATACGAAATGTTGCATTTACAAAGATGTGAAATATTCAGTAACTACATCTGAAAAGAGGGCGCACATTTTTACCCATAAAAGAGGCTTAGAAAAACTGATTGTCAGATCTGAAAGTCACTTACTACAAACATCTTTTGGGATACCTCAGAGTTGTCCAAGTGAGTTTTCTGGCACTTGGTTATTTGACAACAGGATCCAGTAACATACAAACTTATTTTGCAGTATTGGCTTGGTATTTTATTAGTGTACCTCTGCCCTGTCTCAAGTTTCAGACTGTTTCCGATACCACTTTAATCTCATAATCTTTGGGGCTGAAGGATCGCTGAGTCTGTTTGAAATGACTTAACAGATGGAATTAATGGAGTCCATAACCCAGATGAAACCCCGAGTCTGGCAATATTCTACAGAACAGAAATAGATAAATGGGGTACTATATTCTGTGATGCAGTTAATTTTAAGCATATCTTTAAGAGCCAATAAATTGATTCTTCAAAAATGGCTTGTCTCCCTTCCCAATTGCACAGACCTGATTGATTTAGCTAATCTAGAGTTTTCTATTCCCACTAGTAGCTTGGACTAGTAATTTTATAGATATCTGTGATTAAGAATGACACCAACCAACAGAACTAGATTTTTTTAAGCCTTACTGGGATCTCAGTGTCTCCAAAGAGAACTATATGTGCACATTTCATAAAAGAACGGTTGAGCAAACAGTGGATTGCGAGTTAAATATTGAACATGGAAAAGTTTATATAATACTTTTTTGGTTTGTTTCATTTTTGTTTTGGACAAGGTTTTGACTCCAATTTTGGCTTACTTAGGCACTAGCATTTACAGCATCGTCTCCTGGGAGGCCTTGCTTAATCGTTCAACCTGTACTTGAGATCAGACTGTGCTAGAGGTCTGCCCTCTTCCCACTGAAGTTAGTGCCAGCATTCATACGGATTTCCTGGGGAACGGGAGCATGCCATGGGCACAGCCCGGAGCGGGCTGGGAGACTGGAAAAGGAAATCTCGTTGTAATGTGTTTCCTTTCCGTGCCCTAATTATCTGTAATTCTGCTGCCCATTACTCAGCTCAGTAGTGGTTTCTGGAACACAAGGCAGGGCTGGCATACAGAAAATGTGCGGCTGTGAAATACGATAGAAGCTGCAGGATTTTTGGACACTTTAGGAAACTACTGAGATGGAGTTTCTCAGTTTGCATGAGTACTGCAGAGTTTATGGCTTACTCTGTCAGGGGGCTAATAAAGGCTTTGAATTTGAATTTTAGTTGCAGATGCCAATTAAATACAGATAATAGATTTAAACTTTTTGTCTGTAGTTACTCTAAACAAACGCTGATTGCATGAGATGATTTGCTAAGCTAAATATTTAAGTAATCAGAGAGCTTATTTTTCAGGTTTTAGCCTTGATTTGTTTATAAACTTCCGGCTGATTACCCTTAAGCAGTGTTCCCTTATGTTTGAATATGGAAATAAACTATTAAATAATAAAAAAGTGATGCACGGAGAAGCCTTAAGTTAGTATAACATCTTCAGGATAAGTTATGGAAACCACCTTCTTTATTATTTCAGGTTCTCCATAGCATGTTTTATTCAATTAAATAAATCCTTCCCTTTCAGTTTAACATTTATTGATGCTGTCCAGATTTCTTCCCTTCAGTTCAGCAATGCCATGGGCATTTCTAGGAAGGAGACCTATTTTACGTGATTCACACCTCAATTATGAGGGGCAGTGGGTTCCCAACAGTCCTGTTCAAGTCTGTGTCAGCAGGTAAAGCTTAGGTACATAAGTAAATCTTTGCAGGGCCTCCACTCTTAATCCGCAACGCTGCAAAGTCACTGCATTATAAGGTGAATTACAGTGTTAAACTTCCAGACTGATTTGTTAGTGAAGGCAAAGGAGATTTGTAGCTTATCTTAAGATGTAAATTTTATTTCAGTCAGTTTTACAATACAGAAGTATACTCAAAGGCTAAGTGTGTTAATAAGCAGAGTGGAGTTAAACTTTCGAAGTTCTGAATGCAGATAAAAGGCACAGATTTCAGTCTCTGTATTTCCAGACCAAATGAAGGCTTTAGAGATACAGCTGTAAACTTCTGTGCACATATTAAGAGCACGCAGGTTTTTTTGTGCACCTATGTGATAGTTTAAAGGAAAAATAATGCAAAGGATTGCAAATAATTGGGCCTTGCCATGTAAAGGAAGGCTCATTAGTGACCTGCAACATCTTTAGGCTTCTGAATACATCGAGGCTATACTTCCTCATGAGAAATCCCCGCTGCCTCGTATGCCATTTTTGTATGTCTAAATACTATCATAAAATTTAATAATGCATATTTGTTTTTGAAAAACTGCTTGATGTTTGTAAGTCATCTTGTAAGTGTATATGTAGAATATAATACACTTCTATTGTTAAAAGTAGACATTTGAAAGAAACTTGGAATTACTTCATATAAGCAAACACAATAGAGAAGCCTATTTTATGTTAATTCTAAATATACCATCGTGTAAACCAGTGATAGCAACCTGAGAATATTTTACAGGTAATCTAAATGTTTTTCTTAATTTTGAGTTAAATAGACTGCTTCTCATACCATGTTATTTCTTCAACTTTCAGACATTCTTACTTCAATAATTTAGGAGTATTTTCAGCCTTTTAAAAGGAATCCAGCTGTTAGATTAACTGACCGTGTTGGTATGATACAAACTTAAAAATCATATAGTAGTAGCCTAAATATTGTAAGCAATGTCCAGTAAACAAAATTATGCTGATAATGTTGGAAAATATAAATGATCTTAGCCAGTTATTAATTATTAGTTGTTTGCAGAAACTTTTCCTGTGTGTTAGAAAATTTTTATAGTTTTAATACACAAGTATGAGGATAAAATATGACTTCTGGATAAATTCAAGGGTGCAGGTATGCCCAATTTTTGTGGTGTAAAATATACTGATGACCATTATTAGGAAAACTCCCCAATTTATCTGTTGACATACAAAACTGATGTGGTAGACCAGTCTGTTTTCCTTTTGTTGGAATTGTTCATGTAGCATAGTAGGGTTAGCAGTGCTGGTAAATGTCAAACTAGTATTTTTTTTTTTTTTTTTAAAAATCTGTTTTGAAACCCTTAGGCATTGAACTTGATTTTTTTCTTTCTTGAACTTTCTTATTTATTGCTGAATACTGAATTCATTCTTATTGCTGCATTTATGTATTCTGTATTTTATCAAGTAGAGGATGAATTGCCCTAGCCTTATAATCTTCCTGTTTTGAGAAGTTTGCACCACTTCAGTGAATTACACAGCGTTACTACCATTTGCCTAAATCGGTGCTTTTCAGCCTGTGGTCTGGAGACACTTGAAGGTTTTTCACCTACAGTATTGCTGTGCCTCCCAGAAAAGAAAGCTCCTGTACTCTCCCTAGCAAAATTACAGTTTGCGAATGGGGGGTTGTACTTTCCCTGAAAAAAAATTAAGAGGTTCCACAGACTGAAGCCAAGTCTACTAACTGAGACTGATCCTTTATTTATTGGGTATATTCTCCTGCAAAAACAGCTTTGGGATGCATTATTTAGAAATAATGCAGTGCACTGTAAACTACAAACGTTTGGTAGAGTTGTGATGGTTCTTAGTACAATTTCAAAAAATTGATCTATCGATCATCTAGTTTCAGTGATGACATATGATCGATTCGTAATTGCCTTGAGAGTCTTCCTTTAGAATAAACGTGATCATATGGCATTTGACTTGCCTTTTTTTTTTTTTCCCCTCTCCCATTGGTAGGCTCTGTAAGAATGATGTGTAAAAATCATATCCTAGCTAATGGCTGAGATAGAGAATAAATGCCTTTAAATGCTCTTGTGAGTTTTAGCTTTAGAACTAAGTAGCAACAAATAAAATGTATGATTTAATAAGCAGAATTTTAGATAAACCAGGAATCTATTGTAGGATAAACTATTTAAAATTTTCCTTACAAAACAATTTCCTGAATGCACAAGCTGGTATATGCTATTTCCTATAATTTTGACGTGTCTTCTACGTGTTCGGAACACAGATTTTAATAATACTTAGGTTTTGTTGCTTCCTGTATTGTTACATGTATGAAATTAAAAGGAATCCATTCAACGTGATAAAATGCACTTGCATTAAAAACAATATAGACCCTTGTGGTCTGAGTTCATACTGGAACAAATGCAATGTCAAAAGATACTCCCTGTCAATTCACAGTGTTGTTACAATGTCAAACATTTGCTACGATTTAGTGTACTGGAAAAAATAACATTACTATTACAAGAATTATGCTTATTTTTCTTACTCTGCTGTGCAGCTATTACTACTATGAAAATCTGAGTAAAGGTTTATTAGCATTATTTTGCCATGTAAATCTGTGCAACTCTGTCGTTGTTACAGCTGGTACTCGCAGTGTAAGGATGCTGCTGAGGATGTGTTGCTGAGAGAATCACAAATAGTTCTGCTTATACTGTACTGTCTTCCAGGAGTCCAAAAGCCAGCGTACTTTCACTGGAAGGCTTCTTCATTTTTATTGGGACTCTCCGTTAAATAATTCAAATAGCAAGCTGTTAAGAACAAGAGCTTAAAGACAGTTCCTTATCTGCATTATTGTTGAATACTAACTTTTAATTGTTCTTAGTGAACATCAATAGTTTTCGTGGGCGTTCAAGAAAAAAAACAACCACCAGATGACAGGAAAAAAAGCAGTTCTGTTCTTTAGCTTCGGCCAACAGGTTTGCAAAACTGTCAGACCTTCAGAGACAGTGATGATCTGGGTGCTAGGGACTGAGAACATGTCCAGACTGCAAGCATCTACATCAGGTGCAGCTTATTTTCTTTTTCATCGTAGCTTTACAAAGGTTGAGTAGGGTAAAGAGGAAAGGTGAGCTGAGTGGGTTCCAACTCCATGCTTTGGTCTTGCATTTTCAGTTTTGCTGTGCAGGTAATGGAAAGGCACTGCAGTGTGCAGCGTGCTTGGGTGCAGTGCAACGTATGCAGATCAGTCTGTTCCCCTGGGAATGCAGATCATCTCACTGTATGGAAGATGCGTTTCGTAGTCTGTGCTAGAGCTTACTACAAATGGGAGATGACAGACAGGAATGACTTTCCTGAGGTCAGCGGTTGTAAGGCATCAGAACATTGTCAGCTCTTTCTACTTGGATCAGGGTTACAGGCAGACAAGCCTTGGGAGGGTGTGAAGTGGCACTAAACAAGGCAGCTGGGTAATTCGGGTCTGAAACCTGACATCATTAGCAGGATATTAATCGGTGAATAATACCAGTCTAGCAGATTTGTATGTGCACTCCAGTGTGCTGTCAGCAGTCACAAGGAAATAAAGGCTGTGTAATTTTCACCTTTTTGAGGAGCACATTTGAGAACAGTTCCGGGTTTCAAGCAGGTTCTGGTTCTGGCTCTGCTGTAATTGTAAATTATCAATGTACAGTTAGACCTCAGCACGCTGATGTTGGTGAAAGACAAGAGTAGAGCACAAACCAGTCTGACTTCTGCTATAGCAAAGGCTCACACAAAAATGAGCATTAATTACTCAAGAAGAGTGTTATTAGTAGAGCAAAAAGCTGTGCTTTAATTGCTGTACTGCAAGTGAGTAATAGTCCCTAACACTGCAAAACTTCTTTCATAAAAGCTGGTTCTAAGATGCTTTTGAAATTAGTACTGTGAAGGAAGAGCCAAACTCTGATGTGAGGGGAAGTTACCTTAAATTTGAACATCGGTGCGAATGCTCCAAATCTCAACTCCCAAAGTCTCAAGTTCTCATCAAACATGAAGACTCTGGGAGAAGGGTCGGAGCTGATGGGTAGCACCGGTACAAACGGCTCATTTCAGGTCACCAGGGAAAATGTTTTTGGTTCAATGTGGGAAGAAGTGCGTGGAGAACGAAGAGGGAAGCAATGAGAATGCGCAAAGATGGTGTGGAGATGTTGAATAAATTGCTTCCAGGTTTCGTGGACCTGAGGCAATGTGGACTAAGATCTTGAAATAAACATTCTGGTGATGGTGTTTTAGGATGGGTTATTTGTGATATGGATGATTAGGAAGTGTATTAATACAATGATTAGAGATCCTCTTAAGAATATTCATATGCGCCTTTTCTCTGTTCGAGTTATATACTCGGCTTGTCTGAAGCTGCAGGATCGTGGCTGAGAACTCCCCTGTTATTAATCAGAATTGCCTGATAACACTCTAGGCACCAGAACTGTCTACTAGACAGATAATTTGCATCACGTTTATTGTGGCTTTGTGTGTTTTTATACTATCACAAAGTGTGAATGCAAGAATATAACACATTATTCTCACCAACTTGCTCAGCTAGGACTACCTAAAATACACAGATTCATCTTGAATTAAGCAACTTAAGCTTAGTCTACAGAATGGATCAGTGTTATCAGTGTTACCAGGCAGTTCAAGCATAATTTCTGCTGAATTACTCACTTCGGCATTGGGGTGTTTTATCTTTCTCTTCATCAGCTCCTTAGAGATATTGCTGTGTTTTATTTGCCGATGGCCTTGATACACAAAAATGTATTAAAGTGATCCACAAGTTAAATTTCTTTACTTGCGGATCTCCTCGTTCATTTCTGATTGTATTTGCAGAAGAGAATAATGAATATAATAAAATGGGCATGAGCAACCAATTACTAATGATTTGAAGGAGAGATTGGGCTTGCTGTAGGTTTGGTTTTTTTTCTTGTTCATATAAAAATACACAAACACTAGTGATTTCACTGAATTCTCTCTTCTTTCTTCTTCTCCCAAGGAGAGCAGAAAGTAACTAACCAGACCAAAACTACTTTTCACGTTACGAACTTTAAAATACAGTCCCAAATTTACACACCTGCTTAAGTGGTTTTGTGTTGAGCATCCTAGAGCCTCTGTTTCAGTTTTTAAAAGTCATTTACACCGTGGTTCGGCCGTGTAACTTGCATCAGCTTTGACCTCGCTGACTTGTTCCAAGCAACAGCATCACAGCTCTGGTGTGAGCGTTGGCTGCTGTGATTTTCCGGGAAGCACAAAGCAGGCTTGCTGTGGTGAAGCTGGGATATGACTGATAACCAAACTACCCCATTTAAAGATAGTTTTGGATATATCCATCCACTCTGTGGTCACGGTAGTGGGCTGCCATAGCTGGGTTTTGCTTTACGTGTCTCACTGAAATGTAGCAAGACTTCTTAGTCCTGTGGCTTAGGTCACTGTGGAAGTGGGATGGAAGTATTTAAGTTGTACAGGGCTCATAACTGTGGTCAAAGTGGGGGCTGAATACAAAATGACTATTTTTAACTAATTGGAAATTGTGCTGGATGTTTTTAGCTGTACAGCAAAGGTTTTACAGCTTTAAGCGCAATGGCTATGACTTGTTTCGTAGGACTGCCTCTTGTATGACTGAATTACTGACTCATGGGTGTCTGCATTTTTCCTGGAGGTTAAAAGCAAATGAAGAGGTGAGGAAGGTCAGGCATAAAACGAGCAGGGAAGGTGGGGAAGAACAGAAGTAAATCCTTCTTTGTTAGCTTTTGATACTTATTCCTCACTCAGACCATATGGAATGATCTTCATTTGCTTTTGTTTTTAAAGTGGTTTAATCTTGTAACTATGTGGGCTTTATGTACTGGCATGCTACAGCAATCATGGACAGGCAAAAATAACACAAATCACTTGCTTCTCTTCCCCATGGATGTCATAAACATGAGTTAAGGTTGGGATTTTGCCACTTTTATTTCAGTACAAATAATATGGAATTCCTGTACCGGGTGAAATGGAAGTAAAAGCAAATATAGATAGAGAAGTCGTCTTTGGATGGTGTAGGCTGCTAAAAAGAAAAAAAAAAAAAAAGTAGTTAATGGTCTCTCTGGACATGGGCAGAAGACTTCAGCTTTGCATCCGAAGTAGCAGGGTGTCCAAGTAGAAATCAATACGGGAGAAAGCATTCCTGAGCACAAAAAACTGATGCTGAAAAAGGACCATACAGCTGAGGCTGACAGCACCTACAGAAAACAAGTTTGCAGAGGGCTTCCACAACGCTCATTTGCTGTTAAGAAGTCAGAGTGCCAGGCCATATGCTGTTTCTGCAGATCTTCTTAAATCAGGTGCAAAAGCCACGTGCTTATATGTTCTTTGGTCCACTGTATAACTGCATTTTTAGCCTGTGTAATGAAACTCTGGCGGTAGATGAGGAATTTAGAAACCAAACTGGTAGCGTTCCTGCAGGTAAAGGCAGTGCAGTGAATGGTTTATCGAAGACTGTTGTAGTCCTGTAGTGAAATGTTCCTTTTTGTGTGTGGCTGGCCGATTACTCCTTTCTGCTCTCCTGACCGTTAAGTACTGGACTACGGGTGAATACTTTGGTTTGTTTTGCTTCTTAGTATTCAAATATTATTATTATTGCTGTTGTTGTTGTTATTATTATTAGTATTATTTTACTAGTTGTAGTTTCTTGCACTGAAAATTAATACCTAGGTCTTATTTCAAATATTAGAAATTTCCATGGAATTTGGCGGCATTTAGCCATACAGTTGAATTTGCAACATGTACATGAGCACATTGTGGGCAAGGCTATTACTGGTTACAAATGACTAATCCAGTCTGTCTTTTTTAGTAGCTGCAGCCTCAGATATATTTGGCTGTAACTACATAGCTTTTGTGAGATGTTTAACACACTTTCTTGATACGGGCTGTGACTGAGGCCAAATGACCAGCGATGTACTAGGGAATCTGACACGTGGTAGAGCTCCAGCACTTCCCCGCAAGGACAAAAATTTCCTCTTGTAATGATAGATTAAGAAGTTCAGATTTGCACCCAAATGTCATAGGACTTGGAGGCCTTCTTTCCCAGGGCTTTTAAATCCATCTCTGTTTAATGCAGACTGTGGAAATGGCCCTTATGCTTCTACACTTCTCTGTATTGAAATCAGTGGATTTGGCTGGAAAAAACGATTACTGGAGTAAAATCAGGCCTGGTGTCTTTCTGCCACTGAAGGGAAAAAACAGGCAAAGAGGAAGACACCAAGAGTAGCTGTTTGATCACTGAATTGTTGTTTTTACAACCAATTACCTTTGCCTCTGAGACTCAGGCTCATGTATAACTGGAAAGCAGGTGAGTTTTAAGGCACTGATCACCGTGACACTGTGCTGTTCAGATGTATAAACAAGTTGAACTATTTTTGAGAGTATTAAGGGATGAGCAGAGAGGCTGTTTTCTGCCTGAAAGTAGTAAAATTGTATTAAACAGACTTCAAAGTGGGGACGTGCCACTAAAGTAAGAAAATGCTCTGATCACATTCTGTGTGGTCAATAATAATTTAAAATTGAATGTCAATACCTAGTGAGTCGTACCTCTGTCTGTTCATAGGTTATACAGTATTTTCTAAGCAAAAGAAAATCAAGCACTGATCTTCAGAAGGCTAAATACAGAACTCCCACTGAATTCACCACTCTGAGATTAATTCCCCCCCCCCCCCCTTAAAATATCCTTAGGATCTCATTTCCTTAAAGCCTATTTAATTTGCAAACTGATTAAAAAAATATAAGGGAGTATTGTGCTACAGAATAGGTTTGTTGCTTACATGTTTTTTAGTATCTTGCACAAATTTTCAGCAGTTCTTTAAATAGTGGCTGTCATAAAGCAGAATATTAGACCTTTTTAATAGCTAGTTTAAACAAGCACGTGAATTTCTTTATGCTCTCAAATATTCTAGATTTACTGTAATTCCCTCAAGTATGCATGAATTACGGGACTACACATCCTGAGTTCTCCCTCTCCAAGATGACTATGTTTGGATAAGGAACTGCCTTGAGATATCACAGCTCAGTAGCTTTGTGGAGGTATCCTTATATTGTAGCACAGATTTTTGGCAAGCTAATAGGTTTCCCTAGCTTTCACTACCACATCGGTCACTGCAAAGGACTGGTATTGCTAAGTTTGCTTTTAAATTCTCCAGAACAGGATATACAAAGCATCAGTGTTAATACCTCATTGTCATTTGTACAATCTGTTCTTGAGTTTGGATTTCCAAGTAACGCAGCGGTGTGTTGTGGTGACCAATAGTGTTCAGTCCCCGGTAGTGCATGTTAGGAAGACGACGCACGCTCTGTCATCCGGCACTTGGGCAGGCTCTTGGGCTTCTTAGCCGTATTGTCCTTCTATATGTTAATCTCCATTGAACTTAGCTACTCTTTCCCTGCCCTCTCCAAATTAATTATATATGCTGTGCATCTCATTCAGAAATGCTTCCGTCGGTGAAATAGTTAACTGGGGAAAAAAATGCAGCGATGATCTTATGAGCTATTTGTTTGTGAGTTTAATTAGTAGAAGGGTGCATTGAACGTTAAGTGCTGTCCCTCTTGATAAGTAACTAATACTTTCTTTTGTGGTGCTGTTGCCCAGCTGGTTTTTTATGTGTCAGTCTGGGGGAAAGGCACTGATTTCAGTCAAGATTAGAATCATTTTAAGCATCTTGTTAAAAATATACATCGTTAATAATTACGGAGTCTAAAGAACACATTTTTCATCAAGGGCATCATGACGTCCTTACCAAAAAAAAAAAAAAAAAAAAGCAAGCTTATTTAGTATGAGCCTTCCCCAGTGAGCTCATTCCGTGAAGACAATATGCTTCAAATGCAACAGCACCTTAAACTCTGGGCCAGTAATTTTATTTTACAACTGTTCAGTATAAGTATTTGGATTAGCAATATACATTATAAATTCCTATTGAAATCAATGACTGTATGCCACCACTATATAGAAGAATACAAACCTCCAGATGATAAATAAGTTACATCTGAGCACTGAGATATTTTCCTCTGAGCTGCTCATATGCATTTATAATGCTAGAAGAAAATCCAGCTTTTAACTTGGAACTGTTATTTGTACTTGAAAAGAACGGTATTTTTGTAGTAAAGAAAGGCAGGCATGAGCAGACTGGTAGAACACCAGTAGGCTTCACACCAAAAGTAAGGAAATACGTTACTCTCCATGCTTGGCATATTTTTACCTTAGGTATGTTTGCTTGAAATTTTACATTAAATTATTCCAAGTACATGGCTAGGACAGTTACATGTCATGTGACTTTTTTTTTTTAATTCCTTTTTTTTTTTTTTTAGCTAGCAATTTTTCATCTACCAGCTAGATTTTAACCTTGATACATGCAGCATTCCTGATGGCATTGTAAATATGAGCAGTAATCACGATGAAACACTTTAATGGAGGGAATAAATTCCGGTTATATTAGATATGACCTGTTACTGTTTTGTCTTTTGTAACTGCTTTCCAGCATTCAGCAGAAAAATAATGATTCTCAGAGGCTGGAAAACCAGGTCTTCCCAAACTTCCTGACCATAGAGCCTAATGAGTTAAATTTTCCTCTGTGATGTTTGTGTGGGATTTTAGCTGCTTAGACATACAAGGTCAAACGAAACTGCTCCATTACCTATTCTGACTTGTGGCAGAGAGGGGGGCACAGTTCCTTTGGGACAGGCCCCTCGGGAGATGGTGACATACGCAGAGAACATATTCTCTGCTTTCAACATTACAAGATGTCCCTGTTTCGTTAGGGCTTGCCGTCCCGTTACCCCCCCCCCCGCCTACCCCAAACACATCCAAGCTAACTGCAGTCCTGCATCCCCCTCACTGCTGTAACTCGGGGTAAACACAGCATTAAGTGGAGACGCTGAGGTCACAGGAGAGGGATTTTTTAGTAGCGATAGGAAGGCAAGATGGAAATGCAAACCGGGAAGCTCTGGATGCCTTGTAAGATTCAAGGTCCAGGACTGTGACTTTGGTGCTGGATCCATGCTACCTTTTGTCCCATTTGCCTACTGTGTTTTCACGGCATCTCCAATTTAAATGTGTTTGGTGATGATGGCAGGGGAGTCGGGGGCTGCAATGGTGTTATTAAATCGGGAGAACCACTGCTTCTCAATAATAACAGTTCGCAGAATAGCAGCAGCCTCAGCCCCCAACGAGGATTTTTGGTTCTGTTTGTTTTTTAATGAAGTGCTATAATGCAAGTTACCGGCCGAACACGTCCGACGTTCTTCCATTGCCATGTTGCATGGACACTTCATTAGGACTGCGTTTGGACTTCCCAGCACTGAAGTTAATAAGCAGCGGTAGTTCCTTGCAATCAATCGTGTGAAAAACTAAAGCACTTTGTGCATCCTCCAAAAATCCTCCAGCTACACCTCTCCCCCACCAGGTAGCATTACAAAGGTAGCATCGGAAGAAACGCTGGTATTTTTCTAGAAGAAAGTAGCGGTTTGGACGTGGATAAGCGGTATCTACGCTCTCCTTATCTGTCATGAAAGTTATTGAACGCAATAGCTGCTCCCAGGCAGGCGGATACACTATTGCATAACGCTCCCGCCGGCGCTCAGCGCGATGCTCTGCGCTCATCCCTACGAAGTTTTCGTCGGGAAAAGCCAGGGAAGCGGGTATTTTTAGGAGTCCTCGCTCAAGGAGGGGGCGAGGCAGGGCTCCGCCATCGCGCGGGGAGCGCCGAGGGCAGCGGCGGGCTTACCTTATGCTTCCTCACACAGAAGCGGCGGTCTGTGCGCTCCCCTTGCGCTGCATCTCCCTCCCTCCCTCCGCCGGGGCGAGCTGGCCGTCAGAAGGTCCGCGCCGGTCGCGCATCTGCTGCCTGCCCGCCCGCCGGAGCCGCGCTGCCCGCCACGCCGCCGCTCTCCCTCGGCCGGGCGCTCAGCTGCGGCCGCC
>JAVKLA010000093.1:39645622-39727924 GCA_034782735.1 Sagittarius serpentarius
CACTTTCTTGTTGTTATTAGTGTCATTGTTAGTTTCTTCCTTTCTGTTCTGTTAAACTGTTCTTATCTCAACCCACGGGCTTTACTATTTTTTTTTTCCAATTCTCTCCCCCATCCCACTGGGTGGGGGGGGGAAGTGAGTGAGCGGCTGCATGGGGCTGAGTTGCTGGCTGGGGTTAAACCACGACACACAATTACTGAAATGACTTCAGTGCAGTCATTCTTAACATAGGATGCCTGTTGTCTTAAATTATCTTTTCCTTGTATTTGCAAAACTTTAGCTGGTCTGCATCAACGTGCTCAGAGTTTATTTACATGGCTTTCAACATTGATTGTGTTTGATAAGTAAATATTGTTTCTGATTGCATTAGCCAACATTGTGGTTTATAGAGCTATTCAGCCATGACTAAAGTTTTGTGGTGTAGGATCCGTAAACTGTGTTTTGCATGTGCCTCCTTACGGTATCCTTGCAAAGGCTGCAGCCTGCTGTGCTGAAAAAGGCCGGCCGCCTAGCTTTTGTGAGCATCTCCTTTCCGACGGTCGTGTTCTAAGCCTTGCTGTGGGTCAGGGCTGAGCCCCTTTTGCTGCCTCTGTAGCTGGTGCCGACGCAGCAGCGTGGGCGATGCAGTTAAAAACAAACCTCTCTGGTCCTCTGGGTGTTGAGGATGCTGCAAGGAGGGGACACACTCCTCCGCTGGTTGTGCGCGTGTCTGCATCTCAGATGTATTATCCTCCAGCTTCATCTTTATTTTAGCTCTTTGGTGACTTTGTTTGCTCCAGAGAAAGTTTAGCTTTTTTTCCTTGTCATTTATCTAACACTGAGTGCGAGAACAGATACGTATTTCATTTTGAGAGTGCTTCAGAGGATGATAATAATAATTACAGTTAAATTAGCTTCCTAACAATAATGTGAAGAAAGTAAGACATAATTTTATGTCGGGAAATCTAAAATAAACAAGATGAAAGGCTTTCCCTGGGGCGAGGAAGGCAGTTAGTTTGAGGTTTGTATTAGTGTCAGGAACTTTGTTATTCCTCTGTTAAGTCTGTACCAAGATGATTGCACTGTCTGTTCACGTGTTTCTGAGTGTGCACCCATTTCTGTGGGCTGTTGATTCGCGTATCTGTCACTCCTCTGCGATGCTGGGGACAGGGAGCGGCGGAGCCCTTAGCGAGGTGCTTTTGTATGAGTAAGTCCCCAAACGCTGAAACAGTTGATGAGGATTTTGGAAAAGTGCAGACCAAATGAATCTGCGTGTTTATGAATATGTCTATTCACTTAGCTTAACGCCAAGCCCCCAGCTGTAGCAGATAATGGCATTGGTACTTAAATTGGAGAGCAGAGATTTCCAGTATGCATGTGAACTTTGGAGACAGGCCATCTCCAGTCAGGTGTCATTATATGGAAGAAAATTCCAGTTTACAAGAAGGATTGAAAGGGGCAAAGAAGATCTTCCCACGGAGAGATGTCTTTAAGTGGCAGGGTGGGTTGAATTGTCAAGGACGAGGGTCAGAACAGTGTTTTGCCACCGAAGCAGAGGAAGAGCGGAGGCTGAAGCTAAGAGGAGCCCGTGAAAAGGAGAGGGCTCGGAGGGTCCCGTGGGAAGGGGCACCCAGAGGTGCCTCCCCCCGCTCTCTGTAGCCCCCCAAAAGCACCTGTGCGTGCTGTAGTGGGATTAAAAAATGCCTGGCGCGTGCTGGGGGAGGAGGCAGCTGATGGCTGTTGATGGGAAGGAATGTCAGCTGCGTCACCGCCCAGATAACCCAGGTGAGGAGCTGGAGCAGTAACAGCAAAGCTGGCAAAACATCATTAAATGTGTTTGGGGACAGTGGGTAAATCTTAAACTGACCAGTACCGCTCCACATTCCTCTGTCTTTTTAGATGGTGTAAAAATGTCAGTGCCTGTCTCCCTGCTCTGTTGTAAGTTTGCGTCTTTGAAGCCTTACTCAAAGGTTGCTCCTCTGCGTGGGGCTCTGTGGAAACCATTCCTCAAATAGGGACTGATGCACGGGCACACCGGCTCTTGTTTGTTCTGCGTCTCCTTCCTTGTCCTTCCCCATGTGTCCTGATACCACACGAGTGGTATGAAAGGCTTTGAGTGCCAACCGGTGATAATTACAATAAAAGTAAGTAATTCTAAATCCCAGAGTGGGTCTGTTCCCATATTCGGTGCTGCATGCCTGCAGAATTCTTTAAAAACATATTTTGTATGTCTTTTCCTTTTTTTTTTTTTTTTACTGTTTCAATACTAGCCATACCCATAAATACTTTTGTTTTCTGTATTTTATTACTTCTGTTTATAATTTTATTATTAGCATTAACAGAAGTATAAACCAAGATACCCGAGACAAATTTATTGAGGGCAATTCTCTACATTTTCAGTGGAATAATTTTTAGTATAGCAGGGGGAGAAAAAAGGTGGGGAAAGGCAATTGCATTTAGAAAACCAAGAATAAATGGACTGACCTTCAGAAATCTTAAGCACTGTGATTTCAGTTGAAGGACATACTGTTTAATACTGAGACTGTATAGAGCTTTTTAAAGTGAAGCATTTTTGGTTAAAATGGACTTCTTTGAAAAAGAGCCTTAGAAAAATGATAAATGGTGTTGTTAAAATGTCTCATTAATTTTTTGCTTGCCTTTTACGAAAGTTAGTGCAAAGCGCTTTCAAACTAGGGAATACTTTGTGAATGTTCTCATTGTGTGTATCAAGTTCCTAATAAATAAGCCTTTTACAAAATGAATTTCAGTTGAGCTGTCATGATCTTGGGTTCTGGTTTTGATCTGTGTGAAGATCCTTTTTCCTCTTCTTGCCAGGGAGGTTTCCCTGTATTCAGAGATGTGGGGCTTTTTTCCCCAGTCTCTAGGAATATAGGATTTTCCTTCAAATGAAACAATTACCAGCATTTTGCTGATTCAGAGTTCATTCTGAAGCAGTAGATCAGAGCCCGCAGCAGTGTTACAGCACAGAAAGGTGTCGAAGGGGAGCTGGTTGGATATTTTTACTTTGCTGGTGCTCACCCAGATTGGGAAGGAGTGAGAGCCTACGGTTCCGTCCGGGTAGAGTAACGCAGAGCTGCCTGCGAAACAGGGGAAGGTGGCTGGAAGTTTTGTTCTTCTCCTGGCAGTTGGTAGTTGAAAGAAGTCTGAAAACCTTTGGACAAAGACTTCTTCCTAAGAACCAGCCTTTCCAAAGAAAATACTTTCCCAAATAAATATGTAATTATGGTACTTCAGTATGGCTTTTTTTCTCTGTAGTCCTCAAACTAGTCTTTACAGTAAAACATCAGGCAGGAAATGGAAAAACATACCTTTGCTGCATTTATTTTGCATCCACAAAGTTATTTTGTTAATTGCAAGAGCTTTTGTCGACTTAAAATGTATCTCAGGAAATTTTTGCATACTGGTTTGCCACGTAGGAGTCGTGCTTAGCAGTTCCTGCAGGGGCTCAGCAGGGGACTGACGTCCCTCAAATGTTCTCTTTTATGTAAAAATGCCTAATTTGTGTTGCTTGTAAGAGCTTATGGATGCAGCACTTTGCACCAAAGGGGCTGGAAACTGCAGAGAGGTGTGGGACTGCTCTGCTGTGGGGCAGCGACAGAGGGGTTGGCAGATCCTGGTCTCCTGAGGGTGCAGGAGGGCTCCCCAAGATGGGGAAAGTTGGGAGCTTGTGACTTCTGGCAGCAGCAGGACGGTTCTGCTCTCCCTTTGGGGAGGCTTTGGGGGGACCTAAGAGCAGCCCCCCCGGCTGTCGAGACGCCAGAGCCAGATTCTTGCTTGCAGTTGACCTCCATCCTTGGAGATTCCAGGGCCCAAGGGGGTAAAGCCTGGTCCGACCCTGGCGCAATCCTGCTCTCAGCAGGCCGGAGGAGAAGCCTCCTGCGGTTCCGCAGATAGCCTGCGTCATTATCCCACTGACTTGCCTAGCACACCTAAATGCTCTTCTTCCGCGTCCCACCTATGAAAATGGAAAATGTCCTTACACCTTGTGCTCTTTTCAGGACAATCAGCTCTTTTTATGTTATGTTTCTATTTCGGAACCAGCGTGCTCAGCTGGTCGGGATGTAGCAATCAGCATTGAAGTCCTGTAAAGGATTCCCTTTTAAAACAAGTTTTCTATTGATTGATAGAGATTGAACTGTCAGAGATCAAATCTGGATCTGTAAAGTACATTTTGAGGTAAAACAAGATATGCAAGACTAAGTAAGCTAATATTCCCCTATAAACTTCCGTATCGGTCTTCCGCATTCTGCATAGACCTACACTGACCTAAATGAGGTTTTTGCTGCCTAGGCAAGTACTGAGCTGCTTAAATCAGATTGGGTAAAGGAGATGGCACATCTTGTCCAGGAGCTGTCAGCTGAAAGTACCTTAGTGGGCCCTGATTTGCAAAAAGATGCCTTCGTAATAATGTTTGTGGCAGCAGGAAAAAAACCCCAACATTTATCACTCACATTATTGCAGATGTTAACTTCTGTTTCTCAAAGGAAAAAGACTCACATGTTTTATTCCTTCCATTTACTCGTGTTCAAGAAGGCAGGACTGGCCTAAGGAAATTGAAAGTAGCATATATTCCGTAAGAAAAAAAGTGATAAATGTTAACATTTTGCACTTGTTTACATTCTGTTGCTGTATCCGTGAAATAACTTCCTCTCTAAAGGTGCTGCGGAATTTACTGTCAGGTTGTCTATTACAGGAAAAGAAATGTTTGTTTTAATACTATGAGAAATATACGTATGACTTTATATACATATACATATATCCGTATGGATGTATCTTGAGGAGTGTTTCGCTTTGTTGTGTTTTTTCTTCCTGTCCTTACTCGTATGACGGCACGGGTAGATGCTGCTGGTAGAAGCTTCAGGAATCTGTGTCAAACTGACTTGAAGCACGGGACGGCCTGCCGGGGTACAATGACAGCTGCCAGTCCCGTCCGCCGTGGAGGCTGCTTGGGCACAGGGCTCGCTCCAGCGCCCAGAAAAGCCCGTCAGCAGGAATGAGGCGTTATGCTCCTGGGGAGCTGAACTGCCTTCATACAGAGTGATCCCCATTCCAGGTTTTGGCATGTTTGCTGTTGGGGCTTAACCTTCACCACGTGCTTTCACTGACGCGCACGGTGATGCGACCAGGAACCTACGCTGGCGCCTTTTAACCGGTAGCTAGTGGTGAGCTGTGTACTACGGGGTCGTTATATATTATACAATGCAAAGCCATTCTTCAGAACAAGAAATGCCGGGAGATCCTCTGCCTTATCCATGCTGGGTTGTCATAATATCTTCTGTAATATTGTGCTTAAGTGAGCAAACTTGTTTGCAGACACATTGCGTTTTACGTGTAGTAAAGAGGTAACTCATCTTGCAATGCAAGCTCACGTGGAGGCCGATACTCTAAACAGCACTTACCAAAAAGGTGAAATTCGGGGCACTTTAAAGATGGATTTTTATCTCGTGAGTCTGTAAGCGATGACAATTTCATTCGTGGCTTCTAGGACTGGTAACAGCTGATTTTTATTTCTTTCTTTGTTGCTAGTTTATATAGAGTACGTGTTGTAAGCAAACCTTCCTTCATTTTTGTATCCTTGCAAACTGTCTGGTAATTGTGAGGGACTTAAACCCTTTTCAGCAAAGTAAATTCTATGAAAGTGTTCCGAAAGCCAAAATGCAGTGAGAAGTTCATTCTAATATTTTTGAGTGGGGCTTTTTTCCCTAATTATTTATCCATTTATTTATTTAACTGTGTAGTCTTTTAAGGCCATGTAAGGAAAATTTTATTGCAAAATAAATGCAACTTAAGCTTTTTCATCTGTTCGTGATCATGGTAATAGGGACAGCATAATGAAACATCCCTTAGCTTAGTGCAGTTTTGATTTCTCTTAGATTTTCTCACTATGCATAAAGAGCTCAATATTTCCAACTTAGAGATTTCCCTGGAAGAAAATGGACAGGACTATTTAAAATAGGATGTTTTATCCCTCAGGGAGAAAAGCATTGGCATGTGTTGTCTCTCCTGCAGGGAATTCTCTTCTCATTCTGAAATTTTTCAGTGTTAGTATTACTTGTGGGATTATTTGATATTAAAATTTACCTTCCTGTATCTGTTAATGGACCATTTGAACATTTATGACTTTATTGTAAAGTTAATTTAAGAAAATAAGTACTTTCTGAGCATTCATGTGCCTCTGCAACTTTTCCTTCAGAACTGTATTTTGCAGGAATTAGAAGGAAGTTTACAGTTTGAAATAGCATGATCTTTTTTTTTTTTTGTATAAAATGTATTTCTGAATAACAATGCGTCATTTCCAAAGAAAAAACAGCTGCTTCGTTGTTTTGTTTTGTTTTTTTTCTTCTAAAGTAGCTGAATTACCAGTCCTCCAGCATGGGAGCTGGATCTGGCTTCCCTTACAGCAGGCTTGCAGATGTCTTGGATCCCATGAGTTTGCTTTGGGAATACTAAATTCCCACGTGCCTCAGTGTACCTGGTTTGAAAAGAAAGAATGAATCCGGCGCCTCTGCTTTCGGGCAAGAGAGGAATTAATTGTATTAAACTGCTCACAAAGTGCATTAAATGCGCTTCTCTGGTATGATGTGTAGTAATTACCTTAGTCACTGTGTGACGACTTCATTTCTGAACTTTGCAAGTAAGGAAGGATGTGAAAGGCTTTCAGTATAAACCTTGACACTATTTCAGTGAATAAATAGCTAATAATTGCCCAGGGCAATGGCAAGCCCCCTATGTTGCCCTTGCAGTACTTGCTGTATAAACGTAGGTTTGCAATTACTCCTACAGTTAAAATTGAAATTGATTTTTTTAGAGAATCAGATACTTTTTTTCTGTGTATTGCTTGGAGTGGTATGCTGCAGACGATGACAGTGATCTCTGAATCCAACTAAATGGTATGCTGCAGAAGATAACAGTGATCTCCGAATCCAACTGAAAATTAAAAATCAACTTAAGATTAAAATTTAATAATGTTGTTAGCTATTGCTAAATAGTTAATAGACCATATTAAAACCACCTACAGTACAAATATTGCCTATAAATAATTACAGATTTTTATTAGCATTGTAATTAAGAGCATGCTGGCTGCAAATGATACCTCACTAAGTGCAAAGAAAATTATGAAAAGTAAGCAGATGACTGGTAGTGTACTTTTTTCTAATATTAAATAGGTTTTCCTGACCAGCAGGGGCTTGAATGCTATTTAGCAGGTGGGGACCTGAAGATAAATGTTGTAGCAGGGATGTCTGCGTGTGTAATGCAACGGAGGCTTAAAGGAACAATACTGTATCAAAGAAAGGGGTTTTGTTACTAAGATAATACTAAGATGAGCATGAGTCAATGTTTTATGCAGAGAAACAGGAAAAAATGTTGATTAACTGGTCAAGGACCCTGACCCATTCTGCTCGGCACCACTTTCGGCACTCAGGATAAGCTGACAGGACAACATTTAGCAAGTTTCTGTAATTTTCTTTAACTTAGACGTGCTACAGAACCCCATCATATTTATGTTTCATTTGTATTTGCTAAGTTTCTTTATTTTTCTGTATTTATTTTTTTTTGTGGCAACCATTCCAGGTTTTAAAGAAGCTTTCGTATTTTCGCACTTCCACGTGGAAGCAGAGTCTTTAACCACCAGTCATTAAACTGTCATGTGTCCTTTCTGATTCTCACCGTGCTAATTAAGAAGATACTCTTCTGTAATTATCTCTCTCTTCACTGACTCATCATTTTCCCTGGCTTATGGGGACAGTCGTAGCAGCTCCCCCCGGAATTAGTGCGCTGCCCTAAGGAGAGGGCTGGGCTCCCTTGGCAGGAGCTGGGGATGTCGGAGGGGAAGGAGCAGGCGCGTGGATGAGCAGCCGTCCCGGCGAGGAGCCAGAGGAGGGGAGAAGGGTCACCGGTAGGTGCAGAGGAGGTGGCAATCAAATTCATCGGCTTCTCTCGCTGCTCCTGTATCTAAAAATGAATATTAGTATGCGTTTGAAAGTTTAACAGTTGCTCTACGTTCATTTTTTTCCTATACGAGGTTGCCATGATAATTTCCTCAGGTATGAAATTCATCTTTTGACTGTTGCAGTGTCTATATTAACTTAAATTATTCACCAAACGGGTAGATAAACACAGAAGCTTGACCAAAGCTATTAGCCAGTGTCAGAAACTACTTTCTTAGAAGGAAGCAGAGGCTGTGTGTTGACTGCTGGATTGCCTGGAAGGGGCTGGATTTGCAAATGTGGGATTGGTGTGTTTATGTGAAGGAAGGTAAAGATACGTTTGTGTGTTTGCAAATGGACTTTACAGATTATTTCAGTGAGTGAGCGTCTATAAAAAGATACCATAAGCAAAACAATGTTCGTCTTCAGCTCTCCTGCGCGTTTATGAGGCAACTACAGAGCCTTACGTGAAATGATGGACCGAATTACATCTGCAGCCTAGTCTTGAGCAGCCAGTTTAAAAAATTTATAATTCTGACTAGCAATGAAAGATCACTTTGATTGATGACATCATTAGGGGAAGTAGGACTGAATATTGGCTGTTGAATGTTTTCTCGCAGGCATAAGCGCTTTTGCAGTGTCTGTTATGTAGAGCGCTTGTTATATGGTGTTTTGACGATTAACTTTCTGAGATTTTTGAGATGATTCCATCTTATTTACATTTCATAGTAGTAAACATTATCTTTGTACAGCCACAGTTTCTATTCTTGTCATAGGTTGTTAAAAAGTTCTTTTGATGTCATGGAACAGCAGCTCGGGTGGCCTTTCCATTTCATATTCATGCCATTTGCATACGCCTAAGAACTCTCGTCAGGTGCCTTTGCATCGTGTAGAAAAAATAATGCTCTCGCATGGACAAAATCAATTATGTAGGAGTTTAGATCTAAACTCCATTACGTAGGAGAAAAGCAAATTCAAGGAGTACTTATCTGGTGGAGGCTGGGGGATTAGACTGTAAATAAGAGGGCTCATAACACACACAGATAACCTAGTGTCGTTTTGCATTTGATCTCAATTACTTGGACTGATGTAGAAATAAATATTTTAAATTGAAGGTAATGCAGATCCTAAAAGTAACAATAAAAAACTCTCTGTTATGTCTAGAAAGAATGGAAAATTCCCGAGTGTTCTGCCAGGCTGTGCATGGCAGAGAATAACCTTGAAAATGGCACCAAAAGGGGAATTTACAATTTTATCAAACCATATATAGAATTAGTTATTTTCTGAGTAATTCTTCTGATTTTTTCCAACAATTTAGTCTTCATTAAAGGTCAGAAAAAGCATGGACACTATTACCGTAACCAGTCAACAGGTTTTTAGCAGATAGTCAGAGGAGGAGGATGGACAAGCAGAAAAGTCATTTATGGGATGGGAACTTCTAATAGCTATAGAAGCGGGTTTGAGTTGTTACTATGGTACTTTCAAGATTAAACTTTTTTGGGTCACTTTTTACTTTCTCCATGGTTTGAGAGAGATATGTTTGGCACTGTTATTCTGGTTTTATGGAAGTTATTGGGGTTTGTTTTGGTTTTTTAAGCCTCACAGTACCTGAAAATTCCACTCAATGAAATGAAAACTTGGGGTTTAACTGTGACGCTCAGTATGATGAGTTTTAGGAGATTTCTTCCTTGAGCAGAGTATCGACTTCCCAAATGCAAATCCTGATAGTGTGATATTTTTAGCAGTAGCGTTTATTACATTCCAAAGCCTTTAATGCCTGAGCAATTTTTATGTGAAGAATATGTTGCAAAATCTTCAGTGAAGATGGTGATAAAACCATGAAATTGGAAGTAGAAACTTTTCAAGATGTTTTTTGTTTTCTTGACAGAATTTTGCATATTGGTTTATGAATTTAAATGATAGCATTATATCCGCTGTTTTACATGGTGCTCTCTAGCAGTGTTAGGTTTTGATAGCAAGTATTATGTTGCCCTAACTTAAATGATTTTTTTTTTGTACTTTTGTTTTTGATAGGGGAGTTTTGTTGCATGCATGACTGCCATTTTAAGGCAAATGGAGGACTATCACTATGCTCATTTAATCAAGACATTTGGAAAGATGAGGTCAGATGTTGTGGTAAGTTCAACATGTTTCATCGGTCTGTAAGATAGTTTAGCTTGTGTTTGTTTTTTCCCTCTTACTGTTTGTTAAATACGCTTATGAAATGTAAACAAAATGTGTTTGACGTTACAGATTTAATACAAAAATAATTAATAAAGTGCTATGACTTACACATTTTTCTGAATTTGCAAAGGACAAAATTAACCTTCCTGCCAGACACAGAAATACAGCTCATCTCTGGAGCTGTTCAGTATTTTAAAAAGCAACCACTGAGACAGTGGATTTAAGGCAATTAAAAGAAAGCATTAGGAAATAGTGGTGCCGAGCCATTAGTAAAAATCTGTTTTGCTTAAGGACAGAACGGAAAAAAAAAAGCTTTCTTGAGGAAAGGAACTTCCAGTGCTAAATCTTCCAGATGTCCCAATTTCATTTGTTTAAATAGCTTTTACTTACAGATCCACTCGCTTTAAATTTTATACAAAACATTTTAACCTTAAAGATGCCCTTAGTTGTTAAATAAGCAGTAATAATTGAAATTTGTCTTCTCAGAGTCGTTCAGTAGCCTAACTAAGCTAACAACACAACTTAATTAGAGCATAATAGAAGAGAGTTTATAGCTAAGGAGATAACTCTCTAGTGACCTGAAACTATCATTGCCATATGGCAAGTGCATGCTGCAAAGTAGCTACCAAACTTGTTGGCTGAGATCCATCAATTAGCGGATGACCTGAAGCCTGATCAGCTGTATTACAGTACCTACTCCGGTGCTGGGGATTCTGTTAGGTGTTTCAGGCAGCTCTCGCCTGTATTTTCATCTTGAAGGTGGCCTTTAGTTAGGTTCCCTTCTTCCTTCCAAACCCAACATAACAAAACCCGGCGTCTTTTCTTTGTGTAGTTTCTTTATGTTTGGGTTTTCCCATTTTCCTTTATGTCTTTAATTTTTGTTCTTCTTACTTCTGTCTGTATTCTGCAAGATTTGAGCTCTTTGCCTCGTGCCAGTTTTCAGATAAGGTGCTAGAGCCTCTGGTGCTCCGTCTATTTGTATCTGATCTGGCATTACTAAAGTACAAAGCTGATGATTCAAGAAAGTGAAGACAAATTCCGACTGCAAAGAACTGCAGATGGGTATCACCGTATTGAAAGGGTTGCTTCCCAGTTAGTCTGCTTTGGGATCACGGAGCACTTAGATGGATAGTCACTTGGTTTTCCACTAATAACGAAACATTCCCAAGCTAAATGTTGTGGAATGAAAGTAATGGGTTTAGTATACAGAAAAGACATGAGTGTTAAAGTTAATCAAGCCAAATATTTCTGTACTTTTAAAGTGGTTTGAACCATTTGGCTCTGGAAGAGGCAAACTGATTACAGGGTTTTACATGGAAAAAGGTAAAAGCAGTTTGCTCTTAAAACATGTAATGAAAAAATGCAGAGAGAAAAATACTGGTTAGGAAATCTGTGATTATTCTAATGGCAATAAAAGTGTTTATTCTGAAGTCTCGCTTTTTTGGTCTAAATTGTCTGAAAGGTGGTTCTGTAGGTCAGACCTTTCTTGGTGAAAACAACGGAGTAATTATGTATTTGAAATTTGGCAGGTGGTCTATTTATAATCGCTTGTTTTAAGAGTTTGATTTATGTGCATGCAGTGCAGTGGGATACGTGAAGAATCACTTCTTTCTTTTGTCTTGACTCTGTATATTTGTCCCTTTCTGCGTGTTCTTGGATTGTGTAGCTGGAATTGTTCTGTACTATTAGAATCATATTTTCCATCAGCATGTGTACTGTTTGACTACTTGTTTTCCACTGTTATGTCACTTGACTGTCGTTTGTATTAGCAGATATGCTAATAACCAAACTTGGTCAGTTGCTGTAATACGTTTTATATCTTTAATTAAAATGTACCTTTTAAATGTTTTAACATTGTTGTTGATTAAATGATAATGTATGTTAATGGAAACTAAAATACATAGTAAGCTTGTAAAACTATTAAATGGGTAATATGTTAATGGTAGAAAATACTACCTTAAACTGACTTTAAAGTACAAATAATATAAATGAAGGTGTGGAGGTATAATGGCAGAATATTGTTAATCCTGCGATAAAAGGAAGCTACAGTGAGTAAACTAATTTTTTTTTTTTTTTTTAAAACACAAATAAAACTGATCAAGTCATCATTTAGGACAAAAGGATGAAGATACAACCCAGTTTCTCTGTTTAAGAGAAAAGCTTACATAACCTTTTCAGTGACAACCAAAGCGAGGAGTTTCTGTTCTCATAAGTATTTCCTCATAGATGAGATTTCACTATTACTTGAAACCCATATCTTGTTCACTATTTTATGTTTCACCATCAGAATTGATGCCCCATGAAGCTCTCCCAGGAGCATTGCCTCCCTTACCGTTACCGGTGCTATGGTTCAAGTTTGCCCACGTTCCTCTCTTACAGCTTTTGTTTTCTTCGGCCTTGAGCAGTGGGATGCTCCTGAACTGCACTGTATGTGCATAGTCCTTGGTACTGTATGGTTTGGATGGAAAAGAAAACCTTTCCCTGCTTCTTCATTTAACTTTTCATGCTTTTTCCATTTCTTTTTAGTCTGACAGTTTTTTGAGCCAGTGCCATTTGACTCGCCCTTTAGAGCTTAGATCCAAAAGTGTTTTCATTTAAAGCCGATTTCCCTACCTATGGAGGTAATAACTGCATCTCCTATTACAGGGTTTTCAGTTTAATCACAAAAGCATAAAGAAGCAGCGATTTAGAACTGAAACTAGATTAATTCAAACAGAAATGAATAGGTTTTTCTTGAAAAAAAATTACAAGAAAAAGGGAGAACTTGAGTGAGGCTGTGGTTGTTTCTTCACCATTGGAGTCCCTTAAATCTTTCTTCAGCATGTGCTCTTGCTCAACCAGAAGTTATAAACCTCGTGTTGGAACTGCTAGAAGAAACTTTATGGCCTGTGTTATGTAGGTGTCAGTTTTGTAGTGGTCTTATTTGGCCTCAAAAATCTTAGAAAAGATGAGGTGGAATGCAATAAACCAGTCTTACATCCCTCTGGAGAATGTATTGTTTAGGTTCATTAAGGTATTTCTGTTCGAAGAGGAATTTCTTACTGTCAAGCCTACTATCATCCTGCGATGAAACATCATCCGAGATCACTGAGGTTATTTCTGGAACTAAATGACTGCTCTCCCCTTTTTACTTAGTAAAATTTATATTCAGTTGAGACATATGTGGTATTAGTTGACAAAAAAATACATCTTGATGTTTTGCCATGTGGAGTATCTCAGAAGTACTCCTCCCTAAAGGCATTCAAGACAATGTCCTGGAGTCAGTGAAGTATGTAGAAAGACAAACTCCACAGGGTGTTTTAGATTACGATTTTCTGCACCTCCATTTTCTTCTCCCCCTTTAGTATTTCGCACTCCTAGACTTCGGGTTTTAATATATGTGCATTGGCAAGTATTGTACATCCTTTCATGACAAGCTTTGACTTAACGGTTGATGTAAAGCAGGTGCTTATATGGCTTAAGCAGACTCTTCTTTGCGGGATGGGACATGCGGGTCGCGGGGGATGCCCGGTGGTGGTGGGACCCCACGGAGACAGCCCACCCAGAGCCATCCACAACAGTGGAGAGTGGGCTTTCCAGAGTCAGCCTCGTAGAGCAGCTTGGCGGAGGTTAAGCTGTTGCCCTGAAAAGCTGCCGCTGAGTGTATTTGACTTCTGACTGCTATGCCTCAGGTCTCAGCAAAGCTGAAATTTTCATCAACTTGGCTTAAAGTTTTTTCATATCGAGTTCCTACATGTTTTAGCTAGTTATTTTTAGTGAGCTTGAGAGTTTATTGAAGAACCTCTTTGAAATCCAGGTTGTGAAAAATACAAATAGTGATATAGGTGTATCAGGGTGTGATACTCGGCAGTCCGAGGGAGATGGAATTGTCTAAGCCTCCTCAGTCACCGTCTGCCCTGTTACAGGGCTGAGCTTACTCTGTTTTCTTTCTGTAATTGGATGGGAATTGTTAAGGGGTCCTATCTATTGTGAATTGTTCTTCCTTGGGATATTAAATAGGATTTGCATTTGTAGTTGGAGAGAGATCAGGAGTTGCAGCCCTTGCTTCTTTAGTACAGGTTTTTATCATTTTTTAATGTTCAGAACAATTTGTTCTGCTTCTAGGTATATTGAAAATAAGCAGGCTCGACAGCAACACAGCATGAACTGATAGGTTCCCTCTCCACTCCCACCTCCCCCCAAAAAGCTGGGTTTTGCTCATAATATGAGGTTAATCCATATAAACCATTTGCTTTTCTGTAAGAAAGATAAACCGGAAAAGAGGGCAGTATTACGAATACGTAAAATACAGGTAAGCATCAGAAGCTTTTTATTTAATCAATAATTAGCTTAGTTGTTACAGAGCATTATTTAAAGTACCTGTGTGAAAGTAGGTTTGTTAAAATGTAAGTACCAGTAGATTGAAATGTAGAGCTGAATCAGCAAAGTAGGTCAAATCATACGTGGCACAACCTCCAGGGTCAGTAAGGAATGCGAATCATCAACAAAGTATGTGAAAATTCATCCACCGTCACATGCAGCTTGATCAGCAAAGTGTGCAGAGGCTCAACAGCTGAAACTGGTGACAACTAAGTGGAAGGTAGAGTTTGCTACAAGTAATCAGGGAAGTATGCATCTGTATTCATAAAATATTAAGGGAAAAAAAAAGCCCAGTGAGCTCAAATCTGCCCTCTTGGGTAGGTGATGACCCTTCCCATGGTGCCACTTCCACCAACATTTCAATTACTGAGCTGTGAAGCAGCATCAGTAAGAAAATCACCCGATACCTGCAGCTGTAAAAAAGCACGAGCTCAAATGAAGTAGTGTGCGGTGCTTGGGCAGCAAAATAGGCAACGTGATTATTAGAAATTATGTAACTCTTTCACCAAAATACATGAAAAATGAGCAGTAAAGTATGCAGTTTGATCTCTTAAATGAAGACACATTTTACAGAGCTAGTGTGTCTGGGATGAGTTTTGCCTTATGCAACAGTAACATCTCATTAACCACGAGCAGTTCCAAATTTTGTGTCAAGCCTGTTAATGTCAAAACATCTTTACTGATGTTGTGTTGCTGGGAGTGATTTTGGTAAAATAACAAAGGAGTTATTTTACTAACATTATATGGGGTTTTTTGGTTAAAATGTGTCTTTTGTGGCTGCTGATGCTCTGTTGGCCCTCTTTGGCCTGAGTGTCTCCTTGGGTACCAGGAGCTGGGATGCAAAGCATCCCAAAGCAACCCTTGTGCCGTGAAGACGGCAGAGCTGAGTAGCCTGGAAATTCACATTGCTTCATCATCTCGATGTTGTGTCCTCAGGATCTCTGCAGCTCCCTGCTTCCCACCGACTGTGAATTTCTGAGCCAGGAAAAACATCTTCACAGAACAACGAATCAGAAGATAAAAAGCGAGGAAGAGGCTGGCTCTCACACGTGAAGAAATACTTATGAGAGCAGTAACTTTGGGTTTCTTTCTCACTGGAAAGGTTACATAAAAACCAGCCTTAGTTAAAAGTCCAGTGAATATAACATTTTGGGGTTTTTTTTTGGTAGGCATTTGACATTTTAAAGATAGATGAGATAAATACCATTACTGAGAAGCTGTAGCAAAGGAAAAAAATTCTAACCTTGGAATAAAAGTTCATTTTTATCTCTGCGTGAAGTGGATCAAGGACTTCTGCATTCAGTTCTTTTTTTCCCCCTTTATCTTTCTACAGGCATTTGATATCACTCAAATAGTTAAACAGCAGTTATAGAATCCCTAATTGTAGAAGGTGATTTACATTGTAAAGTACACAAGGTTTCTGTTCCAAAGAGATGTTTGTCTATATCTGTGTAGAAATAAATTGGTTTATGCTACTAAATTAACTTTGTTCTGGGTCAGGTTTTCAGTGGCAGAAGCAATTACTGCTCCTCCCTTTAGGGACAGAGTCTCTCCCAGTTTCAGGATGGCCAAACCATTGCTGTTGTCTGCCCCAGGTCGTCGGGGTAATGTGCACCACCGCGCTTACCTCAATCCAGTTTTGAGCTAGAGCATGTATTTTTTTTAATAAATAGGTAATCTTGATTTCAGGCAAGAGAAACTTTCAGGAGAGTGTTCACAAGGGGCAGGAAAACTCATCAGCTGACGTCAGGGAGTAATTTTTGGTGTAAGATTAAAATTAGTATCTTAGGTTTTTTTCTCTTTCCATGTACCAGTATGCTGTTAACAACTTTCCAACATATGCCAGGCATGTGTTGCGACATGCATGCTGCACCACATGCTGCACAAGAAGGGACTGTGAGACTTTGTCTGTGGTGTAGGAAAGAAATTATTTTTTTCAGCAGAAACTGCCTTTGGATAACTGGCAAACCAGTGCTTGTTCGTGAGTAATACCGTGGGTTGTTTACGATGTAGGATTACTGTTGTTATCGTTTCTGAAAAGTTTAAGTAGAATTACTGTAGGATTTATGTACATCGTATATTAATATGCCTTAGTAGAATTTATGTATGTTATGTATGAATAATGGCTTTTTTATGAAGCGGAACACTTAAGACACCTTTTGAATCTTGTCATTAATAACTGACACTATCAGTTGTGGGTTTTTGATCTAGAAGAGTGATCTCTTCCAAATATTTTCTCTTCTTTTAGGATTTTCTGATGGAAACATTCATCATGTTCAAGAATCTGATTGGGAAGAATGTCTATCCCTTCGACTGGGTCATAATGAACATGATGCAGAATAAGTAAGTATAGAGGAAAAAGCACTGTGGCTTTCTGAGATGGCTGTTTCATGTTTGATCTGAAACAACAGTGTTGCTTGGAAACAGTAAAACACAATGCAGCAGCTAGGGTGGGTGTTTTTTTTTTCCTTCTGTGATGCAAATAATTATCTAAAAATTGGCTTTGGAGATTACAGGGCAGTGTTTTAGTGGCCTGTTTTGGGGCTCTTGGAGTCCACCACAAATTAAGGGTGGCATCATTCTGAGAACCAACATTTTGGAACGAGCTGTAGATGCAGTAGGGATCTATACGTATCTTATAATAATTACATTTATGCCTTTGGGGATAAATGATATGTTTTGCATATGACCTCAAAAACGAGCGGTTATTGTATGCTGACATGGAGTTGTATGTTCTGGAATATTTTCAGTGGTATTTACAAGAAAGAATTAAAAGGTCATTTTAAACGCGGATTCCATCATCCTGGTAATAGAGAGACAGGCTGGAAATGTTTCTAATCCTTTTTTTTTTTCTCTCAATAATTGCAGCTTTGTCATTATTTAGCATTCCTTTGTGCAATATTTTATGTTTCTGACATTTATTAAGTGTGTCAAATGCTTTTATATGTACTGTGATGAAAGTATAAGGAAGAAACATTATATTTACTAGCTGCCTGGAGAAATCTCTTCTGTGCTTACTGGTAGCTACTGTGGTTAGTGTTGTCAGTATTTACTCATATGAAATCGTGAATCACAGTTCCTACTCTCTCGTAAAAATGCACCATAACTTTAATCTTGGCTTCTGAAGTCTCCTTAACGGCCTAATAAAATCCATTCTTAATAAATATGAGTTAGGAGATTGAGCCATCTTTTGAGTTACACCCATTGCTTATGGATGCACACTTCTGCTCGGCTGCAGCTTGCAAAGCACCTGCTGTTTTAAATGAAGAGCCCTTTGAGATTAGCTGATGAGGAAGATCTAAAGCCCCTTGGGTTTCTTTTTCTTTTTTTTTTTTTAATTTTGAAAGTGGTTTTGGTTCAAGAACTCCAACTGCCTCGAGAGCTGTGTTGCAGGTGCTTTGGAAACCCTCACAGCGTATGTTACCTGGCATTCTTTTGAACAGGAGAACACCTCCTTGCTTTGCGGAATTTTTTAAGAGATTGAAATATGATTGGGAAAGTCTGTGTTGAGGCACTACTAATGCCAGTTAACCAGTCACAAGGCAATCACCGTGGTGTGAAAAGTATTGCGATGACTCTTCCCCCACATGTAAAGGAGATGAGTATTCCTTATATTATCTTCACGGTTTGCCAAATGACCTCTCAGTGCTCATTTGGGAGGGGATTTGACCTTGTGGTTTTTTTTTTTTTAAAAACAGCAGAATTACAGACATAGAAATGACAGAGCAAAAGTATAGAAAGAGCCTTTCCCTCCCCACGGTTTTTCTTTAAACCACAAAGGTATTCTTACCAGGCAGTTCCCCACTTTGAAAATTCGGAGTAAAGGAGTGTGATGCAGAGATCCGCAGTTAGGGTAAGGGCTTTGATTTTCTGGTCTGTAAAAATAGTCTTGTCTTTTTCCCATGCTGAACATTAAGTCCTGAAGAAGCAGAAATGGGATGTGTTGTTAAGATCTTCGATTCTTACTGAATGACCTCAGTACCCGTAGAATATTTGAGTAGTAATTAAAGTTGAAAACAAGAATGGTTTTCAAGTCTTCCTAGTGTTGATGAATATCTGCAGAAGTGCTAAAGGGGGTTGTTCATCTCCAATTTGCAAGTTCATTTTCATTACACCAGCTTGTTTGTAAATGCTTCTGAATTGATTTGAGTGCTTTTCATTTTTCCTGTTGAAGTTAATGTGGTTTCCAAAAACAGAAAGATACATTGTAAAATACCTTCTTGTCCATCTGGTCCATTTATTTTCACCCCTATAAACTTTTATTGAAGAAAACTAGGACAAATTTAAGAATAAAGTCTGTCTTTTAAAGCTACCGCGTCCTCTCAATAGAAATAACCCGGAGCATGCCATTTTGTGTCACTCTTGCAAAGCGCTTCTTTCTGCAGATTGAGTATTTCTGTGCCACGAGCCAAATTAAGTGGGCTAATTTTTACCTGTATCCAGAATGTTTGCGAGTTCCTTTATTTCCCTGCGTGAAATGTATCTGGAAGTGCAAAACACAGGGAAAAAAACCCACCTAGCTGGATGTTAGACCTCTAAGCCCCGCTCAGCGTGCAGCGGAGAGACCGGTCCCTTAGGAGGTGTCTCTGGACCTTCACGGCAGAGACAGCCCGGGCAGCTCCGCTCCATGCGATGGTTTGCTTCCAGGTAGCTAACGGTGGGTTAAAATATTCTGGCTGGGATAGAGTTGTAGCTATGGGGGAAGAGGGGAAACGGAGAAACACGGGTGAACGACTGCATTACAGGGAATATTTGCAAATACCTGTTCAGTTAAAGTTTAGTACTACACTTTGAACTGCACTTTACTAGTAGGATTCCTATATACATAAATGTAAGCACACTCATTAATAGTCACAGAAAGTACTATCATTCTGTATAGTTTACATGCATGTTTTTGGTACAGTGCATCAAAACTTCAGAGTATTCTCTCTTTCCTGTCCCCGCAGCATGCTGTGCCGTGCCAGGATTACTTCCCATGCTCCGCATGCCTTTGTTTCAGTAACACAGATACTCACGCTCTGTTACCACCTCTTGTGCTGAAATGAACACAAAAATCTTCATATCTAGTGAGATAATTGTTACTTTTTTGTTCTTAGGTGTGCCGCAATACTCTGTTCACTGACTTCTCTAATTTAATTAAACCCAGCGCCTATTGTTTTAGCAAAGCAATTTGTTAGTTAAGAGTCCGAGGTTTTGAATGTCACCAGTTTCATGTAATCCTTTGGTTTGCCACCAGTACGTTCAAGGCAGCGTTGGTTTGCTGACTGCTGATCAGACGTGGCAAGACACGGTAGTCGCAGCATAGGTTCATCAGGTGCTGTGCCAACGTAAGTTGTCAGAGAGGGTAAAAGAAAAGAATATTCAAACTGATGCCATGGCTTTTCCTTTCGCTGTCAAATTTTGGTCCAAATCAGCTGCTGTTTTACGGTAAACAATATCCAAGCAACAGAGATGGAAAAAAATATTGATGACAGGGTGACAGAGATGAATAATAGACCGTACGTAGCGCATACGTTTGAAACAGCTACTTCTAGGAGAAGCGCAAGACGCTGTGCTTAAACTAAAAAGCAGAATGCCCAAAAGGCCAATACCTGCCAGCACAGTACCTTTAAGGGTTGTAGATTGAAAAGAATATTCAAATAGTATTTAGTAATTAAGTCTTTATCCATATATTGTCTTGAAATGGCCATTGCCATTGGGGTAAATGTAAAGAAGAGAGAAGACAGAGGGGCAGAAAGAGAAGAAATGGCTTTCGGATACATAAAATTTTGCAGCAGAGCGAATGGGAATAGCCTTTGCATAGCCACTTTGAATGGCATAAGAATATTGATCATAAACCGTAGCAAGAAACATTCAAGTTCGAGGCTGGGGGCGATAGTGCAGCAGTGAGCACTGCGGTGGATTGCTGGGGGCATTGTGAAGTCTCTGGCAGCAGAGGTATTTAAAAACAGTTTGACAAGCATCTGTTAAGATGCCGGTTATAATTTAGGGAAAAGAGGAATAGACTAAATGATCTCTAGAGAGTCGTCTTGAGCCCTGGCACTCCGTATTGGGTGGTGGGTGCTGGGCTGGGACGTGGAGGGTGAACTTCGCAACGGCAGGTAGCAGCGTGTCTGTAGGGTCTGCAGCATCCGCTCGGTAAAGGCTGGCCCTCTGCTTTGCCAGAGCCCCGCTGCCGTGCTCGGCCGCCCAGGGCGTCCGTGCAGGGAATCCGCGGCCTTTTGCCCTTGCACCACCTGCCTGCCCGGTGTTTCCGCGGGTGGCGGTCACTCAGTGCTACTTCTCCGTGTTGGACTGCGTTCGGATTACGTCGTCTACTTTAAATTTACGTAGTTTTTCATCTGTTGGGTTTTCTTTTTCAACGGGAATTTTTAAGCCTGGTGAACTCCTGGCAAGTGGTCATTAAATGTATTCGTGATCATGGTGCCTAAAAATAAGGATGAGCTAAGACAACTTTAAAAGAAAATGCTACTTGTAGTTTTAAATATTGCTGTTGGAAATTGCTTATAATTCTGTTTAAGGTACTTGGGCACCGTTAAATTACGTCTGTTGTACGGCTTGTATGTGTTCACATTTTCAGGAAGAGTTATTCCTATTAAGGTAAAGGCATAATATCACTGGATTAAAAGGAAGTATTTTTATCAGCTGTGGTGACACCTACTGCGACAGCCGCTTTGTAGCAATCCACCGGATGCTTGATAATGAAATTTAGGCCTGATTTTCAGTTATCATGGTACTTCTGTCACGCAGGTCTCTGTGATAAGCTCCGATCGCTGTATTTAATAGTTGCAAGGAGTCAGGAGGTTTTCCTGTGTTACAGGATAGGGATGGGGAGCACTTCGGAGGCAGATTCTTCATTCCAGGCATCTCCTGTAGGAAAATGCACTCGAGGAGTTTTAACTGTAAAAGTAGTTTAAAAAAAGAGGCAGGGATTCTGTATTGTTTACATTTTCCCCTTCTAAATCGTGTTTAGAAATGATTCAGAAATGTTTTAGAAATGGTTTTTAACTTTTGTCATAAGCTGACAGGCTAAACTTAGGTTCCTCTTAAACACATAACTCAGAACATGAAAACAGTTCCTCTCTGTGTTTTTGTAAATGAAAATAATTTAGTCTTTGGTCTTACTTCTGGCATTTCAGACAATCAGTTCCTTTGGTAGACCTTATGTTATATTAATTTGTAGCTACTACTTTCATCTGCAACTGTTCCAGTGGAAGCTGAGCCGCCTATGAAAAATGAATTTGATGTTTTCTGTTCTATTTTTTGTATCTAATGTCCGCATTTACATAAAATACCTGGTTATATTGCCTTTTGAAGTCAGAGAAAGAGGGATGAGAGGCTTCTCAGTGAGAATACTGTTTCTTGCGGCCACGTATTTTTCTCCAGAGGAAATATATCTTGCCTTGCGGAGGGAATCAGGCGGGTGTTACCTGCTCCCCACTAGTGCTGCGTTGGCTTTGGAGGTGGGTGGAGGTGTGTTTCCTCCTGAAAACCCAGTCCAGAATCTTAATGAATTTTCTGTGTGAAAAACAAAAAAAATCTTGCAAAGAGGAGGAAGAAGGATCAGGGAGATAACGTCTGGTAAACACGTATCTTTTTACTGTTGCTGGAGTGGCTTATACATGTTTATTTTTGGAGCTTCCAGGGAAATGTAGGCTGTTCTGCTCCATGGTTGTCATAGCAGTACCTGTCAGATCTATACTGCGCTTTCAGAATTAACTTCAGCTGTGTATGTGACTGTCCATCAATAGTGTGCAAACACTGAAGTGGTTATGAACTGAAGGAAGTTTTGCGTAACTGTGAACCTTAAAGCGTAGTGGAGGCTTTAGTTGCCTGAGAGTTATTCTTACTGACAAGTAACCCAAAGCCAAAATAAAATTGGTGTTTAGATTATTGAAATTTTGCTTAATTGCAAGATTCTGCTAGGCTTTATGCAGGCATATAGAAATAAAAACACTGATGTTTTCAGTAGATGTATGAGAATAGGCTCTTTGCACTTACATAATTGACCAGTCAAGTTGCATCTGTCAAATTAGACGCAAGTGCAAAAGCTCTTATTTAAAATCCATCCCAGGCTACTGATGGATGGGGATGTGGTTTTCACAACACAGTCCAGAAGCATGACATAGATTCTGCATAGAAAACTGCAGAAAATGCAGGGACACAAGAGAGTTTTACAGACTATCAAGTAATACCGGACGTACAGGGTGGGGGGAAGAAGCGCAGAAGAACTTTGAAATCATTGCTTCATTTTCCAAAACCCCTGCACAGGTACAGTGTTCAAGCCTGCATTAATGCCATGTTCAAAGAGATTATTAGTAGACGTGACTTGAAAGCTTGCACTTATAACTGGGGCACTGATCATTAAAATATTTACTCAATATGTGTTGTTATGGAATATGGTAACTGTTTTACATTTCCAAATAGGATATTGTGATGAAGAAAATGTTTGAAATGCAATTATATTTTAGGAGGAGAAGGGATGCATTGTTTCAAGAAGAGTCTGAACAGTAGGAGAAGCTTTGATTGGAAGGAATTGGTGTTACTTTTCCTGGCTATTAATACATTTCCTATAGGACTCTGTGCTTACTTGTTTAGAAAGTTTAAGTCCAAGCATGCAACTTGGAACACCAAAATCATTTTATTTAGGGATGGAATGAAGTAAGACTTCAAATGGGAGCAATTTTGGTTTTCTTTAGTGCCAAATATTTCTCTGTATAGAAAAACCTCCCACTATTTACCATGAATAGGTTGAGGATAAAGATTTTCAAAGCATGTAACTTTCTTAGGAGCCAGTTTTCTAGATAAACTCGTGCTCACAAATTTGGTCTTCATCTGTAAATAAGACAGATGAATGCATGTTGATAAATTATATAAAGATACAGTTTCTGTACATGGAGGGAATTTTTTTACTGTCCATAAAACCTGGTTGCATAATGTACTGACCTTTTCAGTAAAGACCTTGCAGGATTTTTGGTTTAGCGTTGTACCTGTCAAATTAACTGGACTTGGGAGTAAAATGAATGTACTTGACTATGTTTAAAATAACACAGGGGGTTTTATTCTTACTCAGAAGGCTGAGATTCCTTGAAGGAATGTGCTTCAGTGGGTGCTCTTTTCCCTTGATGGTTTCCGTAGTGGGAGGAAAGGAAGCATCCCCCGTAGCAGGTTATTTTATCCCAGCCATTAGGAGTTAGAAATGTTGTGCCTGGCATAGGTGGTAAATTGATAACGGTACTGTCATGAGAACTGATGAACAGTTGGGGTTTTGGCAGTACACTGGATTTAATGGATCTGTTTTTCTCCTTTATTTCTGTAATCTGTGATCCCTTATGCTAGAGAAGTTGAGTAGCAGCCTTTGCGCCAGTGAAGCTGCCAACGCTGGGGATGTATGGGTGAGCTGTCGCAGCCTTCTCCCAGCCCCCACCCCCAAAAAACCATCTGCTGCTTCTCTGAGAACTCCCCCCATCTATTTGTATCATGTTTAAATCTCTTCTGGGGTCTAGAGGTGGAATAATGGTTTCCAGTACTGAAATAGTTACCATTTTAATCATTACTATACAGTCTAAATTATGGGTTTCGTATGTTTGAAGACATGTGGGTTTTGGTGAAGGCATCCTGCAGCGAGGAAGGTGGGCTTGGGCTGGGTGACTGTGTCGAGCATCCGCTGTGACTCTGCTTGTTCCGTCTTTTATTCTTACGCTTCCTTCAACAAACCTATTTTTCTGTCCCTAAGGAGTGGATGGGATTTGCTCTCCTCCTGGGAATGTAGATCTCTGTGCTGTGCCATCTCTGTAAAATCAGGTGAAGGCTGTTGCAGGTGTATTTCATCCTAAAGCACGAGGGCGATGGTGCATTTAATTTTGTTGGGAAGAGAATGATCCTTATTCAGTACTCGCTTTGAAAATACCACCGTGAAGCATTAGACTAATATGCACATCTTCATTGTTCAGCAGTAGTTAATGTCTTCTCAAAATATTTCTGATATATTCCATGACACTTCAACCCTTCATTTGCCACAAGACAATTACGGTGACTTTAAATAAAAGAATTGCGTGTTGGGGAACATCTCTTCCTGAACTAGAAAGAAACACATGGGGATAAAATGATCCCAACTGCTGTTGTTCTTGGGTTCAAGTTTTATATATGAAGGGGAAAAAAAGGTGAATTAAGGTTTTTAGAGATGTTTTTCTTCTTTTCCTCTATTACAAGGCCTTGCTATTTTTGGCTCCTTGCAAGGTTTTAAGTAGCAAGGCAGTCTTAAGGTTTGGACCTGGCAATATTCCTGTTCATTAACTGCTTGTCCTCCTTTGAGTAGCGGCAGATTTAATCCCTTCAAGACATTTTGAACACTACATGTGTCTTAGGAATCTTGAGAACTAAAAAGAGATGTGTGAGTTTAGAATAATACTTCGTCCAGCGGACTTCCCACATTACTGCTGTGGTTTTTACATACAGGGTATTTCACGGGGCTTCACTGGTAGGGGCAGCCTCTAAACTAAGAGTCTGCCCTGCTGGTCATCTTCCTTCATGTATTTTACCAACTCTTAAATATTTGTTCTGCAAACAGGTAATGAGGAATTGAGAGGCACCTCACAGTCTGTCGTTTTTAGAAGCGGCTCAGAAATGTGATACTTCAAAAGAAAAATAGGGTATACGAGCTCTATGCAACCGAGCGGAAGCAGCAGCTTGGCTCAATGATTACAATAAGCAAAAGCAAGATAACATTGCAAATAGCTTTTTCTTCCTCAGTTTCTGGAATCATCATCCACAGTGTGGTGTGGATGTCTGGTTTCTTTTGTTTTTAACAAGATTCTAATAAAGCCAACTCATTATTTTGGATACTAGCACTTTTTTTTCCCCAGCTTGCATATATACAGTGTTAAGAACTCCTGGGTTTAATATATTGTTTTGAAAGAAAGCTACAGGAGGTTATTAGGCCATGTGTCATGATAATTCTCTGGTAAGAGTCTAACTGAGATCTGGAGAACCATTGCCAAATTAATTTCCAATGGAAAAGAATTATTTGGATATTATTTTCCCTCCTAAAATCTAAACCTAGGCTGACATTAAAATACTTTGTGATGAGTGTACTCGTGAGCATATTGTACCAATCAATATGTTTACCAGTTTGATTTTTATGATATTTTTTGGTTATCAAATGGCGCAGTTCAAGAAGAATGCAGTATGTTCTGGACTGAATAGTGGATAATAATATGTTGTTACATATTTTCGTTTGTCTGGTTTGTGCTTTAATTGTTTCAGGAGTAGCAGAAACCCTTAGCAGATTACATTTAATCAGATAGATCCTTTAGCGGAAGAGTTCCTTTAATTTAAAATTTTCTGATTCTAGATTTTCTAATTATAACTGGAAAAACCCTAACAGTAATTTTAGATTTTAAGTTGTATTTTATAATTCTGATGTTCTTTTTCTCTTTTGCTGTCTAAACTCACTCAAAAGACCCTGTTGTGTAGCTGTTCAAAATTTAGCTGTATATAAGGTTGAGGGAGGTCAGATCATGAACATTAGCATTCACATTATTGTACCAGTGTGGGTGTTTGGGATGAAGCTGCATATGAACATTTGCTTTCTCATTTCATGAAGCCTTTGGGACCAAATGCCTTACAACTTTATTCTGCTTTGCCTGGCTCCTCGCATTCGGTTTTGGTGCCAGATCAGTCTTTTTCCCCACAGCACCAGATTCCATGGGACCGCCCAAAGGAGAGATTGCTCTCTCGGTTCCCGCTGGAAATACTAAGTATCAGTCGTAAATGTGACAAAAACCAAGACTAGGAAAATGATAACGGTGTCCTTTGGTGGTGGGAGTCCAAAGGCCATTTCGGAGCATCCCGGTTCCCCCTCCTCCGGCGGGGCTGAGGCAGGGCGGTCCAGGGCTGGCAGGGGATCGCTTCTGCAGGAGCGCGCCGCTCTGACGGGAGCAGGGTTAAAGCTGGACGGCGTCCAGTCCTCTCCTCCCAAGTCACTACGCTGGCCATCAGCCAAAAAGAGCGGAGCCCTTCCCCGTCCGTGCTGTCCTTGTTCTGCCTTTGGGCGGCGGGACGCCCTGGTGCAGAGACCCTCCCTGAGGGGAGCTCCCGGTGCTGCGCCGTCGAGTGAGACTTCCGATGGTCCTGGTGTTTAAATGCAGCTTCAAATTATCTGACTTCTGGTAGTAGGGAAAAAGGTACTACCTTATCATAGAGCCGATGGCCTTGTGGTGTGTGCCGCGCATACACAAGGACGCCTAAACCCCCCTGAATGCGCTCTTCCAGTTATTGATTGGAATTCTGGTGCCCTGACAGGCAGCCTGTACTCTGGGGCAACTGCCTGCGTCGATCTGTTCTGGATATTTAAACGACGGCATGAAGTGCTGTCCGCGTCACATGCGCAAATATGAAATGGCTCTTCTTTTTTTGGCACAAAACGTATGGCGTGAACAAAAATGTGTGAATGCTTGTTTCTTATAAAAGCAGCAGCACGAAGTAGGTAATTAAATGAAGCTGAAGGTGTTAAATCAAAAAGCATGTTATCAGGACTCCATTTTTACTAACAGTAAAAGCTAGTGTCATGTGATGTCTATTTTTAACACGGAAGGTGTAGCAATTTTCGCTTAAAATGGTTATTTTTCCATGTCAGCTTCGTTTAAGTTAATTCTGTTGCACATTTAAAAATATCTAGTGAGTGAAGTATGTGCTGCTTTTTCACAGTTGAGTTTTATTAATCTTTTCCTCTTTCAGTATTTTAAAAAAACCCCAGTATTTCAGTCTTTAGAAGTAACAAAAAATGTTTATTTATAGATTAGGAATGGATCTTCAGACTTAAATGCTTCTCTTGGCTGTTACTCTGTAATGAAGATTTCTGTAGTTAGCTTGGAAACCGGATTGTAAATTCTATGGCTTTGACCATCAGTTAGTGACTTTGTTATTTTCAACTCTTAGAGGTGGGAGAGAAAATGGCCTTTTGGCTGATCAGTCGTATTTTAAAAAGCATTTTATTTACTTTTGCAGTAAAATCAATTGCTCTGCACTGTAATTCTCCCATTTCCTTTAAGTAGTAATAATAATAAAAAGTATCAGAACCACAGGAATTCGTGCCCCTTTTCTTCTTCCAAACAAACAAGGAAAAACCCAAGCCTGTTGATTTTCAGGTAAGTGGGAGGTTTTGCTCTCCCAAGGGATTCCCGTAGGAAACGGGAGTAGCTGACCCGCCACGCGCGGGGCGTGGGGACGCCGGAGCAGAGGTGGGGTGCAAGTGCCACCAGCAGCAGTATCAGAGAAAACCCTTTGCCCTTTCTTCCTCCTGAGATAGGAATTTCTTCTGGGAGAAGGTTATGATATTGCAAAGGAAGAAGATGGAGTTGAGTGCGTGGCCCTCTCCTCATGTATCAACAGCCATCGCAGGACATGCTGTAGTGAGTTGATTCCTGTTGATTTACTTTCCATAGTCAAATCAGTATCTGTAACGTTGCTATCTTACTCCTTCTGACTGCCTTCCATCGATCGCCTTTTTGTGATACAGGAAGTAAAAATATTAGGAAATAGTAAAAGCTCCAACATTGTGCCTTTTGCATTACCAATCTCAAGAGCTCCAGAAATAGAAGAAGAAATTTTCTTGATGGTGGTACGAGAAGTCAGGAGGCAGTCTGAGGGATGAGAGACACAGAAATTCAGCAGGCTTTTGGAGAAGTTTATCCTTCACATACGGAGCCAGCGAGGCTGGCTGTGTAGGTCTAGATGTAAAGAATGTGTCAGGTTATCAGACTTCAAGAATTATTAAAGGTTGTTCATGATTTTTTCCTTTTTTTTTTTTTTGCCTGGCATGTGCCTTTTAAGACTGATGCAGAGTACAGAGCCATTTACTCTCTTGCCCTTTCAAAAATCTCATCTGATTTACATTGCCAGGATTTGGTGAAAAATGACGACTGGGTAACGTGTAAAGAAATCTTACGCAGCCTTCTGGGCTGAGCTGTTTTTACTTTTGGAAATACCAGTTCCTGTTCAAGTGTGGCGAGCTGAAAAAGCTTTCCCTGAAGTGGAAGGAATAATGTTTTGAGCCACTTTCCTTTGGCCCAGACAAGCCCATGGAAAAGGAAGGGCAAAACTGTGATGTTGGGAAGCTTCTCGGATTGCTCTGCATTGAGAAAGTCTTTCATTGTGTTCAGCCAAACGAGATCCTGTCTCTGCATCATTTCAAATGCTGGTTCTTCTGCTGCAAGATTTTTCTGCCATGCATTTGTAGCATATTAAATGAACGTGGTAGAAGGAGCAGCTTGATTAAACAAAGGTGTTGTATGGATTGTAAAATAGTACTTTGCTGTTTATGTATGATTTTTTTTTTTAATAGTTCACAAGAATAGTGACCAGCACAGTTATCAATCTAACACAATTTTGGTAAAATGTGCCTAAAGCCCCGCTTGCTTTTAACTTGCCAACACGTTACTTTTCTGGGTTTTTGTCTTTTTAAGATACTGACAATTATGTAGCACTTTGGCTTCTGAGAGCAGTAGCCTCGATGCGGAAAAAGCCAGTGAGGCCTTTTCTGGGGTTATTAAATTTTAGGATCAGAAGTATTTCATGAACAGATTCTAGAAAACAAGCTTTTACAGCTCAAGTATGAGAAAGCACAGCCAGTGTAGTAATAACTAGAGTTTAAAAAAAAGAAGAAAATTATTCATGCTCTGACATAACAGATTGTACAATCATGTGTGATTATAGGACAATAAGAGTTTAAAGTGTATTTAGAGAGAAAAGAGGTAGCAGATTGTTGGCTATCACCAGTATGAAGGTTTATATCACTAAATACGAGGACTGAAAAGTTGTCATCTCTGTCTCTTGATGGCATAGGAGGCATAGATTTAGCTCAGCCATTCTTGACAGATGTTTCTCGTTTTTCATCATAAGGATTTGTGTTGAAGTTAAGCAGGCACTGTTGCAGCTAGTAAAACAGATATATTGACAGAGCTTGGGATGAACAGATTGAAATGATGAGGTAAATTCGTTATTTTCTAACATTTACCAGAATGAGATCATCCTTAACATACAGGTAATGGATACATATAATCATCTGTGTCAGGAAATACTAATACTGGGCCACGTACTGTCAAATACTTCTGTGCAACTCCTGTGCTTTGAATGGGTGAACTTCAAACTTCCAAGATGTTTTTCATTTGCAGTCTTAAAAACAATAATATGAAAGATATTAAAAGCAAATGTTTTCCTTCTTTAAATTCATTGTATATATACATTCATCAAATGCCTGTTGAGCTACTAAGGGTGTTTACTGTTCAGTGTATTCAAGGATACGCTTGCGTTTGCTCTGCCAGTGACAGTAGCTTTGATCTCCCAGCTTTTCAGATTTTTGTCCTGCCGCATATGGGGAGATCTTGCCCCCCTGCCTGTTGAAAGCCGGCACCTAACACCTTCCTATCGCCCTCCGAAGCCTGCCTGCGCTCGCAGCCTGCATCCAGAGCCCTCTGGCACTCTGGCTGGTGGAAGGACGGAGCTCTGGAAACACCCTTTGCTCTTCCTCCCCTGACCTTTCCCACCCCCACTTGACTGTTAAGCTTGCCTGAGCCCTCGCCTTCGGACTCAGGAAGAGCGTTACAGCCTTGCCTTTGTGGGAGTTGTTTGCTGATTGCCAGCAACTCCAGTAAAATATAAAAGTTTAAATAAATATGTGGTTGCTCCAGCAGATGTGAAAACTGTAATTTTTAAGGTCAGTGTGATTATCAGTAAAATGAAAAGGATACCTGCAAGTAGCTTCAGAGAGACAGCTGAAACCGGAGCTTCTGGTCCCTGAACCCGCTATCTCCGGCTGCGTTGCGACAACTTGCTAAAGTTCATTTTAGAGCTACCATGTGAAAAACGCCACCTCTCCATAACACAAAGCGCTCATTTCGTACAATATCATCCCCCTGATTAAATTTATTAATTTTTTTGACACCTTAATTTGTTTTGGCAGGCTTCGTGCTGGCTCAGGTGTCTTCTGTCTTTCTGTAGCCGGCACAGAGGCAGCTTTAAAGCCCTGGGCTGGTGCAAGGGCTGTATCTCATGTGCTATGGCCGCTTCCCAGCATGGGGATCGCTCCCCTGACCTGGACCAAGTGGATACCGATGAGTTGTGACGTGCAGGTGATGGACAGCGTGGCCTTGGGTAGGATGCTGCCAGCGAGAGCCTTGCTCCCTGTATCTCAGCCTTGATCTTGTATCTCTAAAGCACGTGTGATTTCTGGGTAGCGAGCAGTTTGCAAAGGTGATTCGTCTCCCACCGGCTGCCATCCGTGGGGAAGGCTGTTCGCCATTATACAGTCATACATATGCATATGCCCTTGGTTGTGGAGGGGCAGGGGGCCAGGGTACCAACTCTGCGCTGTTAAGAGCACATGTTATGTGGCCTGCTGGATGGAGGGGGTGAACAGTATTGCTTTAAAGAGCTGCATCTGGCAGGTTATTAAAACTGTTGAGAGTAACTATACTGCAGCCTAGATGCTCACAAGTGCTGTGGTTATGCACTGTAAGAAAAGTAAGTGCTAACAGGAAGAGACAGAGTAGAATATAAACTTTCCCTCTGGAGTTACTGCAGTATGTGCAAGTTACACACCGTGGCATCAAGCACGGGGCGCTACCACGGAGTTCCCCTGTGCTGCTACAGCATCAGCCCGTGGTTGCTGCTGGTTTTCCTGGGCTCTTGTCAAATCCGTGTGGATGTTGGAAAGTAAATTTTTGACTGGCAGCTGCTCTGTTCTCTGGTAGGAAACATGGGATCAAGGTGCAGCAGCAGTTAGGCGGGAATGCACAGGGCAAGAAGTCTTCTTCTAACATATGAGCATTGAGATGCGTTGCAGCATGTGGCAAGTCAACAGTTCCTCAAAACCACTGGGAAGTTAGTCCACCGGACGGGCTTCTGCACGGCAATGAGTGCCCATCAGACTCCTCCTTCGCAAGGATGTATTGCGCGTAGGTTGGATGGATGAAGTGCACAGGCCATGAAACGGGGAAGGCTGTAACAGTTGTATCCACCCTCCCTGGGTTTTATTTCTCTTTTATGGTTTTCTCATGTTACACGTGAAAATAAATTTTGGTTCCTGTTGCAGTCAAAATGCAGTAGCTTTGTGGGAGGAACAGATGATCCTATATTAACGGAAAACTTTAAAAATTACCTTTATGACATTACCTATTTCTTCACGCTGAAATTCACCCTCTGAGAATTCAGATATTCAATAATCACTGGTTTTCTTCCCCTCTGAGTTTGGCTCTGATAAAATGTATTACTTATTGTGGTTTGCCTATTGCTGGCCCAGTCATTTCTGCAGTATGCAAGGCGTAACAAAAGCACTCATAAAGTTGGAAAAATGAGCAAGACATAGAAGAAGATAGTTGATGATTTTCTGACAGTTCATTTATAAAGATAGCCAAACAGAAACATTTCTGGAATGAATTTTAGTTGCATGTTTTTGTCAGTGAGTTTTTAAAAGGAGGTGAGATACTACGATGTATTCGCGAGTATTCACTCTCCCTCCCACGTTGCTTCGTGCTCTTCTTGCTGGACTGTTTTGCATCTTTTCAGCCAGCAACCGTGTTTAATTTTTAAAAATTAAAGTAAACTTGCCAACTGTCAAAACCAAACATGTTTTATATAAGATCTTCTTGAACACCGAATGCTTTTTCATTTGTCAAACTATTCTTTACAACTTGCTTCTTCCACAACCACTTCAGTCATGTTTTCTCAAGGAAGCGTTTTCTTAAGGAAAATATTTCCCTGAGATACATCTCATAGTTATTATCCGACCAATATATTCATGTTGGGATGTACCTTCCTCTTTTGGTACAGCATCAAGCACTTCTTAGGTTTACCACGTATGCATTCAGCACTTGCCACTGTATTTTATCCTACAAAATACTACTTCTTAGCCATCGAGTTTTCCTGGTCTGCAGAAACCTGTGATTTTCAGTGCTTTTGACAGCATCTAAGGATTTTATTTTTTTTTTTAAGTATTACTCCCCATCTTTTCCAGTTTGTCCAAATGTTTCTACTGCAGGAGTGCCAAGAAGCAAATGTGGTTTTTCAGGTGAATGCTGATCAAGGGGTGTAGAGAGGGATCATTGCATTTTCACTCCTTGCCAAATTCAGTGCTGGAGTACGTTAGTGCAGCAATGAAATTATACAAATGTGTGCTGAGTTTGGCTTTCCTTCAAATGACGCTTCTACGTATGCAGACCAAACCTTCAAAGCTCATTTTTCACCCTAACGGTGTTTTGATACAGGCAGACTGCTAAGGAAGGGAGTAGGGGCTTGGTTCTCCTTGAAGAGCGTGCTCTCGGCTCTGCTGTAATTTCCCTTGAAGGCTGAGGACTCGCTTTCTGCATCCGTTTCTTCATTCCCCCGTCTTAATTTACTCTTTTCTGTTCTAGTCTAATAGTCTCCAAAAGCAAAAAATCCACCACTGTAGTAAACTCTTGTTTCTTGATTGAATAAGGTGAAAATCCCACACTCTCATTCGGTGCTGAAGTGAAAGAAAACACAGTTTATAATGAATATGAATCTACAAACAAGTATTAAATGTAAAACCTGAGGGACTTGCGAGATGGTCACCAACTAGTCAGGGGTGATACAGATGGTTTTTAAATTCTCTGTGTTTCTAAAAGGCGGTTGCACTCTTTGACGTCTGTACTGGGTGATGCTACACGTCACCCTGTACTTGTCAAATCCTGCTGAAAGCAGACAGTTGTCTTAATTAAATAAGACTGACATTTTTACAGCTTCCTATATTTTAGTTTCTGCCAAGACAACTGACAACAAGAAATGAGGAATTTATGAAAAAATCATGAAAAATTTATGCTGGCATGTGTGATTTATTCATCCAGCATATAAAATGTCTTTTAAATTCCAACATCAGAGCTGCTAATAAGAAATTTGAAAATAGACTAAAACTGTTGATCGTTTTATATGAAATTTGAAAATAGACTAAAACTGTTGATCGTTTTATATGAATACGCAGACTGCACACTAGATTTCCATCCTTTACGATGCTTCATATTTGACTCACAATGAAGTCAACGTAGGTTTTAGACATTCAGCACTTCTAACTTACAAGAGTTTGTTTCGTTGTTAGTCAGGATTTCAAACTATTTGTTAGAAAAAACACATAGAATAAAAGCCCTTAGGAGAAAACTAGAATATTGCCAATAACAAATTTACTTACACCAAATCCTTCCATATTACATCTTTAATTAAAAAAAAAAAAAAAACCAAAACCCCAACCCAACACTCAAATGCATCTCTGAAAAAAAGCAGAATTATTTTAGATATTTTTCTTTCAAGCTTTGCTGAGCAGTTTCTGGATATTATCTTCACAAAGCAGAACTTGGTGTGTGGACATACGAATCCACAAGGAAAATAATGGCATTTCACTCAACCTCGTTTCAGTTAGACTATTGCATTAGTTTCCTTTGTAACTTGTGACATCTGTAGTATGAATTGCTAATTTGTTTGTTCTGAAAGTTAGGGGGAAAAAAATTACCCCACTGAAGCCAGTGAGCAAAACCGGTGTTGCATTCAGCACTTTTTTCCATGGTTCCCCTGACAGCACCAGCTCCTCCATTTTGTGCTTAATCTGGATTTAATTTGGATTTGTAAACTTTCCCCATACAGTACATAGAGTTTTGTATCGGAGCGTGCTGTTCTCTCTCCTGTAAAATACCTAATCCCTTTTACTTACATGTTTCTGTTGAAGCTGTTCTCTTGTTCTGATGTGGAAATGCTACCTGTACAAACGTGATAGATGAAATACAGCAGTTGCCTTGATTTAACGTGGGGATCGTGATAGTTTTGTTAGAGCTGATAAATAGAAAGGTTTGGTGTTAAGACACGCTGGAGCAGGTTCTGGGCAGAGACGTAGGTGTGGAGCAAGCGGTACGGCTGCAAGACGGGTGATCATGAGAATTGATCTGTAGATCTATAAAAACTGTCTTTCCAGTCTGTCAGACAGACTGTTGAGAGACATCTCACAGAAAGCATGTGGCATATGATAGCGATACACTGCAATTAACCTGAGATAGCCGGCTTGTGATGAGACAAGATTTATTGGTACACACTGTTTTTCCAAGGTTTTCAGATAATTCAACTGAAAATCTGGAAGGGCTGGATTGTGTTTTGTGGATAGATATGTTAGATAGCAAATAAATGCTGTTAAAACTTGGCGGGTGCCAATGGCAGGTTCTCGTGTAGTAGAAGAGATTCACTGGGTCAAGGAAGAGCCAAAGGTCCTCTTCTCTCTGTCTGAATCGTGGGAGAGGTTCATGTGCCTGTAGAGATGGCAGTCGTTCACCGGACGGCACGGTCAGGAAGGATGAATGCCATGGACTGAAAGAGTTACCACCAAATCGTTTCCAACTGTGTTATGAAATGAAATTGCAGTGATACTGAACCAGCTTGGTTTACGGGTTGTTTTTTGCCGGCTCCCCAGTGCTATTTATTAATAACTGATTTCTCTCTGTGCAGTGAATAACCCTATTTGGGATGGTAAGTACTGTGAGACATCTTACAGAGCCAGTGCTGGATTTGGGAGTGCTATACAATCTACTAGGAGCTTTAGGCTGAGAAGGAGCAATCCCAAAGAGCCTTTTCTAAACTGAAAAAGGGAGATTTGCATGTTTTGATTTTCTTACGCTTAGAGAGAAAATCACTATGTAAACGTTTTAGTGTTGTATCACTAACTTTGGTACATTAATTAGAAAGTTCGGTATGAAAGATCTTTGGGCTGAAGGTGCACCAACAGCAGAAGGGGTTTTCTAGGGCTGGACACCATCAAGTTGGTCTTCTAAGAGCTAAGCACAAGGATTTCATCTTCCCTTTGCAAACTCTTTTCTCTGTGAAGTTTGGCCATTGGAACACTGTAATACCCATTTAAATGTATTATTGATTGGATTCTTAATATAAATCTAAATTTCCCTCAGAAAAAAAAAGAAAAATTTGCCTTTTTTTTTTTTTTTCCGTCGGGTGTATTTTTTGGTTATGTTTCTTCCCCCTCCGGATATTTCCCGTCATCCATCAGCCTCACAGAGCAGCAGCTCAGCTGCCTGAAGTCCTGGGCATGCCCACAGCACGCGTGCACGTCAGTTCCAGCAGACACGTGCAGCGGTCCCGTGCGTTCAGGGCGCATCGCACTCGCTGCGCGTTTGCCGAGGCCATCTGTGCGGCGCGGAGCAAATAGCTCCTGGATCTGCCGGGCTTGCGGGACGTGTTCTGTGCGGCATATGCTCAATAAGCAAGCCAGAGATGCAGCAGCTCTAGCCCAATGTCTAGCTGAACCTATAAATGAATAACTAATCTGAGTAGAGTACTGTTTGGGCTTTATAGTGCTGCTTTGTTAGAAAAAAAAGGGTAATTAATCATGGGTTTATTTATTTATTTGTTTGTTTACTCTTAGAGTGCTACATTTTGGCTGTTGACTGCATGAGCAAGCTGCTTGTGATACAGTGATCCTAAACTTTTCTCATCACTTTAACTTTTATAACATTGTTTCTTTTTCCTTTCTTTTTTAGTTGTAAAATACAAAGAAAAATAAATGTCAAGAGTTAAAACTTTGTCAGCCCTTTTTTCCCCTTCCTGCTAAACTTCTGATAGATTAATCTGCACTTGTTGATGGTTACACATACTTAAATTCCGAACATAAATTTATAAGGTACTCTTATCCCACCATGTAAGTCTCCTGATATGCAAATAATAGGATAATTAAAAATTCATGTTTATGAAAATGACTTTTTTTTTTTTGCTAGTATATTTTGCAATTCAATTAACAGAAGTGGGTCTTGGGTTCCAGATGTACTGTACTATCCTTCAGCTCTCCTTGACTGCAGTTAGCAATTGCTTTGCCCATTTTCAACTTACAAAACAGTTCCCTTAAACATTTCCTTCTTTCTCTGAATCATAAATTGCCTGGCTCCAGGAGTGCTGTCTGGTAGGGGAAAATGCAGAGGCTGCTGATCTGCCTCCGAGCAGAGCATGGTTAAGCTGTGTGGGGAGTCACAAAAAGTGCAACTCATGCTCATCGATCCAAGGGAGAAATACCTGGCATGTGTATTTTGGTTATTTATATCTGATTCAAGACAGTTCATATATTAAAAAGAAAGAGGAAATTAAAGCCCAGGTTTTCAAAAGAGTGTAGGCAATTTGTGTGCAATGTATGACTCCACATATCATTAGAGAGGAAAAAAAAAAAACCACATTTTTTTTCTTGCTCTCTGATAGACATCCCAGCAAAAGATGTCCGAGGGGATGGGGGGAGCTCTGCTGACTGGCTTGCCGCAGTAGTTCTTGGACGCTGGTTCTTTGGCGCTGACCCTCGCGTGTCCTTGAACATGATTGAACACAAAGTAAATCTCTGTAGAGTTCAGTGAGATAAAAATATGGTGCCTAATCAATTTGGTTGACCTATATTAAATCTAGCTTTGTTTTTTTTAAAGCTGTAAACATATTTGCATAACATTTACCTTATATTAAACTAATTTAGCAAATACATAATAAAGGTGCTGAGGCGCTGGCACAGGCTGCCCAGCGCGGCTGTGGGTGCCCCATCCCTGGCAGTGTCCGAGGCCAGGCTGGATGGGGCTGTGAGCAGCCTGGGCTGGTGGGAGGGGTCCCTGCCCAGGGCAGGGGGGCTGGGACTAGGTGATGCCTTCCAACCCAAACCATTCTGTGATTCTGTGATTTTAAGACGGTGCGTGTGAATAATTTATATTTTTTTTTCTCTTTTATGTCAGTAACTCGGTGTAAATACTTTTTCTGTAACTAACTTTCAGTGGGTTATATTGATGGGATTTAAAAAGTAGCACTAAGTTCCAGTGAAAAAGTTAAAAAAAAAACAAGGAACCAACTAGCAAAACCTGCTTAGCTCCGCAAAGATTTGTGCATGTACGTAACTGAGCCCGTTTTCAGGGGCCTTGCGCAAGGATGGGCAAGGAAGCCGACAGGAATGCAGGAAAACTACTACAGGGAGCGTATTCTGCCATGCAAATTCAACAGGTTAAGAAGGACGGAAGATTTGTGAAGGTTTTGAATTTTAGCCCACATTTTGGGTTGCTCAGTCCATTTTTGAGCCAGAATTATAGCAAATGCAAGAAAATGACAGATTTAATGTCAAAATTCAGGTAGTCCAAGACAGCAACATAGAGAATTTATAATCCAGGCGTAAGAGGGATGCCAGCAGTAAAGTCATGGCTACTTCAAGAAAGCAGCCTACATTTTAAATGCACTGCAGCTCATTGCTGAAAGCGCTGAAGGCTCTAATAGACACAGGTTTCAAAATAACGTGCATAAATTGTACAAATGGCTGATGGCCTTTAGGCCCAGGTGCTGTTGCAAGGGGATGCGCCATGGCATACGTTGGAGAAGGGGTGCTGGTTCACAGCCTGCTTTGAGGACTCGCCCAGGAGAATGAGAGATGGTTCCTTAACAGGTTTAGAATCACTTCCCATCCTCCAGCACGCAGGGGAGCAGCGGGGAACGTGGTAATGTACCGAAGCATCTCTTTCAAGGTATTATATCATCATACTGGGTTTTGCTGCAGTGTCGTCTTAGCAAATGGTGTGAAAATAAACACCAGTACAGTGTTTGCTGATATTAGTAAGGATGCAATTTTGATTATTTTAACTTGCCTTCAAATTTTACTTTCCTTTAGTCTTTGAACTGATTCCCAAGCCGTGGCAGAGTGCTGTGAGTTAGCTATGGTGCAAAATCAGACCTGTTGTTTGTCTAATTCTTGTGCCAGTCTAAGGTTCAAGAAAATCAATGATTTATTTGTCAGGAATACAGTATGTTGTTTTCCATTTTCTACAAATATTAGTCTAAAATGGGCTAATGACCTTTTTTCAATAGCATTTTGTTATGGTACCTGTTTTATCATAGTAAAGCATTTTTTTTTTTTTTAATGTGATGTTAGAATTTACATATACTTTTGATCTTCCATTTGCAATCCACTTATCTGAGTATTTGATTTAAAGGCACTTTTGGCTTGAATATAATTTAAAGGTACTTTTGGCTTGAAAATCAGTAACTTAAAATATTTTTTGAGATAATTACAATGCAAGTATCATTGGCAAATGGGCCCAATTTAATCTTATGTGCAAGTATATACATATACTGTTGTTCTAACATTTTAATCTTGAGAAGTCGTATTTTGGATTTGTTACTCAAACAATTGGGCATTGTGGGTAAATTAAACTTTACCCAACTTGTTTAGCTCCTCTTTGCTAAAGGGTTGCCATTGTCAAAGATGCTTTGTTAGCCATAAAGTAAGATTTATAGTGATGGTTTTATGTAGCAACAATAATATTAATTTGAATTATTTTTGCAAAAATCTCAGAGCATCTGGGGAAGATCATCTGCGTTATGTTGACCTTACAGATGTTCAAGTTGATTCATAGAGGAATTAAGTAATTTGCCTGTGCTCATGCAGTGAACAACCAGCAGTGAAGAACAGAACTTAAATCATGTATTGTTTTCACATGAAATGTTCTGCTCTATTTTGATAACTAGTACATTTTCCATATGAATATTAACCCAGAACTCGAGTTGAGATAGCACAGTTCGTATCTGGGGTGCATAAATGGAAAAATTATTCTAAATTTTACACAAAAATAAGGAATGTCAGTGTAGTACTTAGTTTTTAAGGTCAACGTAGCTCTAGACAGCCGTTCACCCCGAACAACCCGTAGAGGTACGGACTTTCATGAAGTTTAACCTAGCTGGTCCTTCCTGATTCCCATCTTTCTGCTGAAGGTTATCACTTCCAGAATATTGCTGCAAAATGACACCTTGCGTAACCGTTCCCCCACTGGTTTCAGGCAAAAAGAGCTAGGATGGGTTTCTATGGCTTAAATAAACTGAGTTAACTCGGTTGATTTTGACTGACGTGGATGAGAGAGTGCTCTCGTGAACCACGTCGCTGTGCCAGCTGCAAGGGCAGTAAGCTCCCGCAGCAGGGATGGCGAGAAGGTAAGGGACGGGAGCCGCCTCTGTTTGCATAGCTGAATCTGTAAGAAGAGACCTTCTTTACAGCCTTGTTCAGCTTTAAACTTTGAACATAAAGCCTTTGGAGTATCGGTTATAGACCCGAGGATAATAAACGTCAGCCTCATCAAAACTTTCTGTAAAACTGTTATGACTCGTAATTGAGATAGATAGACTTCGACATATGAGAGCTGAATAATGATTGCGATGTTAGCACGTATGTTTATTTCACCTTTCTCAGGCAACATGCATTGCATTATCAAATTATCCTGAGAACTGGAGTGTGTTGCATGTAAAGCTTCAGTTCTAATAATACTGTGCCAAATTAGCAGGAGTGAGTAGATGCTGAGTAAATAATCCTGTTTTGTTGGTGGTTTATAATGGATTTGTTGATGGGAAACAACTTTTCTATCTGTTTACATCATGATAATTTGATAACCCATTTGTATTATTTAAACTGCATATTTTGTAAATGCTGAAGCGAAGTAATTTGTAACAGAAGCAGTATGTAGGAACTGCTCTCCTAAAGTGCTTTTCAAATTGCTTTGCTTGCAGCTACAGAGTTTGCCATAAAGAATGATTTCTCATTCTGAAATTTCAAAGCCGCGGGAGCGGTCATATAGCTGAGAAAGGGACAGCCTGATGATTTAAGACTATTTAATGCCCCACTTGTTGTGGAACAGAGTGCTGTAGACCTTACTGGTCTAGCAGAACGTATCACTGCAGTTTCTTAATGCCCTAAACCAGGAAACTGATTTATCACCTATTAGGTCTTATTAGATCCCATTCAGAGGGAAAAATGAACTGCTGTAGCTGGATGGCAGAAAATTAATTTGAAATAAACGTTATATAGTCAGGCTTCTTCAGTTCTTTTATCCAAGTCAATCTCTGTGGCTGGAAAGCTGGTTTTCCAGGTTTGGTACGGTTTCTTGCAGAGAGGCATACTGTGCATGCACGCAGGAATGCAAGGGTGATGTAAAACAGTCTGCTGGAGACAGGTGGAGCTCTGATATGATTACTTCACACATTTATAATCTAGATTTCTTAAAAAAACATTTACTGTGCCATAACATGCCCTCCTTACACGTCTCCTTTGGTGCATGCCGTGGTACAGGGGAGCAGCTGGCAGGTAGAAGGGCAGCTCTCAAGCTGCCGTGTTGCTTGCACTGGCACATCGTCTGGGGAGGGGGCTTAAGTGTAGGGTTTTACTTCTTCTGATGGCACTTCCTCCCCCAGGAGAAGTTGTGGGGAGCCGCTGTAGACATTTTCCCACAGTTTCAGATTTCTAGGGGTTTAAATCTGTAATTTAAAACTGGAGTTGCTTGTATGGGCAGTTGCCTGCTACACGCTAGGTAAACATGGAGCGCAAAACCAGACAAGGCACTTGACAGTTGTTGCAAATGGTATCCTGCAGAGTTCCCTTCAGCTATTGAGAGTAGTGGTCGTGATCTCCATTTCCTTACTGGTTTTAAAACTACGCCTAGAAACATGGGTCGGTAACAACACACTTTGGTAGCAGCAGAGCAGGTTGTCTGGAGCGAGCAGCTTTAGCTGCAGAGGCTGGGAGGAGGAATGTGGGGGGAGAGATGATCTTTTCTTCTTTGCACCCCACTTTTCTTTCAGCTTTGCCTTTTATTGCCATTAGTTTAGTTTAGATGAAGATTCCCTGAAATGCAGTGCGAGAGCTGTCCCTCGAGTCAAAAATTAGGATTACCAACCACCAGTGATGTACAGGGCTTTCAACCCATGTGTGCCCTCAGAAAGGACACCCCGAATGCCATTGGGAAGATGTTATTCTTGCTTGTCCCATGGGAGAAGCCGGGCATAGACTGCCGAATAGTCGCCTGGCTTTGAAATCTGCCGAACCAGGCTGGCTGTCAGACCTTCCCTGGGAGTCCCGCAGAAACGAAGGGGCCATCGGCAAAGTCCTTGCACTGGCCTGCCAGCACCCACAAACTTCTCAGCCCAGGTCCGCCAGGTTTTTGACCATATTCCCCTTCAACGAAGAGCTTCCCACAAGTGTGTCCCTGCCCTCCTACGGCTAAGTCAAATAATCATGTCTCGGTACGTGGGCAGTGATGTGCCTATTGACTGCTCTTTACGTAAAAGGAGAAAACACTGAATTAGCTGGTGAGGAGGTAGAGAAGCACAGGTTTGCTTCTCAGCCTGATCGATCATACTCTTTTGGGTGGTGAGACTTCTGAAAGAATGAGAAAATTAGGTTTCTGTTATTGTCAGAGGCAGCAGCGAAGACTACCTTTGCAGTTCCAGATGAATGAATGAAGTTTTATTTCTTCTCTAACACCGAACAAAAGATAAAATACTAATACCTTGTCCTTCATTTGTACCTCATCATACCACCATTTTCCTATTCCAAGATTAACACCGATTGTGCTTGGTTTTGTTATTTGCACACTTCACTTGAGGGCAGATTGCCTTTATTGAGTAGGAAAGTCAAAAATTGGACTTGCACGGCATACAGGTCAGGTCTTTTAAGATGGAAAGTCGTTTGCTTCTCAGTAACATCTGATGTACAAAATGGGATCGGTACAAAAGGTTTGATACTTCAAAGGAATTCAACACCCTGTTCGTTCTAGCTCAGCCAGTCGTCTTCCCTCGCTTGCTGGGCCCCCCTCCCCGTATTGGTCTTTGCTGCACGTTTCTCTCGCTCCGCGCGGTGCTGAAGCCCCGTGTCAGAGCACGTGCTGTGGAACTCGCAATGTCTTGAGGCTATCATCGGGATTGTTGGTTTATACAGCTGTCTTGCAAAGCAAAGGTCTCCATTCTGTTCAGTCTTTGCTTATTCATATAAAAAGAGAGGTGTGTTTTCTCCAAGTCACCGTTACTTCTTCACATACGAACTTTTTTTTAATTTTGCTCAGCATCTTCATTTATTGTCTGTCTGTGCTCGTTAATCTGCCCTTGCATGATGAGTTACCCTTCCCGGTATCTTTGGGGCAGGGCGTTCAGTGAAATTACCAACGAGATTTTATTCCCTATTCTGGAGTCACCCATCCCTGTTGATTTGCACTGCCCTCCATCCTTATCACACCGAATACAGTAACATGGGCAGGTGTAGTAAGTCAGAAACTATATAAACTTGGCCCAGTGCTCTTCCCATTGCAGTTCACATGAATTTAGGCAAAGCAACATGCTAAAATGTTCTTTACGATTTTGTCTGGACCTGCCCCTGTAAATGTGTTTTGAAGTAATTTTGAAAGAAACAAAGTGACAACCCAACTTACTGTGCTGTACAAAGCAACTTCCAAAAAAACCCCTGTGTTTGCCATAACTAAAAACTTCTTAGCAGAAGTTAATTTACGCAGCTATGATCATCCAGTAATTACGATTTGTCGCAGACTAATATTTACTTTTTTGACTAGTTTAAAACCCGTTCATTATACTACATACAAATTAAGAACAAAATGTTGTGTAGGTCTCTGAATGCGTAATTGCAATTAAGATAGTCTCTTGGAGAAATAATACATGTAGGGTTAATTTGGACCACGAGTTGTTTTTTCTTCTGTCTTTGTGTGTCTGTACAATTAAATTATCATACTGTGGCACAGAGAAAATAACACTTACTTGTATCTGGGCTGTAGCATGGTATTTTTAATGGAAGTATTTTTAATGAGACTGTGTAACGAGGCCTTGTAGCACAGCTTGTTGACTAAGAGCGGATTAGTTATGTTTGCTCATTCCATGAGAGGTGAGAGGCTCTGAGCAGTGTTTCTGGCCCCAGTTGTGAGTGAGCAACTTTACTAAAGCAAATGAGGTAATTTCTGATGAAAATGTCAACTCTTGAAGAGTTAGAATCACAGGAGGGCCCTGCAGAAGTCTGTATTTCTCCCTTTTTAGTGGCATTTGGCTCTTAAACATCTAATGATGCCTTGGGAATAAAAATATTATAATTTTGTCATGAATTGCAAATTTGAGTGAATGTAAAGTGAATTAATATATTCCCCATTATAAGAACAGCATTTGAGTGGTATCATCTAATGCTCTCTTCTGTATTGAACTAAATCACAGTTTGCAAGGCTCGTTTGCACCTTTGCACACTATGCATGGGGGTATAGGAAGTGTCTAACTTTTAAGTATGTATAAGGTGAGAATACCACAATTGCAATATAGCAGATTAAATATTAAGGTAGATATAGCTAAAAAAAAAAGTTAATAAAACCCCTTTCGCTATTTCCCCCTGTAAAACTTAAATTACCTGGCCTAAATAGCAAGGGGGGGAGGCTATTCTTTCCAATAAAGCTAGAGAAAAAGGAACATACTCTTAAAATGTGGGGGAAAAAAGCTTATCGCAGTTGGCTTTTTTAGAAAAATAATAGTGAATTTATTTTTGCTATAATTTCTATAACACTTGTTACGTGTTTTCTTTTCAAGTACTATTTTCTACTGAAAACCTGGAAGAACTGAGGAGAGCCAAAATAGCACAGACATTCAATTCTAACATCCCCTAATTCTTCAACAGTGATTCTCAAATCTCTTTGGCCTGTTGGTGTGATCAAAACCAAACCCTTTTTGCAGGCTTTTGTGTTGATGCTGTAATGCTAAAGTTTTTCATTGAAGCCACTATAAATCATATCATAGTTTTGTATGCCACTTGCAGCCACTTTTCATATCTTTTGGATATCAGTTTTCGGCAATCACAGGTTGGGTATTGCTGATGTTAAAGCTGAAATTACGTAAAATCTGAACAACCCGTGCATGCAATTCGGCTTTTAATTTGTCTGCTAGTATTTGGAAAAAATCCAGGAAAAACTGCTTTTCACCTTTTATAAACCTTTGACAAATCTTCTGGTTGTTCAGTGTTGGCCGATATAGATTCTTGCTCTTGCCAGGCTTCCCATAACGTCTGCTGCAGATGGACTCGAAAATGCTGCCAAATCTTACCTGTGTGAGTATCAACGTCCATTCTAAAAGCAGCGTTTTCCCTGCCCTTCATGAATCACTGCAATGCCAGCATCCCTCTCTCCATCAAAAGGCTCCTATTGTTAGGCCCTGCGTCCCGCTCAGATCACTCCCAGCTTATTGGTGCTGGTGCTTACGCGATGCTGTAGCAGCAGCTTCATTACTGGGAGTCGGGAAAATCCAGCTGCTTTCAACCAAGGCTCCATCCTCGCAGGATCTGTCTGTGTCTTGCTAGTCCTACCCTCGGTAGCCATAATTGCTGCAAGTCTTGGATGTTCAGCGACCATGTCACGGGCCTGAAGTCAGTGCTGCACAGCCTCACGCGTACGTTATTCCTGAAACCTCGGTGCAATGGAGGGATGCAGCAAATTGTGTATTGGCTTAGTGTGGGTCTGTAATACAGACGTCCTGGCATGATGAGGCTTGAAAGACTTGTGTTCCTCTAGAAACTTTTTAGATGACAGGTCACTAAAGAGAGATGTTATTCAAGTTTGCGTTTTTCAGTGCTATAAATAAAGTCGTTTTGCTCCTTGGTATTGGGGCCTTTACATCAGGCAAACGAACCACTCGTTCTTATATAGTCAGACTCGGATGTGCTGTCTCCTTGCCTTCCCACTATGTTCCGCTTCCGCTCAGCTTTTCCCTTCCAGTGATTGCATTAACCGTTTCCCTTAAAACTTCCATTATCAGACTCTACCTTCCAAATTCATTGTCTTATAAAAAAAAAAGAATTTTATATGAAAATTTTGGAAATACGAAAAAAGTAACATAACGAGGGGAAAAAAAATAAAAGCTTGAAGCTCTGAGTAGTTGAAGATGTTTCTGAGTTAGAAACTGTTATTCCTACAGGAACAAACTCAAAAGCCATAAAGTACTTGAAGGCTTTTACGGTTTAGCGTGGATTAAAAAAAGACCCTGTCGCCTGCACACGCGTGCCCTTGCGACCAGCTGCAGGCAAGGCGCGGAGCTCGTGGCCTGCCCGCCTGCACCGCGGCGGTCGGGGTTCGGAGCCGCGGGGTGCTGGTCATCGGCCCGGAAAGCTCAGCGGGGGCTCAGTCAGCAGGAGATTCAGCTCTGTCCAATCTGCTAACATTTCAGTGGTGAAGTAATATACTCTTCCATACATAATATTAGGCTGTATAAGATAAGGGCATCTCTAGGTGTTACTGTATACACAACCGTTGGTTAAAAAGAAATCAATGTGAACATTTGGTCTGGTGGTTTTTTTCTGGGTGGGAAAACCTCCTAGCATTGGGGCTAGTCTGGATTTTTCCCTACTTGGTTTCTATTGGCCATATGAGCCCGTAAAATAATTACTGTCTACTCATGGAGAAGCTGCTGGCTTTCACTGCCAGTGGCATTACAAATTATCTGTCTAGATATAGCCAAAATGTGTAATTCAGGCCAGAGAAGAACGTAAAAGGAGCATAAATGGTGCATAAATGTTATGCGGGCCTTTTGCCCAACCATACTTTGACCCAGTCCAGGAAAATCGGTCCAGTGGCATTGATTTTTGTGAAGTGACTGACTGGCTGTCTTGTCCTTGCGAGGCTCGGAAATACATTCGCAGCGCAGCCCGGTGTCTGCTTCAACTGCGCTGGCGCTGCCGCACGGTGCATCGCACCATCTGCGCTGTGGGATTTACGGTGCTCCAGTTTGCCGGTGTCCAGTGATGCTGCTGGAGTCAGGAACTTTTCCAGATTAGGGTAATTTCCAAATTCGAAGTGCTGCTTTTTGGACAAAGTAAATAGGACCTGCCTTAGTATTGGGGATGCACTTACTGCTGTGTCCACATTAAAGCACATTTTTATATGGCTTTGCCTTAGCAAGGGTGAGGGTTCAACGTATGGCAGCGGTACCTTTAGCTTATTACACTGTCTTACAAACTCAGCTGTCAGAAATAAAATTTTAGTCTTATGGTGCACTAAGAAAAGGGTTTCCAAGCTACTGTTTGTATTTCAAAAGCCAGATAACTTCCTGTAGTTTTAAAACTACTTAATCAGTGTAGCATATTTTAGTAGCTTAAAGAGCTTCCTCGGGATTAACGGAGAGAATGAAATCAAAGTATTGCATAAAAGAAATTGCAGAGAACCAGATTTCAGTTTGGAGGATCCAGCTGCAAGGCTTCTGAAGCCGGTATTTGTCATATAACTGTACAGAGATGCTCAGCCTTCCCTCGAGGACGGGCGTGCTTTAGTGATGCTTCCCAGCTTTCATCTTCTTCGTCCCTGGGGAGGCTGGGGCAGGGTGTGGATTGCATCGGCTGCGTGCCTACGTCCTCCAGAGGTGAAGCGGATCCTGCTTTCTGCGTGTTGCCTATGTTTGACAGTCAGGGAACGGAGCTTAACGCATTCTGGTCTAAATGTCTGGAAAAATTGGTTAAGCTTCTTAACAAAATTAAAAACACGTTTGGCTGTGCTCATAAACAATGGTGTGTTCGTATCAGTGGTATATATATACCCACAATTATATTTCACAACTTACTTGATACAAAAAGTTTTTTACCAAAAACTTTGTCCCATTGGCACACATGGCCATTTTTTTTTTTTTTGCGACCCCAATTGCTTTTGCCTCTGAGGCTTTGACTTTACCGGGGAGAAACTAATTACCAGCTGTAAAATTCCGGGGAGGATTGGCATGTCAGAGCGAGCGCCGGATCCTCCCTAGCCTTGAACACATCCGAAGGCTGCACGCTGCAGCCACCTTGCACAAGAGCACGTTGTTCTGATGCAGGAGATACCTGCTTAAAGGCTGCAAATTGATCTGTTTGCGGTGTCGGAAATGTCCCTCTGCTGCCCTGCAGTTCTGCTGGCGTGTGCTAGGCTTGTTAAAAGGGTGAACCAAAATGGGTTTGATTGTTCAGTTCCATTGCGGTTTCTTATGAGACAGTTTGTTTTTATCTGCAGCGTTAGAGAAAGCACACGCCTCGTAAGGATGACATGAATGCTGAAAGCAATTGCAGGTAATCGGTGTTTCTGGGCTTCCCCAAAATAAGGGACCTGCTAGAACAGGAAAAAAAAAAACATTTTAAATGTTATACTGTTATTAACTGCCTTGCAAGCCTGATTTTGGGGCTGTATCATCTGTGACTCCTTCCGGGTGCAGTCCCTTGTATGCAGGATACATTAATTCTTTCCACAGGAACCTAAAAACCCGCTAATAACAGCAGAAGGGACGGGCTCCTGATGGGCATTGTGCTCGGAGGGTTTCTGTTACTGGCAGGTATTGAAGCATCGTACTGAAGCATTTATTCCAGTCCTGTCTCGTTGCTACAAACAGTATCAGACAGGAGCCTGAAAGAGAAATTAAAAGAATAGCAAACCACTGATCTTGTCCAAAGGTTAATAGCTGGGTTAGGCAAGCAATAGTGTGTACAGGAGATGAGCGCTGTTCTCGTCTCGCTTCGCTCTCTCCTTCACATACCCCACTGCCTTCTTAAAACATTTCGTGTCACTTTAGTATCGAAGGGCCACACTTTGGATCAAATGCAGGCTTACCTAAAGCTCCAGTAAGGTTTTTTTACTTTACCAGCATTAGTGAACCCTTCACAAAGCTGTCAGCCGCATAAGCATCCGTGGAACAGCAAAGCAGAGCAGCTGCTGTGGTTTATCGTTCTCATCTATTACAAGAAATCGCATTTTAACCTCTTCCCAGGGAGTCGCTTCTTGTGTGCTTGTTGCGGAGGTGGATCCCAGTTTTGTGAAAGCTTAGCTCTTCTGGATAGTGTCTCTGTGTTTGTGACTCTTGGGTAGTTAGACACTAAAAGTAATAGTAAGGCACAGGACTAAAAGCCAGATTCTTTTCAGCTCCCATGGAAACTTTCTGCCGTCAGGCATCACGATGAACTTTACATTTTGGGTGATGGACAAAGAGAAGAGACCTCCCCAGCAAATTGAGTTGCTAGGCACACCTGATTTATGACTCCAGCAGCACTGAAGAGGTGTTAAACTAACCTTTGAACACCTTCTTTGTCTGAGATTACTTTCTTTTTCCTCATTAGTATTCTGTGATGGACTTTGATAAAGCAATTAAATACCCACAGGAAAAATGGAGATTCTTTTTCAAGCAACGTTATGACATTTGTTTAGCCAGCTGCAATTGTCGTAACAAATGATTGCAAGATTAATGAAAATGCCAGAGAATTTGAAATGTAGGGAATCGATTCTATTGATTTATCCATAATTACCTAAAGTAGCCTTAATGTGTATTCACATCTAGGTATCCATGGAAATGGGTAAGTTACAGAAGACAGTATTGTCAGTGGAAAATGAGGGAGGTTTCCGTGCTGCAAACCATGAGATATTGTCAAGTATTTGAAAACTTTTGGCCAAATTCACTCAGAACTTTCACTCTTTGCAGGAAAATTTACCTGCGACGTCCTTTCCCATGCTTCCCATGAGCTGCTTCTCTTTTTTAAAATATTTCTCTTTCCAGACTGAATGCTTCTTTAAAAAGCAGTGCGATAGGAAAAAAACATCTTCTGCTTTATTGATTTTTACCACTGCAAAAACTAGCTGAATTCCCATATAAGATCAAATGAAAATAAGAACTAAGATGACGTCTTCCAAGAGACTCCACTCGTGCATTGTTAATGGCCTACAGGCTTCTGGCACGGAGTGGGTATGAGGAAAGCCCTCTTCCTTCTCAGTTTGGAAAGGCAGAGCTTGGTTCAGCATCTCTTTGCACCCACAGCAGCTCTTGGCCCCTGAAAGCATCAGGCTTCCAGGAGAGCTGGGTGTTGAAGCCTGGGGAGAGCCTGGCCAGCAGGCTCTGGTCATCTGGGAGCCGACGAAGCCGTCCTCTGTGGTTGCACGCTTGCTCGGAAGGGCTGCTTTGTAGCCAATAAACTCACCAAGGGTAAGGTGATGATATCTGTACCATAGCAAAGACTTTGTGCATTTTATTGAGCAGCGCATTACAATGAAAACTGCTTGTTTAATAGCTAACCTGATTGCAGAGATTTCTTCCAGCAGCACTACAACAAATTACATTTGTTTTAAATTACGAGATCTATTGCAGGTTTTTGCCAGCTACCGTAATAGAAACAGTCTCTTTGAATTCAGTAAGTCGTCTTTCTTTAGAATATTAACTTTCGGGTTAGAAGAACAGTAATGCGGTCCACTTGCAATAGATGCTGCTTTCCCAGTATTGTGGCCTTAGCTAAAAACTCCTAAATTAAATTGTCTTCTAGCATTTCCATTAGAAAACACTATTTCCAAGCTTTTATTGCTCTGTCATAAAATTCTCCAGGTGAAATTTAGTACATAAGGTTATATCCATGGCTGGAGTTAGGTCTTAGATAAAACTTCAGGAGACAAAGTTTACTGGTGCTTTTGAAAAAGAGTATAGCACTCTCAAGTTTCTTCTTTCCTGCACCCTGAAAGTCATCAAGAAACCACAGCCTAGAGTTCGGACAAGTAGTCGGGAAAGGAGGAGAGGGAGGGCAGTCAGACCCTGCCGCAGGTTGTCCAAGGAGGCTGCCCGAGGGAGTCTCCACCCTTGGAGATACTCAGAACCCAACTGGTGACAGCCCTGTGCAACCTGCCCCAGTTTGATCCGAGACCTCCGCGGGCACCTCCCAACCGCAACTCCTCGGGGCTCCTCTGACCCTACGCCGAAGCCCATTAAGCAGACAGCGGTGCTTCAGGTTGAGCGTTGCGTTGGTGCTGTCCTCACGCTAAGGATGCCGTTCTTGCCGGGAAGGCCCCTGGGTTTTAGCAGGTGTCTGAGGTGGACTGTGCGTCAGCGTGGATCCATCCAGCTGCTGGGTAGGCAGAGTACGTCTGCGAGGGCATTCGAATGGAATGGAAATCCAAATCTTTTTTTATAGTGTTTATCTCTGTAGACATTGTCCGGTGGTGCGACACTCTTGCCTGTCTATTCCAACAGGGTTGTTCTGTCAGTTTTATTTTAAGGTACAAGATAGCCGTACTGCAAAGGTGCTTTTGAAAAGTCATACGTTGTACCTGTTACACGGTGCCTGTTATTGGCAGTCAGACCACAGGTTCGTCCTTCAGAATTTTGTAACTTGCAGTTATTTTTCATTTGGCTGTCCCCATTGTTTTAGAGGACACGCAGCACAGAATATAAATTAGGAAAGAGGTGTCAGTGATTATAGATAATATGCTAAAACTGTTTCTGAAATATTTATCAGAAAATAGGTTAATAAAGTGACGTGGTGCACCTGTGCCAGTGTGGAGTAGACATTATGAGAGTATTATGCTAATGTAAGTACTTAGTAGCAAGTCTTCATTGGGATTACTCTCTGCTATTATCATAGTCAGCCTAGGAATTGTAATTCAAAAGAAAGCAAATGATCAAGGTTTTTGTTTCTTTCTTTTTTTTTTAAGTTTTGACTGTTCTTTAGCCTGATGAATTAGAGGCTATTGCAAGGAATCTTTTAAACTTACTTTGTAAAAAAAAAAAAAAAATTGTTAAGAGAGAGGTAGACTGGACAGAGAAGTATCATATACAGACGTGTAAAATAAAAAGGATTTTGGAAACTTTCATTTGGGCTGGGCAGTTGTCAGGTCTGGAGGTGTGAAGACGGGTGAACAGTAATACCATCACCAGAAAAGAAAAGAGGGAGAGAATTTGGGAAGGGAGAAAATTGGGGAGGAGATGCAAGAAGGGTAGATACCTTCCTGCTCACTCATTTTAATGATTTTGACTTTCATTTGACTCGTACAAAATAAGTGTATGAGGTCACTATGTACTCCCTGTGTTCCCGGGTTGACATTGGACAATCACCATACTGTATGCAGTGCCAATAGTGAAGTGGTTACAGGAGTGTATTAAAATAAAAGTTTTAATTCGTGTGCAAGTGAAAAGTTGTTTAAAACTTAACTGTGCTTTGCAACACAGACGTTGAAAAAGAATTTGAAGGTATTTGAGGTGATTGTTGTTTAAAAGAAGGCTTTGCTATTCATGCTTTAGTGAGCATTTGTTCAGGTTTGGGTTTTGCACTGGGATTTCAAGGTCTAGGTCTGTTGTTTCATATGGAGTCTGACAAGATAAGAGTAGTCTGTCTCATATACGCACAGTAAATTTGTCTCCCAGAGAAGCAAAAGCTGAAGCATGGGAAGCATGATGATGTGCAGGAAGGCTGATCAGCTGTAATAAAGCATTCATTATCCTTCCATCTAAATTAACTGAAATGACATCATAATAGTGCCTTGTATAACCTCGCTCCAAATTCCCTCTTTTATTGAATTATCAGCTAAACCTAAATTATTTTAAGCTGTATCTGTATATTCTTGTTTAGATAATTTTTCTATCATTAGGGAAGTCATTCATTTGTTCTTCCATTCTTTTTTGTTGTTCACTTAAGGAAAAATACTGGGGAGTACTTTTGTAGCTTGTATTGTTTCCTATTTTCCTATCGTAAGTGTTTTGCATAAGTGTTTATAGTGTAAATCCAAATCCCTGGGTACTAGAGCTAACTAAGTAATGTACAGAATGGAATATACTGTAAGAATGTTTCTCCTTTTGGAATATCTCTCTCTAGATTATTTCTTCAGAAAAATCTTTTTGCAGAGGCAGTTTGATTTGTGTGTGTGTGTTACCAGACGAGAGAGACGTCTTGCAGCGTCGCGTGGCTTCCAGCTTTCCTCGGCTCCTTTAGCTTTTGCAAATACTTTCCAACGATGTGAGAAGCTGAATGAAAAAAAATGGGGCATAGAATATTTTTAAACATGAGTGAACAAGCAAATCAGGGCACTTGACTTAATTATAAGAGAGAATGGAGGAAGAAAAACCTCCTGTACCTGAGGAAGTTTTAAAAAAAGGAGTTGTTTGGCACAGTGGCTACTGTTACACTTATAAATTGAATTGCTTTGTCCCTTCTTCATTTCTTATTGCCAGTTGAAGTCTAGATTTGATACGTACGAACAGCCTCCTGAATTCAGTGAGGTTGTCTGTAGGAAAAAGGGCCTCTCTGCAAGGGTAAAATTACAGAATCGAACCATTAATTTTTGCAGTACTTGCTGGAGCAATCTCTAAGCGTGCATCCACAAACCAGTTGACCACCTGTGGGCCTACTGGAAGTGATTAGTAATCAATAACAGTAGAAATACCCAGAACTCAGTAGTTGCAACTGAAGTTAGTTCATGGCTTGAAGCAGCAGAATATTAATTGATTTATTGACTCTAGATTGAGAGCCATAAATGGGGAGAAATTACTGAAGAAATTAGTACTAATCTGTCCTTTTGCCCAAGGCAGGACAAGGTGAATGATACCCAAGCAGATCACGGGTGTTTGCTTAACCTGGTTTTTTTTTGTTTTGGTGGGGTTTTTTGAGAATTTGTGCTCTCGATGGCCCGTTCTTAGCATCACGAAGTATTTCCTAATGTCTAACCTGTGCCGTGGTTGTCTGTATCTCCTGTCTCCTTGCTTCCCTCATCTGAGCTCTCTGCCGAATTTTTGTGTCACTCACGAAGCACGGTGGCTTCGACTGAACCATATTCCAGCCGAGGCCTTGCCAGGGCCAAGAAGATTAGGAGAAATATTTCATGTCTCAGAGGGGACCCTTATCCTAGTACAACCCTGACTGAGCATTTTGTGGCATGGTGGCACGTTGACGCTCAGCTGCTTTACTGCCCGCCATCTGACGAGCACACTTTTGCAGCCTTCCGCTCTGTGTTTGCGCGATTCATTGTTCCCTCTGGCTTATGGAGAACTGGTAAAGGTGTCTTATCAGGAAGTACATAAACAGGCATAAAATACCGAGAAATCCTGATGATGGTGTAAGACCTCACTGTGATGGAAGCTATCTAAACTCAGAGGACAGTCCCTACCTCAAAGGACCCAGCTACAACAGAAGAGACAACAGAAAGCTGCTGATGTGTTTGGGAGCCGTCCCCAGCACCACTCATCCCCAGGGGCTCAGGACACATAAACCTCATCTGTCCAGGATGTTAATTTTGTTATTTGGTAGATACTTATGCCCTTTAGCAACGGTCGTTCTTCCTTCCACACAGCCTGAAGTGACTTCCTTCTGTAATCGTACTCCTTCTATTCCAATCACCTCATAGGAAATGTTAATTTCCTTCTTTTAATTGGTTTGATAAAGTCTTTTGTCTAACAAATCTTTTCCAATATGTTAGCATTAGATTTTGTTGCTGCGTGTGACATTCTCGGTATCGCAGCGGAGTACAGGGTGATTGGTTCCAGCCTCTGAACTTCTCCCTTTTTCAAGGTTTAACTTCTGTGTTTCTTCCTGACACGGATAATGTATTCTTCTGTTAATCGAAACTGAACTTCAAGAAAAGCACTTCTTTTTATGCACATGCAACTGGAAGCTAATCTTCATTATTAATTACAGCAAGATAAGGTGTACCACTGCGGATTGATGTTCTCCATCTGAGCATAGCAGATAGTTTTGATTACTGGTCTGTTGGCCCAGTGATGTCCAAGTACACTTTTCATCCTTACGTGTCTTAGCAGCAGCCAGCTTATTCCGCAGTACAGAACTGATGCATGTGGTTTAATTCTGCCTATTCTAAAGAGCCACATTTCCCTCAGTTTTTTCTGTTTCTCTAACTTTGACAGTGAAGTTACTGAATATTGTCAGTACCTGCTTTGGAGGAGGAAGGGGATTAAACTAACACCTGGAATGATTCATAAAATTTTTCTGCTTCCTCTTCTGAGTTTTATTTGGGCATAAACTTGAACCATTTTTACATTCATGAGTTGCAGCAAACTTCACAGGTGATAACATACCATTTCGTAGATTACAGCCAAGAATACATCAAGCAAAACTTTTTTCTATCCAGATGATCTCTTCAAGGCAGTGTTCTTTCTGTCTGATTAACCGTACGACTGAGTGTCGTACCAAAATGGTGAAGCGATGCCAACCTAACCATCTTACTTTTGCCCTGTAGCCTTGTGTCCGTTGTTATTTCTTCTGATTCTTTTTCACCGAATTGCAGCTCGTTCTCAGCATGGTAGAAATACTTACCTTTTTTTCTCAGCTGCGACCTCTCCTTGCTCTTGTGTGGCTGTGTAAGAGACTACGAGGTGGTCAGGAGTACGCAGAGTGGTAGTCGGTGGGCTCAGCCTGATAGAAAACTACATTATCTACATCCAGCCTTTCCTTGTTGGGCCCCGTAACAGTAAAGCTTTACACCAAGGTGAAGGAGCAGTACTGTGATGAAATCTCTCTACTCGTATTGTCCCAGTATGCTATACAACTTACTACTTCTTATTGCCTATATTTTAATATATATTCTTAAAATAAACTTCATCAGATAAAAACCATCATAATTTTGCTGTTTTCTCTTGGCACTAGAGGTACTAGATGATACTAGAAAGCGCTGTGAGCTTAGCCACGACAGGGTCGTTCTAGTGACTTCAGTTGTGCCGGGAGGTTGTAGTACTTAAATTGGTTGCTGATTAATCCGCTTCATAACTTCCCTTTTCCTCTTTTAAATCTGGATTATTCAGGATGGATCTTACTGTCACTGTACTGTGCCAGTCATCTTCGACTTTGCAGTACCATGACCTGGAATAGTCATATTTTGGCTGCCTCCTGCCATGCTGTAGTAAAGCGACTGTCAGTATTTCCAGCAATCCTTTCGGTACTGGTCGAAACAGGCACAAAACCCTCATGGACTTACATTTGATTTGCAACAGAAGATACACCGTTATAATAAAAATTTTGTTCTGTTGACTTTCACTGCGACAAGAACTGGGCTTTCTTCACTGACATACGTTAGGAAGTGTTTTGCCCAGTAATGGGAGGACTGAGTGTATCATCAGATGAAATCAAAATTAAAATGGGGGTTGAATAATTCAAAAATCAACACTTAAATCTCTGCATCTCTTCTTTTAATGTTTTCCTGTAGAAAGTTGGGAGGAATACCTGCCTTCCTGAAGCACCCTGATTACAGGGGTAGCACACGGGCTGTGAGAGGATGGTGGTGTTTAATTACCACTACAGTTTCACGGATGTGCTGTGCTGTGGTCCTTTTGCAGTTGCAATGTACAGTAGATTCTGCGTTATTTGTTCTTTATTGGTATTGACTAGAATTAATATAGGGGAAAAATGAGAGTTACAATTTAAAGAAAAATAATGGTATATAAAGTAATGAGATTGTTCCCAAGCTTAATTAGATGGAGCAGATTGAATACATTACAGTGATGTCTTGAGGCAACATAATTAAATTGTAGGCATAATCCTTCCTGTATTGGAACCGATTTTATCTTTGTAAGGCTAGGAGCGTTCGATGGCCCTTCCTACAATGTTAAATTACTAATTCTTCTAGGAAGACTTACGAATCTCATAGCATTATCAGACTTTAACACCACAAAACAAAACAGGGTATAAGTCTACGTATCAAACTGTTGATAGTCTGATTACACTGATAACTTCAGTTTCAATCTTAGTATATGCTACAGCTCAGTACTTGAATCATAGATCTCAAATACATATATCTGCAGTGTATTACTGTGTATGCTGATTTCATCTTGTTTATAAAACCTCTTCATGAAGTTGTTTCCAAATGTACACACTGACAAAGATACTGGTGAATAATGCGCACAAGTGCTGTTCCTGAAACGCAGCTCTGCGTATGCTGGATGCAAGTGCAAAGACGCCTGTGACATCTTAGCTATGAAGAGCAATATTGTAAAATGTATGGATGTGTGTATACCTACATATATGTATGAATTTAATTTTCTTATATATCCATTTATATTTTGTATATTCTTTCATCTTCTAAATTTTCTTCTGTATTTTCTTTTATAAATTTAATTTTTATTTTCACGTTTGGATACTTTCCTTCTCCTCCATTGCACTACTGTGGGGGTGATCTGACTTTATAGTACAGATCCATCCCAGTGGCATCAAAATTTTTGCCTTGCTTTACTAATTTAGTATACATAAATAATCTCTCTTAGCATCCTGATACCCGTGTTATCTGGAGGCTTCTTTTCTCTTAGGTTACCAGACATTTAGCTAAAACCTCATTTTTTCAGGACAGATCACTAGGTTTCTTAAATTCAGTAAAAGACCTTTCTAAATACCTCTTCTGGTTTGTGTTAAATAATTCTGATATTTGTCTATCAGCCTGTAGAAAGTTTAACTTTGTTACTTGAATTCCCCGGGGGGGAAGTAGTACGTGTCAGGAGTGGTCTTTATCGTTGCTGGTACTTTCAGGAGACATAAATCTCTAACACAGTCTGCTCAAAAGACAAGCTCATTTCTCTGGGCATTAGCTGGCAGTTTCATAGCATAAATTTAAAGTTTTCAGGAGGAATCTAATGTTTATTTTGAAAATGGAGATTAGGGTACCAAAGAATAAAATGTTTACTTTTCAGCACCATGAATATGTAGTGACCTACTTGTACTATACCATTTGGCTTTATTTTTAAAGCTTGTCAAGCCAACTCCTATTGCAATTTAAGAAGCATCCTTTTTAGAAAAGCAATAAACTACACGGCGTACTAAATTAGCTTTTTAGAAGTAGAACAGTGAACAGTGTTTTTAAGATTGTCCTTCAACGGCATTTTTATGGGTTATTGTGCCAACAGTAAAATCGTGTTTGCCTCGTGTTTAAAAACGTGTTTTGCTTGACCTGCAAGTTAAAACACAGCCAGCTGCAGCTCTGGGTTAGATACAACATTACAATGCTGTAACTTTAAAAATATACATACTTTTTTTCTAATAAACTGAATTTTTAATGATCTCTTGATTATCATGAGATATTTTAAAGACAAGTGATTTTATCCAAAGCATTCCTTGCGTTTCTGCAAATGCTAATTTACTTGATTAATTTTGAGAACATCTGCATATAATTCTGTGTACTTAACAGTGGTGAGATCACACTGCTTTTCAGGTAACAGCTACAAATTTCACTTTCCAGACAGACTCAGATTTTTGTCTAATCGGGATGCCAAATGTACAAAGGTACCACAGAAGAGTGTGTAATTATGTAATTTTCTCTTGATCTTTCAGAGTCTTCCTGCGAGCAATTAATCAGTATGCAGATATGCTAAACAAAAAATTTCTTGATCAAGCCAACTTTGAGTTACAGGTAAGAAAAAAACTACCAGTGTCTTGGGGACTAAGGTTAATGTCGTAATAAATTTCAGCCCTAAACACGTGATTTTGGTGTATGTGTCACCGTGAGCCCCAGGTGACCAGTTAACCCAGTTAAGTCATTTCAGGCTCAGCAGGTACGTACGATCCATTTGTGTCTTGTGGGTCTTGTCCTAGAAGAGCACCAAGTCATACCCAGAACATCGCAGAAAACTCCTCCTTTCCTTCAGGAACAGCAAAAAGGGGTGTCCTCCCCTTCCTGCAGCAGATGCTTTAGCAGAATCATTGCCTCAAACGTGGAGCCTGAGACGTGGCATCTCAGTGCCCTGCTGATGAGAAACGCGCCGGTTTAGGTCACTTGCTCAGGATCCTTTTTCTTCTTTCGTATTTATGTGTTGACGTTTAATTTTACTTGAATCATCAAAACACAATCGATTAGGATTTGTAGATGGGAAATGTTTCATGGAAACATAAACACAATGAGGAGATTTACTAAGACTATATCAAGAAGCACTGTCTCTGTGGTGTCTGTTATTTTTGCCTTTAAATATTTATATGCATAATTTGGATACTTCTAAGATGTTTTGTAGGTGTGCAGAAAAACATTTCAGAGGATTAATGGTATCTATTCTTGTCATTTTGGGGGCTTTCAGCTTTGGAACAACTACTTCCACCTGGCTGTTGCTTTTCTCACACAAGAGTCTTTACAACTGGAGAATTTTTCAAGTGCTAAAAGAGCAAAAATACTTAACAAGTAAGTCCTATTTGTCACCTAAATCATGGACAAGAACTTGAGGTCTATTAACATAATTTTAGTTTAATTTCTTAGCTAAATCCATTCAAATTGAGATGCAATCATGGTATAATGAAAGGTTGGTTTTAAAAACATGAATCAAGTATTGCATGTGTTTCTACCCTTGAATCAAGATCTAAATTACATGATTCATTACTGATGAAGACAGTATTTTATACTGCAGGATGTTCATAAAGTCAAGACTTTCAGAAGTATTAACATATTATAAAACTGAATTTTTAAATCACTTTAGCTTTGTGCTTATTCTAATCTCATTTTACATGCGCTCTTTATTGCTTAATCCCTAACGGCCTTTTAGAGTGAATTTTTGTAACTACAGCCAGTTTCACTGCGATATCCCTGAAGAATGGGTTTGTATAACTGCGGTCTTGTATGCTTTCCTGGTTAAAAGGGATTACATTGCCTACCTCTGAACGGGGAGCTTGAACTACCCGACTGCTATTCAGAATCCCACAGCAAATGAAACCTGTCAAAAGAAAAAAAGACGGAAAATAAGACTGGAGCATGAATATTTTGTTTAATGTATGTGTTCCTCCTAAATTTCTTTGGGGTTCCAATGCAGTGGACCTTATCATTGATTAACTGAACACTGAGCACTGAAAAAAGCCAGTTACATGTTTTCAAACACGGCGTGTGGATTCTCTTTCTGTGTCGTAATATTTGTAAAGAGCGCCTGCAAAAGCAGTTTGTTCCCATCGTCAGTCAGATTACTGCAGTTAACGCACAACAAAAAGGGGGGGGGGGGGGTTCAAAGCTGATTCCCTGAGCAAGTACAGCTCAGGCTCCTTGTGTGTATAACGTATATTATATATCTATATAGAGAAAGAAGATGCGTTTTGTATCATTTCACCTTCTAAACTGAAGCCTCTTTGTGTGTTATTATGATGAGAGAGATCACAGTGAGAATGGAAGAGTTTATCACTGCTGCAGTGAGATGTGATCTTAAAAGGCTTTTTGCTTTAACTGTGTGGGTTGCAGGCCTTGACCAGAAAAGACAGAGCTCTATGTCCCATCCTTTTTTTTTTTTTTTTTTTGGCCACGAAGTTTTGCCCTTCAAACTCACCCACTCCATCATGAGTTTTGAGGAGCTTCCTTTGGAAGCTGTGCTTTACCTGAGCGTTGAAACAGAATTTTTAAACACTGTATGATCTGATGTACATACCTGTGACTCATGGGGCTCCCTTGATGAAACAGGAATATTTACAAGTTCAGTGGAAAAGCGAGGTCAAACATAGCTCAGGTTTTTGCACTTGTGCTATAAATATCATAAATACGTTTATAGTTATATGTTTGCAAAAAGAAATTGAGTTGGTTTCGTAGAGCCAGGTAAATTTTATTCATTAGATGTAGAATTTCTGGAACAAAATCGTTGTGTACAAGATGGGACCAATGATGCAAATTCTCTTTTGTAATTAAGAGCTTAAAGGACACTTGCAGAAGGCAAAGGGCTCCAGTCAGTTAGCAAGGAGAGGCATCAAAGCCGTGGCTGCTGTCGGTCTCCCCTTGCTCTCGCTGTCCGACGTTGGTGTGCACCTACGTGAGCGTTTTTGTTCAGATAAGGCTCCTGACCTGAACAAAAAAACCCAACAGCTAAGCTGTAACTGGACTGGATATTACTGTCAAATACATTTGTGGACTGATACTCCCTCTTCGTGAGGACGGGACCCTTGGACAGAAATTTTCTTCAAGTGATTTTTATATTAAACTGAGCAGTGTATCTTGCTGAAGAAATTCAAGAAATCAACAGACATTTCTCACTGCTAATATAAGTAAATAGATCAAGTCATTTGAAGTGGTTACTTAATGACGTTTGCTAAATTGTAAATCTCTGTTTATAATGATTTTACAAGTTGTTATTTTCAGTTTAATCATGTTTTAGAGATAGAAATCAAGACCATAAAATCTTCAAGATGCAATAAATGTGTGGTCTGGAAGCACTAACTTTTATTACTGTGTGAAACTACTAGCAGTTGTGTGCCAAAGGGATATAATTAATCAGTTAATTCAATATCACACTCCCCCATCTTTTTAAGTATATATGTCAATTAATATGTCAAATATTTAATAATTAAAATTTAATTATTGTAATTTGTAGTTTTTGCTAAACATTGCATTTAAGCGTTAGAGAATAACAGATTCTTACTGATGCAGAAGACTCTCTTTAATCGATATTAATGACAGGGTATCTCACTATTATCCCACAGAAATCCCACAAGTTGCCAGGTATTACCATTTTGCTCATCTTGCTATTTAAGTAATGATCTTTAACATACAAATATTCTGCGTAGCAAATACATTCTTGGAGCTCATTATGGTTCTGATCCCATCATTAATGAAGGCAATAGGATGTTTTTTTCCATTCATTAAGCTTTCCTGGTATTAACGTGGAGAAGGAGCGGAATATAAAAATAGCCCTGATGGGAGATCGGTGCCACCAGCTTTGCAGCAGAGCGGAGGCAGGTTCGGCAGCGATGCCGAAGGATGGGCCCCCACCTCCGCCCCGCTCCGCCTCTCACTTCTGGTCTAGCCCGGGCAGGACACAAATTCCCCTTGGAACACAGAAACCTTCTCTCTCTGACTTTGCCCATCAAGGTACAAGATGTCACAAGACGTTCCTTGTTGTATTTTCTAGGACAATGCTATGCTAAGAGGGTGTGTAAAAATAAAATACAGCCTTAGGCTGTGAAGCTCTCTGTTACGCTTCCTCCAGCCGTTACCACTTGAAAAATAGAAAGTGCTCACAATTAATCTCGGTAACCACCCGCGTGTCCCAAAGGATGGTTAGATAATCTGAAAATACAGCAAAGAGACGTTTTGCACAGGTGAACGCTTAGCGTGTGTTCTCCCTTTGGTAAGTATTGCTGCCGAAATGGAAACGTGGGGCCTTCGGCGGGAGAGCAGGTAACACAAGGCGAGGAACAGAAGCTGGTGGCTGCGTGGCTGAGGCTTTTGGGGTAGCCTGGACGTGCCGGGCAGCCTCTGTGTCTCACTCCCGTGTAAAAGGGACATTGGGCGACGTACGGTGTTTCCGGGCGCATCGCCGAGCTGGTGAGGGAGGCTGTGCAAGGTTATTGCATTGGTTGAATTTGGAGAACCTGCTCTGTAATTCCAAATATTTTTGAATGCTGGTGAGATTTTGAAGTGAGATGCTTCTGCTTGTTGGTATTAGATTTTTATTTTTAATGGTGGTTTTGTTTTCCTTTTGAAGGTACGGTGATATGAGAAGGCAGATTGGTTTTGAAATCAGGGATATGTGGTATAATCTGGGTAAGTAGCCTGAGCCCCTGTTGCTTAATGTTTTCACTCAGTGTTTGTATAAACCAAGTTAGAGATGAAATGAACTTGCTTTCTCTTGAAATAATGGTAGGCTTCCAGAAGGCATTTAAAAAGCGGGTGATTTAAGAAGTAAAGCCGCCTCTGCACGCTTCTTTTGCCGTCTGGGTAGATGCATAACTGCAGTCAGTGTTTACGTATCTTCTGCTGTTCAACCTCATGCTAAACAAAAGGAAAGGTTTATGGTGATACCTGGTGAATGTTTTTTTTTTTTTCTCCTTAAAAATATATCTTGCACACATACATGTATGCACATAGGTACACACACAGGCATACCTGTGGATGCAGTAACTGGGACTGTAGCAAAATGAACATGTCCAAGGGTTATCAGTAACTTAGCGTGGAAATTCTGCTTAAAGTCTGATTTCCAGTCTCGTTTGGCTGTATCAGAGTGACTCAGGAAGATCAGCAAAGAATGGGAACTTGGACGTCCCTGGAGTTCGTAGGTAAATTAGGCATATCTGACTATCTCAGATCTGTGCTATTCTGTGGGTATAATTTTGCTATAAGGGGATTGAATTTCATGAGCAACTGAGTATTTACTGTAACCTGAGTGTACTCATCTGCCAGATTTCATTTTCCTGATCTTAACAGCAGAGATACTTCAGCTCTTCTGAGTTTTATCAGAAGTTCCTTAAATTATCAGAAATAAATGCATTTGCCACTTCAGTTATATCTCTAGCTGAACTGTTGTGGCTGAAACTTGAAAAAAAATCAGCATGTATAAGAGAAGGGAATGCAAGGGTTCATAAGTATTTGATATCACAGAGTTTGCATCCGCTCTACTGGAATGATGAGAAAAGGCTTCTGAGAGCAGCTGAGTTCACTTTTTATTAGGAGCATCTTTCATGAATTAAGTGTCTGGAGAACAGATTAAAGCGTAGTGCACACCTGATATGTGACTTGACAGACAGATAATCAAATCAGTATTGTGCCTGATGCTGGGTCGTCCAGCTCAGGATGCTGGCAGCCGGTTTGTTAGTAATTAGCCAAATGCTTCCCTGTTCCAGACTTACAGTCCTGTATTCATCTGTTATCTTTACTAATGTTCTAGCATCTTTGGATTCTTAAACTTCTCCAGGATTTACTGGCTGAAAGCAGAAGAGTTTGCATAGGTCGTTATACATCTGGCTGTTCTTACATGAGGTTATTTTATTCAGGCTGGGAACTGTGGAGTGCATTATGCTTTTTACTACCGCTGCTGACACTGGCTGCTCTTGGACAAGTTATTTAGTTGCTCTAGGGTTCAGTTTTTCATCATTAACAGGGAGATGATAATAATTTCCCCTGGAGTTCTACGAATTGATTGGCATGAGGGATGGTGTTTTCTTCAGTATTTCTTTCTGTGCTGTCACGAAAGCCTTTTATTTTTAATAGAGTTTTTATAAACCGAGATTATCCAGGTAGATGACTCCGTGACCTCCTCTAGCTCTAACGTCTGTGATTCTGTAAGTGGCTGGGATCATTAATGCCAAAATCTCCCACGTTGAGGGAGTCGGTAAATTGCTGCTCTTCCCAACAAAAGCTGCAAGAGAAAGGCAAACCGGAGGCAGGACCCCAATCCAAGGCGGCCTTTGTGCTTCTCATAATGAGCAGCTTGCATTTTCTCATCTTCTGTGTAATACAGATAGTCCATGCTGATCATGTTTAACTTCACCAATCTCATGTATGTCGCAGCATCAGTTAAGAAAGAATTCTGACTTAGCACTGCAGGAGAATTGACTGGGGGGTGCTTGACACTTTTACCTTAGAAGTTGCACGACATTAGTCAAATTATTAACGTATACGTTCAGAAACAAAATCAGAAGTGAAAAGCTATAATTCTTGCATATGCTGGAGCATGTAATTTTTATGACTGTGCCATTGTGCATAAGATATGATGAAGCCAAGCAACCCTGACTTTTGATTTATGTATTAAAGGGTATGGATAAGCCTCAAAAATTAATATTTTCTCTCATCACTTTTTGTTCATAAATACCATGATTAACGTATAATGCCTGCTGAGCTGAAGCTCCCCAGTCGGGAGCAAGACAGTCCCCTAGCTATAATGCAGTGTGTTTCTGATGCAGTGGTGGCTGCAATATTCATACCTTCCTACCTTTATACGGAATAAAAAAAAGCATGTATAGTAGAGAGCAACACTAGCTAACTGTGTGCACACACCTTAAATACCTGTAATTTAGGAGTAAGATTTTTGTTTTAAACAGGGAACCGTGTATGAGAGATCCAGCCTGACAGGTTTTCTGTTTAAATCCTAGTTGTAGCTGTCCTGTTTGATACCCTGCTGGATTTGATCGTGAAGGCTTTAGATTTGAGTGCTCTGATGCAGCAGCAACGAGGACGGCTTCGGGGACCCTAGTCCCAGTGTGCAGAGCCCCCGCTGCGTTGCCTTTCTGAAAGTGCTGCAAGGCTTTTATTTTCTTGCGTGGACCAAAACCATTGCATATTAGTCTTTATAGGCTTTTTTCCTTCCATGTCACAACCTGAACTTTAAAATAATGTGTTATTTTGAGTCACTGTTTTGTTGGAAGTGGGGCTCCTAGGACCTTGGTGAGACAGTAAGTATCAGAGAAGCGTAAAGCAAGCCGTGGCCTCTGTTTTGAAAATGTAGCAATTCAGACAACATGTGCTTAAAAGCGTTACGTGATGCAATTTAGCGTGTGCAAAACACGGTCTGACACTAGGTCATGTGTACCAGTTTTCAGTGGTTAAAGAAATTGTAATGACATTTAAAGTAATATCCGTGTGGTAAAGTTGGTCAAGGAAAGCAGCTCAGAAAACTGCTTTTATTGTTGACATGTGAACCAGCTAGAGGGAGATGGAGAAGTAAAATTCCTGAAGATGAAGTGAAATGGTCGCTGCTGCTGTCCTGTCCTCCAGCGAGCTGCCTGCTGGCCCAGCCCTTCCCTCCAAGTGCTTGACGTCAGAAAAGGTGTCTTAACGGAGATGTTACTGTTGTCGGGAGGGAAAGCCAGGGTTAAAAATAGGTCTGAACTTCGAGTGTTATATAAATAGAAGTCATTACAGATAACACTCTCTGAATTAGTCATGCATGTTCAGAGCTGACCCAAGTGAGAGGTGAGGTTGCCGGCAAATTATTCAGGGTTTTTTGTGGCCCAAATTTAAATTAGAAGAACCTGAGAAAGGAAAATCACACGTTACCCAATAAAGCAAGCACCTTGGGTTTGGTTCCCCTCATGAGGTCCGCTTCTGTTGTGAGCAGTCTGTAGGAGTACGTCTCGTGGCAAGGCAGAAGCCACTGCAAGGGGAAGCTTTTGCGTGTTCAAACGGGTACTTTTTTTGGCATGTGGTTCTTAAAGCAGCTGCACAATTTGGTTTTCAGAAGAGAATCCTCAATTTTCTTCCAGACTTGTCACGCTTTGAATCTCTGCGTGGGAGTTCTCACACTCCCAAGGAAAAAAAAAAAGGCAAATTCACTGTTGGGTTGTTTATGAGAAAGTGTTGCCTGTGACAGGCAGCTGGGACAGATGCTCTGGAGTGCCAGAAGAATATCGTTTCCTTTCATGTTTTGCTCTCATGCTTTCTTTTGTGACACATCATCGCACCGGATCACATCATCGTAGCGAGCACGTGCGTGTGCGTCATCACACCACCGATGTGTGTCGTAGCATCAGAAGGATGCCACTCAGCCCTCTCCCCTATCGCCCAGTTGGTGGGCAAACCCTTTCTCCGTTGTTAGTCCTCACGCGTGCTTGGTGAAGGAAAGCAATCAAGGTGGTTTAACGTTTTAATTTGTGCTGCCCTGCCTTCCCGTGGTCGCTGCCGGCCCCTGCTTCTGCCGCTGGGTAGCAGCGCTGCGGGGCGAGTGCTTCGCACCCAAAGCAGGCAGCGCGGGTCGTTCCTCGTGGTTTTCTCCGCAGCCGAGCTGCGTAAACTCGGGGGGGAAGCCACCCACGGGCCCCCCGGACGACGTGAAGAGCTAAGTGGGTTTCGACCAGCGGACGAGGGATTTTTTTGCAGTACAGTGCACAAGTGATTTTAATATTTTGTGCTGATAACTCACATGTTTCTGTTCCCCCCAAGTCCTTCTGAATTTTGTATTCGGAGAAGCTTTCTGTCCTCTTTGATTTCAAAGCTCTGTTGCTGGATTACCTGCAAGGCAGAGCCGCTGATAAATACAGTCGGTAAACGGCAAGAAGGCTGAGTGCCTGCAGTACAGCTCCATGGGTGGTGGGGCTGGCTGCTGCCGGCCGGATCCTGCGAGGTCGGGAGCACGTCCTGCCGCTCCCGTTCACCTCGGTGGAGGTGCTGGTGAGCACCTTGGGAGGTGAGGTCGGTGGCTCTCCGTGCCTTTGTCATCGGATCAGCTCTTCAGTGGGTTCCTTTTTGAGCAAGAAGTTTATATGCCCTGAGAGAAGAGGAAAGGGGATCAAAGATTTTAAAAAAATCTTTTGCAAATTTGCCGGTTTTCACGTCCAAAGTTCAAAAGATGTTAGTTAGTTTTCTGAGGGAATCCCTGTGCTTGAAGCAATGAAAAAACCCACCGTGGCACACAGAGAACTTCATGACATTGAATTTGTGCGTGATGAATAACTTTTGTCACTACTATTTGTTTTCTGAAATATTGACTCTGACACTTTTCAGCCATAATACAAGAAAACTGTCACCTGAGAGGCCGAATATAATAATACTTGTAAGAGAGACAGAGGAAAGCTTTATGCCTCTCTCACTTGATATTCCTCACCAACAACCAGCATTGCAGCATCATACAAAGCAGCAGTTTTAGTTGAGTATTAATTTGCCCTAATAGGATTGCTAATGCTAATAGGATTCTGAAGTTTGCCAAATCAAGTAACTTAAATTATATCAGCTAAAAAAAGTAGCATGTTTTGTTAGTAAAGGATTTCTTCTTGATTATGTTTGTTGAGATTTATGTTGGTTCTGGTCAAAAGCGATACTGCTAATTAAAGACTTCCACGGTTACTGCCGAACTGGTGTAATGCAGTGGAATATAAATAAGTTAAAATCTGTTTCTGTCATATACCACTGATAACTGCAATGGGAAACAAGAGTCTTAAAATGGCGGAAGCTGAGGGCTCCTTAAATTAGCTCAGCTCTGAAGAAGTCTGGTCTGAACCACAGCAGCAGATGCATAAACAGTGTATGAGCCTGATTGCGAACACCCATTACCACTGCATTTGTGAGAAACGTCACCAGTTGTGTAGGGAGGTTCAAATGAATCCCAGCTTCTTGCTGAGAGGGGAATGTATTTGTATTTTCTAAACTCCTGCCATCAAGTCCTCCGCCTGGAGCTCTCCTCCAGTGCTGTGCTACACTGCTCTGCGCCAGCATCTTTCCATGGCGTTGTTGAAGAGGCAGTTTGCAGAACACACAATCTGCACTCTCTACACTTCAGCTAGTGATATGAACAGTAACTAGATGTTTTTAACTAGTCCAATATTTATTAGGTGCCATGTTCCTGTTAAGGTTTGATTTCTGTTCCGTGTGTGGAGAGCGTAGCAGGGAGGGTTGAGGGAGGTGCAGTTTTCTCTTGGGAAGATAAATGTGAAATAAAGTTTGCCAGTCAGATCAGCTCTCGAAGAAAGAAGACATACTGTCGGCTTGCTAAGATGTAGTTTCATGTCTCGAGGCTGCGTAAGCATGCACTCGTGGCGACACTTTGATAGACTGACACAGAGAACATTTTGTACACTGCGGAAGATACAAAAGTCTAAATGAGTTAATACAAGTGATGTGCCTTTTAGCCTCCTTCTCTGCCAACCATGTTGTATTTAAAAAAAAAAAACCTTGAAACTTAGTATGATTGTTTAAATATGGGTTCTTCGTGGAAAATGTGGCAAGTTCCAGTTTGGCTACTGATTTTGTTAATCGGAGCTTATATATACCTCATACATCCCCTCATGACATACATAATAATACATGTTTCAGTAGAGTCAGATCTTGAAAAATACTTTCTTATGCTATATGAGAATTTATTGATACAGCTTTTATAACAGTTATCTTCTACCAAAGTCAGTGGCTGTTCGTTAACTCTGAAATGTATCTTTTCTCTTAAAGGTCAGCATAAAATCAAGTTCATCCCAGAAATGGTGGGACCCATCTTAGAAATGACGCTTATCCCTGAAACCGAACTTCGGAAAGCTACAATCCCAATCTTCTTTGATATGATGCAGTGTGAATTTCATTCTACTAGAAGCTTCCAGATGGTAAGCAGTAAGCTACAGATATTTAAAGTTTGTAAGAAAGATTTAATTGTTCTTTGACAGAACGTAAGAATTTTTATTTCTTATTTTTCTAAAGAATAATATAATTATGGATTTGCTCATTTTCTACAACTCTTGAGTGGCTATAGAGTTTTCATCCATTGGCTTTAAATTCTCAAGGAAGGAAAAATTTGCATGAAGTAAATGAAACCTTTCGTTATGGTACAAAAGGAGAGCAAAGACAGATGTCTTAAATTTTCACTGTGACTCAGACAAGGAATCTGCTTCTGAGTTAAATTGGACATAAAGGAAGCCGGATAATGTGGCAAAAGAAACTATAACCTGTAAGAATTTATCATCTCTGGTATCTTATACTTCTGGTACTCTTTACCATTTTACGGATTTTGAAGAGGGAAAAAAGCTGTCCGGTCAGTGTCAGTGTTTCTTCATGCTATACAGGTGCTGCAAAATCTAAAATACTAACGTGGCATTTTTAGTCTATTTTATTTGCTGAGGGAAGTCCTTGAATAAGCACACACAATCTCACCCTGATAGCATCAACTTTTGAGAGACAAGTGGAGTGAAAGAAAGTTTCCTGACATCATTCATTTGACCTTCTTTCCTTTGAAGCTTTGCCTTACGTATTGAGTGTAAGACTAGTTAGGCCAAGTAGTGTTATGGTATAAGCCAGCGTAGGTCCTTCACACTGTGAAATTCCTGTCAGTTCAGGATATGACCTTGTGAATTTTGCAATAAAGTTTGACATCTAGTTGTTTACTTTTTTCCCTTTATATTGGCAGTTTTCTTCCTTGGATGAAAAATCTTAACCTTTTCCATACTTTTTTATGAACTATTATTCATAACCAGCTCTTAATAAATCTGTAGCCAGAGTAAATGAATATCTGTGTGGAGAGAGTTAAGCAAGGGAATGGCATCAGCTTTATTACTTTGATTTGTTTTGTGCTGGATGGTGTGTGGAAAGGTTGTGAACTGTATTTTAGATCCATCCAATTACTGCATAATCATTCTTTCTTATGTTTGACTCCGATGATACTGTAAAGATTGAAATGCTCACTGGGATGCCATTTAAACAGTTTCCTGTCAGATGCTCTCTTTTGTTGCTTGTCATTTTTTATTTGTACAATTATATGGATCATGAAAAATCCGAGGGTAACTTTATAGCTAAATTTATAGCCCTATATTTTCTTGACAGAAGGAAACCAGCGTTGTGTGGAATAGTTCGGTGATTTTAATAAATGAATGTCTTAAATATTTCACACAAACTCTTTTTGCCTTTTGAGAAGAAAAATGCCTCATGCTTAAGTCAGAGCTGTCTTGGATTGTAGGTACTCAACATATATTTCTTATGTCAGTATAGCTTCTTTCTTTATGGACGTAGCATTGATGTGACAGGTGCAGAGATAGTAAACCTTTTTGCAGCACATTTGAAGTGAACAGTACGTCTAACGGGGAGTAATCAGTCTGTCCGTTTACGGTTTTGCAGATAATGTAGTTACAGAGTTTGCTGAGTCTCTCAGATCGGTCTTTGGGGAATGAAGATCACCGCTCGTAAAAAACAGAGAAGTAGAGAGAAGTCTAGGTTGGATGGGACCTTTGGAAGTAAGCTGGTGCAAACTGGGCCTTAGGTTAAGTTATCTGGGGCCATCTGAAGCTCAGTATTGCATATTTCCAGTGAGGGAGGTTTCACCACTTGTCTGGGTGACCTGTTCCAATGTTTTAAGACTTTTCTTCTTATATCCGGATGGAATTTCCCTGACTGAACTTGTGCCTGTTGCTGCTTGTGTTGTCGCTGTGTGCCCTTGTAAACAGAGTAACGCCATCTCCTCTATAACCACCTTTTAGGTGTTGGAAGGCTTGAGTCTGCTTTTCTCTGGGCTGAACAAACCCAATTCCTTCATTCTTTGGGCCAGGTTCTCCAACACTCTGCTCATCTCAGTGGCCCTCCATTAGACCATATCCAATTTGTCAAGGTCTCTCTTCACGCTGGGGGAACCAAAGCTGGAGGCAGTATTCCAGCCATGGCCCAACAAGTGGAATAATCCTGTTGATCTTCTAGCTGTACTCTTGTTGGTGCAATCGAGGACACATTTTGACTCCATTGAAAGGACACACTGCTTCTTCATGTTCAACTTGCTGTCCGCCAGGTCCTTTCCAGCAGAGCATCTTGTTCTGCTGCCTGCAACTATGCCATCCCAAATTCAAGACCTTTAAGTTTCTCTTCCTTAAATATTACACTAGTTCTTGTTGGCTGTCTTTCAAACTGTCAAAGTCATTAAACCACCACCCTTTGAGATCAGCAATTTAGCCACTTTTTCCACCCCTCTCATAGGCTGTCTATCCAGTCCATATCTTACCAACTTGTCAACAAGTATGCTTTGGGAGACTGTATCAAATACCTTGCTAAGACTGAGACAACCACAGCTCTTCATCCACTGGGCAGGTAGTTTCATCACAGAAGGCAGTTAGGCTGGTCAGATGTGATTTACCCTTGGTAAATCCGTATTGGCTTTTCCCAGTCACCTTCTCACCCTCCGTGTACCTGGAAATAGTGGCTATGAGGGCTTGCTCCATGGTTTCCTCAGGAACTGAAGTGGGCCTGCCTGGCCTGTAGCTTCCCGGCTCATCGTTTTTTGTCTCTCTTGTGTTTAAGTGATAGAAATACATATAAAATAATGTAAGTATTGCCAGTACCTAGGCAAGCTTTCATACTTAATGTATTGGTGTAATGTACTACATTATGTTGCCTATATGCAACTACCAATTATCATTGTCCAGCATTGCTTTCAAAGAGAACTTCAAAATTGAATGGTTGGCTGCTGTTAAGCTAATCTGCCAGAAATCCAATTATCTAACCTTATTAGTCACATCAACAAGCGTTTTGATTGGCTCCACTTCTCCAGCAGATGTACAAACCTCATGATTTGTGGGGGAGGAATTTAAATTTTTTGCAGAACTTCAATGCTGTGATGGCTTGTGTTATAAACAGACAGCTTTCCCCATCGTGGTTTTAATTTCAGTATGAGTTAGCTTGCCTGATAAAACCAGTAACAGACAGAATGGGGTTTTTTGTTCTTCCAGTATCTATAGCCACGAGAAAAAACAGAAGATAAATTCCTCTTGTTTTTACAGAACTAAATTACGGGCCGACTGAATTAAAAGCTGGAGTTGCCCATTTTTGTCCTCTCCCCTTAAGGTGCTTTGAAGCCTGTATAAGGCTTCAAAGTAGCCTGTACCTCAAAGCATGAATCTGATACTAAAGTCAGTATGGGACTGAAGCTTCCCTATAGAAGTCAATGCCTCCTTCTCCGCTCTGCTTTTTTCCCTTTGCCTGCTTTACTAGCAAACCCTCCAGATCAAAGGGAATATGTCAGAGCCACAGGAGCGATGAAAGAGAATTGGCTTGATTGTTCAAGGCCTGGTCAGGTGGATGTGATGGATCCCGTGGTGACAGCAGGAGAGAAAGTTCGTCATGAAACAGTTGTTCCGCTGAAATGTGGAATTCAGAGCATAAAAAGCCCCGACCTCCTGATTTTGCTGCCTGTTCCTCCCAGCTGTCACTTGTTCTAGCTCCATTTCCTATGAGCACTCCTGTTTGTTTGCCTACCCAAAACTTTTAACTTAACCTTTTCTGCACCTGTGTCATTGCTGATGTAACGTTCTGCTTGTTTTGAGTTGAATCCATTCATGGAGATGTGCCAGTGCAGGAACTGGTAAAAAAAAGAGAGCGTGGAGGAGGCAGGGGGAGGTGTTGGCTGGGTTCTCCCTGTCCCGCGGCACTGCATCGTAATACAATTTCTTTTAACCGATCTGGTACAAATAGTAGAAGTAGCTCACTTTAAGAGCCAAAAAAACCTATTAACAAAATAAGATGAGGAATTGAGTCAGAAGTACTACCCCATCTTGTCTTCCCCAACATAATTAAATTTCTCATCAAGTAGGAAGGAAGGAAGGAAGGACCCTTATCCTTCAAAGTAAGATCTGAGGTGTGTACCCCCTACTCTGCAGTAGTGAGCAAGAAGCAATTAGAAGTCCCACATGTCTAGTTTTCCGACTGAACCGCATTACTAGGGAGACTCATCAGTGTCTGGTGGCGTTAGCATCAGCAATGTAAGCACAGAAGCTCCAGCATGTGTTCTTGCCCTGTTAGAGTAAGGAGTTGTGTAAAAGTAATGATCTGAGGAAAGAGCCCCAAAAATGCAACAGCACATCTTTCCTGTTTTCTGCAAATTGGAATGACGCTTAGCATAATGGAACCATAGCCGAAAAGACAGAAAAATGATACTGAAAAGCATTAGCAATGAGTGCATAATGCAGAATCATATAGAAGTGCCTAATAAATGAATGCATAATGCAAAATCATATAGGAATGTGTAATATGCATAATGCATATGATTACTAAAATAAAACTATAGGTGCAGCTAAAGTACCTCTAGCTAGCATTCCGTTGTGAAGAGAATTAAATGAGTAAAGACCAGAAGAAATAAAGAGGAAACGCTTTTAATTCATCTCTAACATTTAACAATAAGTCTCAGTATCATCAGTACGGTCATACTAGCATTGTTATTGGCAGTGTAATTTCTTGTTGGCTATCAATGAATTTCAAATTCATATAATTCTCCTTAATGAGATGTACCTAGTTTATCTGAATCTCTCTTGACTTTTGGAACCTATAATTCCTTATTAGGTCTTTTTACCACTTCTGAGCCCTGGGTTAACCTCCCTTTCCCTGTGCCATAGATTTGCAGACAGAACACAAGTTAATGACTTACCCAAGTTTCTCTGATGCTGCTGATTCTCCTCTGTAATCCCACTGAATGTGCAAATTCAAATAAGTCATCCCCTACAAAGGACTAATTTCAATAGTTAACATTTTTAGTTAACTATGGTTGAAATGTGAATGTGTAAGTTTTTCTTGTTTTCTGGCCTTTTCGAGAATATCGGTATTCCTCCCTCACCCCACCTGAAGAGCAAGGGAGAAAGGTAATGCAGTAAGTCTAGAGACCTCCAAAATCACCTAGTATTAAATGGCTGCCAGATCTGTTTGCTGACCAGAATGCTGTGGGGAAATTGGAAAGGGAACCGATTAAACCTTTGGGAATTATCACCAACTTTCTTAGCAGCCTTTGAACAAAGTTTTACAGTACTTGTGTGCTATTTCTGCATTAGGACTAATTTCTAGTGGTGTTATCTGTCACTTGAATTTTATATGGCAAATTCATTATTATCCCACATCAAAACAAATTTATAGCAGCTTGGAGGATTGAAAGTCCTCCTCATCTACAGCTAGATTAAATTGTCAGTCAGTGCTAAAAATATAGCCTGACCACACTTTAGGTAAACCTAAAACCAAAAGTGATTAGTTGAGCTGACACTTGAAGATGCTTGATAGCTTACATTGATTTATTTTCTCCAGATGGGAGATTGTAACAGACAGATGAAGTAGTGGATATACTCTTTGCTCAAGTTCAAACACACGTCCTAAAGAGAAGCTGCGGTCTTGCGTCAACCACAAGGAATAGTTGATAATAATTTCCTGTAATTTTCCTAACATCACCCCTCAAGCTTTCACTGTCAAGAGAAGGATATGAACCTATCTCACTGATGGTGCCAGATATACCCCCTGAGCCTCCAGAAAGAGCCTCAGCAAGTGTCACTGGCTGTAACGTAAACGTTGAAAACTTGGCGCTTCTTCACTTGAGAGTAAATTCCGTCACAGTAATTGCCAGCCTACTTTGTGCTATTTTCTGCATTAAAAAAAAAAAAAAGGAAAAGGAAAAATTGAGACTTTATCAACAGATGCCAGATACAGTGTCCCAGCGCCATTAGTTTGTGCGACTCCAGGGCCGCGTTCTTATTCCCACCATGGAAGACAGTAGGTCCATAGACCTCAGCTTGTGTTGATGAAATGTTCTTCTGTGGAAAGACCGCAGAAAGAATTTTATCTATGTTAAATAACGTTTAGTCATCTGGCTTGCATGATCTGCGTCATACCGATTCCTTGAGTAGTATCAAGAATGATTGAAGAGCAAAGATATTGTTAATAGTCCTTAAAAGCCCAGAAATGCCACACGTCTAGCTCTGTTCGACCCAAGAGGGCCATTAGGAAGGTGGCCCAACAAAGCCTAGATTTACAGAAATTTGAGTAAAATTGATATCAGGAAGATACTCAAGATCCTGTATGACAAATGTAATTGCTCTTCTTCGTCTGAGTAATCTCTTACTAAAAAATATATCACCTAAAGGGCTCACACTGGCAGCAAGTGTTGTTTTTCACATTGGTATAGAAAGTCAATTTCTTTCTGGTCTCATTAGAGAACATGAATTTTGTGACTTCTCTGTTTCATCATTGTGTTGCTTCAGTGTTTTACTTGACACGTCCTTGTACTACGCGAACGTGTTTCAGCCTGTGTTTGCTTCTTAGAGGGGGTGGATTGCATTATTCTTCCTTTTCTCATTTTCCTGTCATTTTTTGAATAATGAATTCATTGTATTAAAAGCCTTATTTCACTTCACTTTTCATTCATTTCTTCACAAGGAAAGTAGTGAGGGAGTGGAACAGATTACCCAGAGAGGCTGTGTGATCATCCATCCATGGAGATGTTCAGTACTTGGCTAAGCAAGTCACAGTTGACCTGATCTAGTGTTGGCAATAATCCTGCCTCACCTGGGAGGTCGGACGAAATGACCTCCGAGGTCTCTTCCAGTCAGTGTTTCTGTGATTCTGTGGATCATTTGGGGAACAGAAGAGCACCTTAGAAATGTTTTAATCTGAGGTCTGGGGTCTCATCTTTAAAACAGTCATGCAGGATAATAAAAATTGTTTTAAGATGGAGTATCTGTTGTTTGGGTACTTGGTTGATTTTATCGCTTTCTGCGTGATGCAAGCGGTAGTTCACGTTTCCTGACAGCTCACAGTTCGATTGACTTGTTCATGTTGTTAGAGTGTATCCTGAGTTTGCTCTGAGCGGTAGGTGAGCAGGAGTTTTTCTGCTGTTACGCATCATGATAGCTTGGAGCCAGTGAGCTCAGAGCAGAGATTTTTTTCTCTGTTTGTAACACAGTTCTGGTGGGCTGCCAGGTACTGTGTGAAAATAAATTTCCCGACTCAAATGCAGAGGACAAAAAGTCTGGGGTTGCCCATGAAGGTAGGAAATGATGTGAACATTACTGCAGTTAATGCTGAGAAGAACATGGAGACTTAGGAAGTGTCCTGGATCTGACGGTGGGTTTTTACATTACTGCTGTTGAGCCTGTTAAGGTGTTCAGAGATTGAGTCGTCCTAACAAAGAGGAGTATTTTGGCATTGTCACAATTTATCAAGCAAATCCTTCGTACCAATGTGTACTTCTCCCTAAAAAGGATGTTTCTTAGCAAGGCAGGAACGTCTCTACAGTCCGTGGCCACGTTTCGTACGCAGCTTCAACTTGCCCAGCGTGTGTGTGTTCACAGCTGCTGTGGGCTTCAGCAGAAAAGGACCTTCCAGGAGAGCGGGCAGGTGCCTCCAGCCGCGGGGGGGTGGCCGAGGTGCTTCTCCTCGCCCTCACGTGCCGCAGGCTTTTCTCTTGTCCTGCCCAGGTTTACCTTGCCCTGCGCATGACTTCAGCAGTTACTTCAGGAGGAAGGGATTGTGGCAGAACTAAGGGCATGTCTGCTTGGTACTTGGTAGAGGTGTTACAATAACCCCTCTTGGCCGAGGTGGGACTGTGTGGGCAGAGCTTAAAATGCAGCATACGTTGGCAGAAAGAGATCATTGGTGGACGTAGCTACTACGCCTCCTGAAAGTGATGTAAATTAAAGTGGTGAAAAGCACTTACCGTCCGCGTTTCATCATGATGTAAGTCTGTTGGCAAAGGTGATCTCGTACTCCTCGCTGAAATAAACATGCCAAAAGAATTTCACAGTGTGGACTAAAAAAATCCAGTTTCTCTTCCTTGCTAAACCAGTCTGAGCCCTGCTGCTGGCTGGAAATAACAACTTGTCTTCCCCAGCTCCCCTCCGTGGGGCAGACCGCGTAGAAATTCTCTGTCCCCTGTTGTCCCCCCTGCCCCTTGGTTGGTGTGCTGAGCGGTGGTCCTGCGGCCGGGGCAGCAGCGCCAGTGGGGTGGCCACGCATGGCACCAGCTTGCGGTTCAGCCGGCCTGGCACACCGCGGGTGTGAGCACGGCGGAGCTCACCCCCTCCGCACTGGCATCTGGGATGCTGTGGGATGCTGGTCCCGTTGCCCACGTGCCCGTTGCCAGCCCTTGGCGGAGGGGGCCAGGCGGGCAGGGCTCTCTGCAGGGATTTTTTTCTTCCTGGTACATAGATTTTGCTTTTTGCCTTTCAGCGTATGTATCAGCTACATCTTTAGCACATGACCTCCACTGCAACGCTCTTTGAAGTTGTCCTTCTTGCCTCCTTGGCGGTTGTTCCCAGTGAAAGAAAAGTCTGATTTTGCTTACAGGCTTTCAGCAGAAGCCTGCCTTCTCCAGTTACAGAGAGCCCCTGTAACAGGGGAGCTAATACTGTCATCACTAAAGTAGATATTTTGATCGGTGGAAACGATAAAAACCAAGAAATGCTGTTATCTTACTGGTACGACTTCAGAGGAGGGGAAGCGTAGCACTGGGAAGGAGCACGTGTGGCTCGAACAAGAGCGGGTCCGTCGGCTGCTGCTGAGGGCGGCGGTTGTGGGAGTGCGTCCTCGGTCTGGAAGTGTATCAGGCTGCAGACAGTCCCGTCTTTTTTCGTTCGTACATTACATGCCGTTAATATTAACTGCAGATGCAAAGTACATCTCTTGACATTTGCAAAATGTTAGTACGCTTTGTTCTTGGGCGGGTGGCCCTTTGCTTCTCCTCGGAATAGTTAAGGACTGCTTAAGCCAGAGACAGTGAAAAAACCTGACGGCAACTGTTCTGTCAATAAAGTCCCGCTCTGACTAATGGGCTCCCCTTCCCCTGCCACAGGCTCCCTTCTCACCCGGGCTCTTCTGCTGAGGTCTCTTGACAGTAGGTTGTGTCACTAACGGTGTGGATGTCTGTGCTTGTTTAATGAAGAATTAGGAATTAGATGACTAGACCGATTTGTTACATAGCAGCAGGCCTAGAGTGATCCCTCCTCCGCTAACAGGTTGCATTCGTTCCTAACCTGGGCCCTGGGGAATGTAGCAGCAACAGGTAAAACCCTCTGTAATCATGAAAAATCCAGTGAATTACCCAGTTTGCATGCAAAATAAATTCCAATGCCCACCTAAGTTTGCATTCTTTTTTCTTGCCCAAATAAAAATATTACTCTTAAGTGGTCTGAAACAACTTCCTTCCCCTCTGCAGTGGCTTATTGACAGGTTTGTTAATTAAGTTGTGCCCCACTGTGAGTCACTATCTGTATGCTAAAGAGGGATGTTAGTGATGCTAGGGTGTGCATCTGGCTGAGTTATCCAGCCTTAGGTGTTATATATCCTCTTTCATAGAGCTTTCAACATTTTACTTTTGTTGCTCTTACCATTATTGCAGGGGGCATTCTGTGCCTGGCTTTGTGTCTTCTTTTTCCCCTCCCTCATTCTTGTCATTAATCTCTTTATTTAGTTTTTTTGTAATGCAAATATTTGCACTTCATTTAACAACATGACCAATGATTTCTCCAGCAAAAAAAGTCCTTGTAGGGCAGGAGATCGTCGTGGATAGTCTAATACTAGAGACTGCAAACTCTTAAAGTCAATGAAGCTTTAAAATAGTGGCTAAACATCTCACCGAGATACCCAACCGATCTGTGAACCTTTGAGGCTACAGTAATAAAGTGAAATATTTGCCATCTGATTATTTACGCTTGCTTTGTCTAATTATAGTTTGAAAATGAGATCATCACGAAACTGGATCATGAAGTGGAAGGAGGCAGAGGAGATGAACAGTACAAAGTGTTATTTGACAAAATGTAAGTGTTGATCAGCAGCAAGATTTATGTCACATTAAAGTCAGGAGAGAGAGCAATTAGACTACAATGAACTTTGTAGTCCAGAAATAATTAAAATCTGTTAATGATGCACAATGTTTAAAATTGCACCTGACTCGAGGTTTTTTTCTGCATGTGATTAACAAGGCAAATGTAACTGGTTTTTCAGTCTCTTGGAGCACTGCAGAAAACACAAATACCTTGCTAAGAGTGGAGAAACTTTCGTGAAACTTGTTGTCCGCTTAATGGAGAGGTTGTTGGACTACAGGACCATAATGCATGATGAGAACAAGGAGAACCGCATGAGCTGCACTGTCAACGTGCTGGTAAGCAAAGAGAAGTCACCAGCCTGAAATGACTACTACATTCTTAATTTTGTACCTTTAACAAAAAAGGCGCGTGTAAAACAGAGTACGTGTTGGGGTTCTCATGAAAGTTTGAAATACTTTCGGGGTTTTTTCTTTTTTAATGAAGGTGAACCTATGAAAACATGAGTTATTACTTCTTTAAGTAATTCTAAGGAAAGATACAAGAAGAAATGTTTCAGGGCCTGATCTTTGAGGGCTGTTCACTGACATTTACAATTGATGTATGAACAGCTTTACGCAGAAAAACACTTTGACGTAGAGAACGTTGGAGTAATAGGCAGTTTACTACTGAAATTTTCATGCATTTGCAATCCCATTTGTATTCTACTTACTGCTCAGCTTCCATATTCAAAATTTTTGAAGAAATTTGGGTGTTAACTATTTCATTCTAAGAATATGACAATTTCTCTTCCTAGTTCCAGAAATTCTGGCGTATCTACTGCATACTGCAAACCTTTGTCCATTTAGGCTAGAGTTGGAAGCAGGAGAAGTTGTCCCCCATCGCACGCACGTCATGCTTTTCGGCCAAAGCATTAGAGCATGAGATTTTACTAGCACAAAATCAGCGCATACTGAAAAATGATGTCAAAATAAATTTTAGAGACCCCCAAACAGTACTAGCTAAATTTGATTTCTCCAATAGGACTGAATATTAAACTGTTAGCCCCTAAGGATTCGTAGCTTTCATCCCTGTAGCATGGTCAGAGCTGTTATTTCATTTAAATATGTGGGGCACAGACAGTGTTTATCGTTTATGTAATATGGCTGATAGATTTCATTCAGGCTGGTTTGGAAAGATCTGAGTAAGTAGCTTGTAGCTTTAGCACTTACAAGTAATGCAAGCGTCCTGGGCTCGTGCAGTGCAGCCTTCACGCCGCACTATCACATAAGCTGTAAACGAAACGGTGCCCATTCGCATGGGAGAGAAGGTAGAGACATAAAACCAGGAAGTGGGATTTTATTTTTAGTTTGTTTTTCCTCTCTGTCCACATCAAAAAGCATCAGAATGTTTAGCGAATGGGAACAGAGGAGGAACTTGGAGGGTTGTCGCTGGCTGTTGATCTAGCAAGTGCCCTTAGGTTGCCCACAGCAAAGTCCTAGCGTCCTCCCGAGCAGTATTTGAGTCAGAAAAGCCTGCCAGTTCACACCAAGTAAGACAGGAAATAAAAGATCACATACGCCATACGCTCTAAAACGTGATAACAATTTATAGAACTGGGAAAATTTCCTTAGGAAGGTGGATTTATTTCTCCTTCCCTTCATCGTTAAGACTAGGCTCCTAGTAATTCTCGCCGTATCAACTGCAGGGAGACCGATGGCACACTTGGGGGTTGGTTTTGTTTTCTCCAAGTGTCTCTAACAGCATCTCCTGATGCTGATTTTTGTCATCTGAATTTTTCAAGTATTTGCAGATGATGAATTTTGTGGGCAATTTACTGCTGTCAAGTTAAATCACCGTGAGATATCCGCACACAACCCTGCCGCTGAAGTCTGCAGGGAATGCAGGAAAGCATCGCAGGGCAGAACTTCCCTTCATTTTCAGTAGGCATGATTTAAAACTTTACCTTGATTTTAAAGTCCTGTTTGCCCTCCAGGGCCAGCTCAGTCTTTTCATCATTCTCCAGGCACCTGCCTTTCCAAAAATCCAACCCAGGGCTGATACTCCGCACAATTCCCACCTGAGGTCTCAAAGAGTTCTTAATTGGCACTTTAATGATGCAGAGGCTTTCACAGGATTAAGTTTGTCTGTATTGACTATAGTTTAAGTCAGAGGTTTTGATACGCATTTAAGCCAGTGCTGATGTTAAAAAAAAAACCACAACAAAAGCCCTATCTGTTCCCTCAGCTGCTTGTTCCTACCCCTGACAATGCTGGCGAAAGCAGGCGTGCCGCCAAGGTAGCAGAGCAGATGCGAGGAGGGATCTGGCTGAAAGCTCGTGCTCTTCCCCTCCGGTTATTGTCCATCCCCATCAGTTCCTCGCCCCGTTCGCTGCAGAGCCGCGCACGTGTGGGCCAGCACAGCGTAAGGGGGATGTGGGAACCTGCACCCAAAGATGGGGCAGGAGCAGGGACTGCTTTTTGGGGGAGAGGGAACTGTAATAAATGTAACGTGTGTCAGTGTCAACCTGGTGCCCAAGCGTCTTCCCATTTTGGTTGATTTGATGTTGCTTCTTGAGCTGCATCAGAAGGGCAGAGCAGCGGGCGGCAATATTAGGATAAAATGGTTTTACGTTATTGATCCGCCTAACTCAGAAATCTCTTCTACTTTAAAAAAGCAAACAAAACACAAGTAAGAGAAAACAGCAGAGATCTTTCATGTGGTTCAGTTTGTCTTTTGAGTTGAACTCAAAACCAGTGAGCCGTTATGTCAGCTAAAATGGTATATCCGCTGAATAATCCGTCATTTCCAACTGCGGTATGTAGATGCTGCCTTGTATTTCGATTCTCTTTGAAGGGAACACTTTTGTATTGGGCTTACGCACCTATTAGTACTGGGCTTGCGGATCTATTAGTGGCTACTCAGACTGGTTTAATTTAGCTTTGAAATATTTGAAATATATTTTAATTCAGTGAAGCAGAAATGTCTTTGTATTTTGTTTTCTTAGATATATTTTAACTTTTGAAGGCAAACTTTAAATTAGATTCAGAAACGCCTTTAATATCTCACCCAGTTTATCATAGCTTGCATTTACAGTGTTTGTAGCGTTAACTAGTTTATCTCGAGACTGGAGGCATTCGGACATTTCTGAAGAGAGTGATGAAAATGTGTGGCATATGAAACCAGAGAAAAAACACTAATCTAACTTTTTATTTCCAAAGAAACTATTAGAATTCAAGAGCAAATGATGTATTGCTCAACTCAGGTTTGCAGTTTTAAATCCACAACTGTTGCTTAAAAATTATGTTTTTATATATTACAAAATTTCAACTGAAAATGGTTAATGATGTGTGACGTGCAGATGCCAGAAGCAAATTTCTAGCAGTACTGTTCTTGCAAATTCTTAACCTTTGCGACGCGACATAAGCCCTGATAGACTACATCATGAACATCAGAGCATTAGACTTTATAAGTTAAATAACTTGTGTTCTATCACTAGAGGCGAATTTCATTTTGCAGTTTTGAGCTTGATGTTACGCAATTATGAATTTTTAATTTAGAGCATGCTCTGTATACATTCCAGACTGTGGAATCAAAGACTTTGTAACAAAATTATGTTGTTTTTCAGAATTTCTACAAGGAGATTGAGAGAGAAGAAATGTACATAAGGTTTGTAAACACGACCGGTGACAAACTCTGCTTGACTTCGTGTAGCGTAACTGGAAAAAATTAAGTTCATATTAAGCAGTCACTTGGGGGCTGGAGGAAAAGAAGTAATGAAAAAACATACCTTGACTGAACCTTAAGTACATTCAAAAACTTATCTTGACTGAGAACAGTGAGCATTAGAAATTAGTCATGAAATTTTTCTTGTCCCCCTTCTCCAACTCCTTCAGTTGTAGTATGATGAATGCTGAAATGCGCAGGAGTGTTGTCACATGAAGGAAATAAAGAAGTCAAAAGTTGAGCAAAGAAATAATTTTGCCTCCTGGTGAGGTACAAAATACGTGACTTGGGGTAAAGATGGTTATTAAATAATAGCATGGCTGATACTTATTTTAAATTTAAAGCTTTTAGGAACCTTTCAAAATCTATTTTCACACAAAGTAAAAATGGTAATATGTTATTGTGCTTTTTGTAAACCTCAGGGTTCCTAGTCCTGTATTTGTACTTTGGCTTAAAATTGGCTAGACCATTGTGCTAAAATGAAGCTTGTGTTTTTAATGCTATTGTAGGTATCTAAATATTATTCATGAATTCATTCTCAGATGCTTGTTACCTTTTTGGAAGAATTTTCACTTGTGAACTCGCTTCCTGTTGTTTAAATGGTTTTAATTAGTGCTTTATTAGTCTGCAAAAAGCAAATAAAATCTGGCAAAAGGCAGGATTGATAACGGTGGACAAACACGTACAGTTGTGAGTTGGAGGTGTGCCCTATTCAGGATCTCTATGAAGACAAATTGTCTCTCCCTGTCAAATGCCCACCCAAATTCTCTCCTATTTATTTCTGTTAACAAACTTACAACGTGTCATAATGAATATCAAAGTTCTGTATTTTCACTGGGTTTTTCAAAATACAGTTTTAAAGGGGGGGGGGGGGGGGGGGGGTAAAAT
>JAVKLA010000093.1:39728024-39738659 GCA_034782735.1 Sagittarius serpentarius
CCCCCCCCCCCCCCCCCCCCCCGTGAAATTCTCAGTAAAAAAAACCCAACAAACAAATGAAGAGCATCCCCTTCCAGAGGTGTGATGATACTGAAGTTAAGACTTAGATGTCTCCATAGCTGGACAATTAGGGTGGTATCTCTTGCCCACAATCTGTATTGATTCATTATGCATCCCAAGTCATATATATGCATTGGAAGAAGAACACCACGGAAATGCAGATGCTCCTGAAGGTTGTCTCTGCACAGAAATATGAGCTTTAAATAATCCCACATACATCTAGTTGTTTAGACTTGAACCATTGTAGTCTTCAAAATAAAGTATTTACTAACATTTAAGAACCAACCTTTTTGAAGAACCATTGTTTTTATTACTTGCAGGTATTTGTACAAGCTGTGTGACCTGCACAAAGAATGCGATAACTATACGGAAGCTGCCTACACGTTACTTCTGCATGCAAAGCTTCTTAAGGTAAACAGCAAAATACATTGCAAGTTTTGAAAATCGTGTTAGCAGTAACCAGTAGTAGTATTGTTTGTCACTCTTAGAATGTCTGCACTTCAAGCTGATTAACAAGTGTGTGCTGCTTCTTATGCAAGTTTTATCTTCTGCACATGTAATTAATACATGCGGGAAAGCAACCCTCTGCCATCCGTGTATGCTGGAGCTTGCTTTACTCATCTTGATCTGAAATGAATGGAAGCACGGTCAAGTGAAGACTACGAGTTATAAATGGCAAACCTGTAATTTAAATTTCTTTTAAATATCAAAATTGTGTAATGCGTGGAAGCATCTAAACACATGTTTTAGTAAATCAGCTCTCCACAGAATTGTTTTTGCAAAAGCAATACAGGGGAGTTCTAGAGACTGTTGTTGGGTGCTCTTGGGTATCTGTAGATGCAGTTTTGATTTGAAAAATTAGAGAGAGATTCAAGTAGTCTTCTTTCCAAGCTCATGCCTTTAGAAGGTATGTGTAATTTTAATGCAGTGTTGCACAGTTTATGGCACATTTAAAGACACATAATCATATTGCTGTTTTTCAAGGAATGTTTTGGTGCAACCTGCAACATATATAAAATAAAATGTTTTATCTCTACAAAGTGTGTATAAATAAAGCGTTTGAGTTTGTAACACTATATATTGTCAGTCAGAAATGTAGTGAAGCTGTTATTTCATAAGCATAGTCTCACTGAAAACTTACTGGATAGATGGTGTTGTCTCTTACATGCAGCTTGTTTCCGTGATTGTGTCACAAATGTGGCAGCACGTACCCACCGTGTTCCCGGCGTTATCATATAGAAGGATGCTGCACTTAACGGTCATGAGATCACATGTTTAATGTAGCCTAGTCATCGCTAAATTGCTAGCAAGGCGTTTTATGTTTAAATTTTAAAAAGCAGGTAAGAATTAGTGTGTTCTGAAGCATTTGCTTTAGTCCCATTCTTCTTCCTCACATCTCACCACCCACGGTGAAGCCTTTCTCTCTCCAGGGAGACCTGGGTCTCTTCCTGCTCCCCTCGAGGACAGTAGCACCCACGGCCGTATGGGGCAGAGAGTCGGGGACAGAATAATTGAGAACTGCATCTTCCCCTTGATCTGTTTCTCATGCCAATGGCGAGTTTATTGCAACTTTCTGTATTATTGCAACCTTCTGTATTATTGCAACCTTCTGTATTGTTGCAAGCCTTTGGTGTTACTACAGAAGCCGTACTAATGGTACCCCATTTTGTAAAGGAAATTTACCTCATTCTAAGCAGTGAATTGTTCGTAGCAATCTTTGATTTAATCTAACCAATCCCAAGCGAAGTGCGAGTGTAAAATAATCTATTTTGAAAAGTTGAAAAGTGGAAGGTGTTAAATGAAGTACTTCTAACGGATGCACTGAGAATTATTCGTACCTCAAAACCGAGTAAACTGCATCCAATCTATAATAAGACTAAATATGATGCAGAGCGTACATGTGCAATTTAAATTAAGGCACTTTGAGATGTATTTACTGTATTTTAAAATAAATAGAGGGTAATTACACAAGAAAACATCAGTAAGATTCATCTGGAGTGCAAAGGCACTGTAGCAATAGCTTTATTCATTGTTAAAAGCAGGGGCAATTGTTGGACACAGCCTGCTGGATGCAGTCACGTCTTTGGTAATGAAATTTTCTGTGCTGAGACATGTGTATCGGAGAGGTGAAGGTGGCCCTGACACCTTCAGTCACACAGACTGGTGCAGGCGGTTGCCTGTGGGTGGAAGTTCGAGTGAGTAACTCGCCGAGTCTGTGGCTATAAAGATCTCTCTTATTCCCACGAGGGACATAAAACAGGACTGCCAAATTGTGTAATACTTGCTCATCACACTTTACATGAATGAACCGTTTAGACAAGATAAAGCGTTCATTCCTTTCCACAGGTGCTGCGTTTTCTAGAAAAATAGTGGAATGAACCATGCCGTACAGTGTCATTCAAACTTTCACCTGTTATGGCTTGAACTTGTTAGTCAATATGCTTTAGGTGACCTTAAATTAGTGTTTAGCCAATTTTGTTTTTTTCTTACAGAATGTCTTCAGAGACCAGATGAGTATCTTAATATACTCTTTTAATTTACTGGAAAGAAATATCCACTTTTCTTTTCTTATAATGCAACTCAATAGAAGATGGCAAATGTAAGGGTAGTATTTGTGCCAGGTTTTCATCACTAAGCGGATGTTTGTTTATAAATATCATTACATTGTAGTTTGGAATTATTTTATTATAAAAGTGTATCGATCTATCTAATACAATATCCTGTTACTACCAGTAGTTAGCAGTGGATGGAGGAGTTCAGTATTGCTTGAGAAGCAGCAATATTGCGGTGTGTGTAACTTTAAGCAATTGAGTTTTTCTGTCAGACCTTGAGGACAGGATTTTCAATGACTCTCATCGTTGGCGTGTATTTCCTCACATTGATTTTAATGGGATCACGTTTAGGTCAAGACTGAGAGCTTTCAAGAATTTCACCTTTAAATTTGCGAGAAGGCTGTCTCTGTGGAGAGAGAGACGCCGCCGTTTTCCCCAGGTTACTACAAGCTGATGAAGCGCACTTAAGAGACTTTAGTTGTATTTTTAACCCATTTACTCAAAATTAAGATGTTCAAAACTAACAGAAGATAGTGGCTGTTAGTATGCTGAAAAAAATTCCATTGCATTGCAGGCTCCATGAAGTTTGTGTTGCTCAGAACCACAGCTTTGCGATACAAAGTTGTCACGGTTGTCTGCTTTAGCCGAACACAATCATTTTGGCCAAATTAAGAAGTAATTGGGTGAAATTTAGTAAGATATAGGAGGTAAAACTGGATGATGTAACAATAATTCTGTGAATAAATCTGAGTTGCTGATCTCTGCATGATCTTTTCTTCTTTTCCTAAAGTTATACCATTGTATAACAGTGGGCAGTCCTCCTCCGTTTCTAACTTTGATTTTCAGAGAAGAAGGTGAACAGTTCTGTAATTAATTTATTTTTTGGAGCTTGATTTCTTAAGGCAGCAAGACCTCTTGGAGCACCTGTCCGTGTCTCTTTTTCAATGTATGAGAAGTTTCATTTGATTTAATGGAGGTTTGTGATGTGATTTGAGAGAGGTTTGCGAGTCTGTAAGGTGTTAATTTCCTGCTAGACAGCTATGGAAGGGCAGGCTACAGTATTAGCATCCTGTCCAGGGAAGAGGCTCCAGTATTGTCTCATCCCTAGGTTAGGTCGTAGGGAATATTAGTGGGAGGAGAGAAGGGAGATGGAAGAAGAGGTGATACGAATGCTGGAGTCCAGAGGTTTCAGTTTTATCTGTCCCTTACTGGACACCAGAATATGCAGGTGCAAGGGAGAAAGCTGTAGTGAATTGCATGGTCCTCTCAGGCCTGGGAGGAAATTAATAGAATCATAGAGTCATAGAATCATAGAATGGTTTGGGTTGGAAGGGACCTTAAAGATCACCTAGTCCCAGCCCCCCTGCCCTGGGCAGGGACCCCTCCCACCAGCCCAGGCTGCTCACAGCCCCATCCAGCCTAGCCTCGGACACTGCCTGGGAGGGTGCAATATTCATTTAATATCTGTGCCTTGCTCCTCATCCATTTGGCATTTGCTGGAAGAGCAAGAGCTACTAATTGCAGAGAGGCTGTATAAAGTTAGTTGTGCTTTTCCGTGCCTCCAAATGTTCTTTGTGAATTTTAGCCATTTAATTTCTGTGCCTACAACTCTTTCTGTTTGTATTGATGTATCTTGGCTTCGGGGCTTCTTTCAACATAAATCTGCTAGTGTTCATTATGCATCCAGCAGGTTGTACCCATCTGCAGGCCAAGGTCAGTCTCATCAAACTCACTGAGGAGAGGAAGCCACCTCAAGAAGCATCCTTCCAGCTGATACATGTAATTAGCCTCCAATTACAGCATTCAAATAAATGGTCCTTGTGCCCAAGGAATCAAAGTACACAACTGCAAAAAAACCCCTTTGTTAGTGCATTAGCTGTGGTACCACTTGTTTAAATAAAAAATTGTATTTTCTTGAACCTAATTTTACTGACATATTTCGTAACTTTTGATTTGCTTTCACTTTTCCCCTCTCTCTTGAATGATTCAGTGGTCAGAAGAAGCATGTGCAGCACATCTTACCCAGCGAGATGGATACCAGGCTGCTACTCAAGGACAGTTGAAAGATCAGCTATATCAAGAAATTATCCATTACTTTGACAAGGGCAAGGTAAAAAGGGAAGAAAAAAGTCCAAATATTTTTCATTGCTTTTCTCTCTTTACTTGTAAGTTGAATAGTAAACATAGTTTGCATCAAGTGACCTTCAGGGAGCTTTAAACTTGTTTTAAGTTACTTGGAGTGCTTTATGTAAACAGTCCACCAACTAGCACTTAAAGATAACAATACTAAAAAAAATGTGAAAAGAAATCAATGGTACATTTATAAGTGCTGTGTTAAGGGTAAGTATATGTGCATGTGGTGTCACGGAGGAAATAAAAAAGTGATGCATGTAATTTGGGGGACTTGCTTTTTCTGGCAATTACAATAGCTAATGCAGTCCTTCAGCTGCCCTTGTTTTTTCTCGTGTACACAAAATAATTCCCTCAGAGAATGGGTGTCTGTGGTTCATATCGGAAGACGATGAGAATATTTCATTGCAATTGCACCTTTTATTGCAAGATGAATTTACATTTGGCATTGCATGGCGGGAAGGGGAGAGCACTGGTGTTGCCTGTCCACGGAGATGAAGGAGTTTAACGTGGTAGACAGGGAGATGCAGGGATGTGTCAGGGTTTGGATATTCATGCACAAAATGTTTAAATATAGAAGTAGAGATCTCTTTCTCAGAACATTTCAGGAACGTAAACTTGGCTTTTTAAAAACAATCTTTGTTGCAGAAATGTAGTACAGACAGAAATGTCATTTTCTGGAAGAACTAGAATATTTTCGAACCAGCTCATGTTTTCCAAGTAAGTTTTTAGCAGAATCAGATTAGTATTTTGATAGAAACTTTGCTTAAAAGGTCAAATTTTGTACCTTATCTTCATGCAATAGTTAAAAGTTGTTAATAAATGATACTAAAAGAATTGTAATTCTAGGCTGTGACGGAGACGGGCTACACGCACGGGCTGCGTGGGGCTGGGGCTTGTGTAGGTGCCTTGGGGCTTATGCAGTGGATAGCGCTGGTTTCCACAGCAGGCTTCTGCTGCCCAAAAAGCTTTTACTAACCCTTTAACAGCGGGTGAGGAGAACTTCGTTAGAATTAGGCCCATAGCTGATTTAAAAGTATATTTTAATATTACGTTCCTCTCTAGAAAGGCAAAGCCAGAAGTCGCATGTTTTTATTTTGTTGTTTTACGTTTTTATGGCTTCACAGTTAGTCGTTTGTGGCGCTAGTATAGAGGCGGTGGGTGTTGTTCTTCTGAGCACCAGGCCCGTGCATTTGAGCTGTAAATTAAAAGCTGCAGCGCCCTTTACATCTATATTGAAAACTGCCTGTCTTAAAGTTTTACCCACCCGTGTCTGCTGATAGTGCTAATGAGCTGTTTATATAAACAGCGGGCAAAATACCTGCTGCTTACTTTTCAGCCTGCGCCACATTACACAGCACGGCATCCACGCTTGAGAGACCGTTGTTAGACTGAATAACCATTCTTAATTTTTTCAGATTTAAAAGCTAGAAATGAGAGAAGGCTCTGCCTGCTGTCAAAGGAAATAGCACAGAAAATGCTGTGTTTTCGTCTTCCCTCATAGTTAGATTAAACAACTGAATCTTCATTATTCTAAAATTTTTTGGTGAACAATGATATTGAAGGGACCAATGTGATTACTTATTCCTATTCCTTTGCATAACTTAAGTCATAGGAGTCCTGCGTTATTTTTTTGTGTGCGTGAGGAGATGATTCATTTTCAAAGCACTCTTTCCTACTTCCAGGTACTTCTCTCATTTTCTGGTCACTCAAGTTGGTGATAACTTTTCATATTGTTCAATGAAAATGAAAAACAAATCAATATACACTGAGAATATGAGCCTCTTACATGAATTTTCAAATGTCAGGCAGCTCAAAGTTGAGGTTTCCACAGTAGAATTAAGGTAATCCTCTCATTTGGGATGTTCTGACGTTAGGTTAAATCAACTTCTTACATTTACCTATGCAGTTTGCAAATCTAGCCTAGCAGCTACTCTAACTATGCCATTCCACGATCACTAACACATCTGAAATAGTATTTGCTGTGCATTTTTAGAAGACTGTATCGATACACTAACCGATTCGTCTTTTTTTGTACCATAATCTCCCAGCTGTGTCTCTGCCTGGCAATTCTCTCTGGGTTGATCCCAGTACTTTGCTTTCTTTTCCCATAAAGTTAACAAGAGATGTCAAAAGAAGGTCACTTTACCCTGGACAGCTGTAGAGCTACTTCCAGGCTTTTCCAGAAGCTCAGGAGTGTTGTTTTGAAGTTGTTGTGAGACTCTGCCTCTTCCACTCCAGCCTGCCTAGTGGGAAGCAGTGGACTTGAGAGAGGAGGTGGGCATGGTTAGAAACATTACGTTGAAGAAATGGAGGAGAGGGATGTCCTAAAAGGTGACACTTGGTTTTAAAACATTGGCTTCTGTTTTTTTAAAGGATGGTGTAGTTCAGCCTCTCAAAAATCACGATCCCTTTCTCTTAGCAGAGTAATTTCCCAGGGGGAACGGACGGTGCGTTTCTCAAGTGAAGACCAACCATGAGACTTATTCCCTAAATATTAGCATACATGGTGAGATGAATTTAGAGGAAGGTATAATGCTCCATACACAGACGAATGGAGTGAGCCTCTCACTTCTAGACCAGAAGTGCCCGAGAAATTTGTAATTTAATAATACAGAGTGCGGGCTTGCACTGAAAGCAGGAGTGTGGGCATCTCATTTTGGCTGAGAACAAAATACTAGCCTTCACCATGAATATCCCTGTTAGATGTAGTTTGAGATCCGTTTAAGATTCCTCATTTTGTTTTCTATTTTTTTAATATATTTTACTTAGGAGGCTTGCTTTTTTATATTTAACTTTTGGTCCTTAAACCAATCTTCTGTAAAGCTGAAGTACACCTTTCACCTTTAGGAATTTAGCATTTTCAAATACAACTTCTGCATGTTGCTGTTCTTCTACTTTACGGATTTGATTCCTTATTAGTAGTACTTTGCGTTACTCTTCTGAGCTCCTTGTTTCCAAAATGAAATGTTATTACTTCCAAGCTTCCCTAGTATACACATAGTTTTCTCTCCTGAATTGTTGTTCTTCACTGCATTGCGCTTTCCAGTCTCATCTCCATCTCTCTTGGCTTTTGCCTTTAAAAGCCTTATCCTCACGCTTATCACGGCAGTCTAACCTATGCTTTGAACTGCTCTGAAGTGTTTCTTCTTTCTGTGTTTTGCTGAAGCTTAGTAATTTGCAACAAAGCCCTTAATCCAGGGACTTTACTGAAAATTGGTAGGTTAGAGTATGTCAGGACGAGAAGGAAAAATAATGGAGGTAATAAAGTGATGAGGGAAGGGGGTGAAATTTTGCCCATGTAGAGCAGTTGATGTTAGTCAATGCTAATGAACTGCTGAAGCCAAGAAATACTCGGTGTCATTGATAAAGATAAGCGATTATTTTTAAAAAGGTTTGTGTGGTCTCTGGAGCTGTAAAGGAAGCAGCAGCATTCTTATGCCCGCACGGTAGAATGTACAAACGGCAACGTGTTTCAAGTTTGCCAGTAGCTGCTGCAGTCTATAAATCAGTACATGTTTTCCACTGCTTCTTCATAAATTGAAAACGCTGGTCCTGGGGAGAAAAAAGTAAATAAATGCACACTGCTCATTTTTTTCCCCTCCTTCTTCCTTCCCCCTTTCCTCTCCCCCCCACCCCCCCAAAAAAAAGCTTTTTTCTGTTTTACTGGAGCCACAAAACACAGAACATTTGAAACTAGACAGTAAATGCCATGCTTTGGCTTAAAATGTCCCTGGCTCATGGGATGGCATCAAATGGCTTTTTCTTCCATCTAACAAGACAGTGGTGAGATTCACCTGTCTGCCAAAAATCCGTGTGAGGCTCCTGTCCAGCTCGTACCCACGTCGGATCGTAAGCCCGTCCTGAGAGTTGTGAAGGACAGAGACAGTCTTCAGAGAGGAGAGATACGGTGTTTGACCATGTTCCAAATGAATATAGCAAGTTGTTTTAAAGGGTTTTCAACCATGCCTATGTCTTACACATCCTGAATGCAATGCTAGCAATAGAGAAATACTGTGTTTTAACATTTTATTTAAAATATTAAGCTTACATGGTGTTAATTAATGCTATCTGAAATTTAAACAGCTTGGAATGTCCCTCATACGTCAGAATATTGCACTATGATATTCTTACCCTAGACTATCTCATTTTTACTGACCGTTAACTCAGCAGGAGCTAAGAAATGTCCTAAGATCCTCCTTTGCTGCTATTAAAGAACCTCAAAAACTAAATTGGATGTTCTTTCTGGGCACCAAGCAATCCAGTTTCAAAAATAAATTAAATTGCTAGGTTTTCCCTGAAAAGCTCTCCTTCTGCATCCTCAAAGTCTTTCCCATAATAATTTGCAGCTCATGTCTACACAACTAGATTTAGGCTATACACATTTTTCTTATGCCTTCAGTTTAAAAGAAGCATTTTCCTTACACTATCGCCAACCCCTCTCTCTGGTACACCCTCCAGATAAATTGTTTCTCGCGTTAATGAGTTGTACATCGTACAAATCCTGCGTAGTAGCTCCCCATATGGCTCATTCGTCGAGAAGACCTGCCATGTCCTGGGCAAACCTGGGAAACCTTCCTAGGCAGGAAATCTGTGAGGCAGCAGACTGGGAGTTATTGACCTTCAAGAATATAGATTTCATTTATCAGGATCCTTTGCCACAGCCGTGCTGTCCTCACCTGAATAAATTTGTTCTGTAGTAAACAGAGAAATTTTTCGGAGGGTTGTGCAGGGGATTTTAAACACACGGTTCCTGCTCCTGCTACGATGTTGGAAAAATTACTGGCTTTGGTTTTGTTTTCAGCGATGTTGCAGGTGTTGTGGTCCAGCTGCACAAACGGCCGAGGGAAAAGCCGTGTGGTTAATGGTCTCGTGGACCTCTGGAGTTCAGGGCACTTGACATTTTACAAATTGAGTTTTATAATACAACTTCTTCCTGTTCCTTCAGAGGATTGAACCGGACAATTGGATTTCAAAATAGAGATGTTGGAGCGGAGTGGGGTTTTTCAGAGGTAGTAGCAACAAAAAGTAGGTGCTTTTGTCTAAAACAGATCCCTTGGCTGGAGAGGGGCCAGGTTAGAGGCAGGCAAAAATTGAAAGAATCTTTTCCCACGGTGAGGCACTTTTATTGTGTATTTGCAGTATGATAGAAAAGGAGCAGTTTTTAATCTTCTCTATACCTGAGCGTGTTCCATTAAAAATAATGTGACAAACTATGAGCAGTATAACTTGTAAACTAACTTGTAAAGAATTTTTAAAGTAATTCCAGTAATTCAAGCCAGAAACAAATGTGGTTCATAATACCTGGTTTTTTGCAGATCATCTCCACTTACAGATAGGGGAATAGTTACGAGGAAGAATGCTAGGATTGTGCAATTACTGCAACTGTGTTGGAGATTAACTAAATCTATATCATATTTAATTTGAGGATTCATTTTTTTAGGCTCTGAAACATTTATAAAATTCATTATTAATATTTATATTCAGTAATATCTAAAGAGTTAGATCAAGCGGGGGGAAAAGCAACCTCTGCTCCGACGTGTTTATGGTCTCAACCGACAAGGATGGGAAGGGAATAAAAAATCACAACCAAGATTTAATTCTAATAAAGTCGTCATTTAACTGGTGGCAGTGCTGTGCTACCTATAGGCATTGGTGTGTATGCAGTGCCTTCGACAGCGCCGGTCTGGTTTTAGAATCATAGAATCACAGAACGGCTTGGGTTGGAAGGGACCTTTACAGGTCATCTAGTCCAACCCCCCCACCATGAGCAGGGACATCGTCGACTAGATCAGGTTGCCCAGAGCCCCGTCCAACCTGGCCTTGAATGTTCCCAGGGATGGGGCTTCTACCACCTCTCTGGGCAACCTGGGCCAGTGTTTCACTACCCTCA
>JAVKLA010000093.1:39738805-39777981 GCA_034782735.1 Sagittarius serpentarius
CTTCTCTTCTCCAGGCTGAACAACCCCAACTCTCTCAGCCTGTCCTCACAGCAGAGGGGCTCCAGCCCTCTGATCATCTTTGTGACCCTCCTCTGGACCCGCTCCAGCAGGTCCCTGTCTTTCTTGAAGTTTTGATGGGCTCCAGGGCGTTGTAGCAGTATAGGTGACAGTCCGGGACGGGCTTGCAGTGCTGTGACCCGTGGGCTGCAAAGCCGTGGTGGCACGATGGCACTCGCACTGAGCAATACCAACACGGCGTTTCAGCCCCCTCGGCTCCTCTCCTCCCCTCCTCTCTCCCACCGTCAATCCAGAATCCCTTGCCTCTTGATGATCAGGTGCAATTAGCGTTAAACGGCATACAGCCTTAGCACCAAGCCGGTGCTTTGAGTTGCCAGACGTGCTTTGGAAACATGTCGCAATGTTTGTGCTTATCCGGGATTCAGTGGAAGAACTGAATGAGTTTGTTTACGGTGTCGATGCAAATCTAAAATTGTTTAGACTTTCATTTATTTCCAATCTCGTTCAGCTCCAAAGCTGTTTGCCTTAGATCATCTATAAATATTTTCACAATGGAAAAGAGAGTAGAAGTGCTTCGGTTTTGGAGAGGGACTGGTTAAATCTGGAACACACAAACAGAGAACCGGGACAAGGAAAATTATGGTAACACCATTTTCTTTGAAATGAAAATGTGCAGAAGAAGTTACGGATGACTGAAGTTAAAAAGAAAATAGCAGTCAAAATGAAGAAAGGTTAAGTGATTTTGAAAGGTTTCACTTGCTGACTTACCCAACAACTGAATATTAGTTTAGTTTCTATAAATTGGTAGTGTATTGCTCTTCTGAGTCAAAATTAACTCAGCCTAGTATGTGAAAATGTACTCCATTTTCTGTAAATGTGCCTTTACTATTAAACTCTCGTTAATTTTTGTATAGAAATAAAAATATGCCCTGTATCATCATTCTAGATTAGATACATAATACGGATAAAAACATTCAGATTCTTCCATTTGCAAAAGTTGCGTTGCAGAGTGTACAATCTGCTCTGTGGTTTCCTGCAGACATCATCCCTCATTACGGTGATTGTAATTAGGCATTTTGATGCGTTTTTCATCTTCAAGGCACTTTACAAACATGAGGTAACTCATGCTCATTCCAGTCCTCTTCCCTAGATAAATAATATTATGAACATTGTTGTAGAAATGAGAAAAATGAAGAGAAGAGGTCAAACATCACGTGGAGCCGTAAGGAAAGGTTAATGTAGGTACCAGGCGTGACCCCTTGTGAGCATCCGTCGCCTTTCTGTCTTAAATTAGGTCATCGCTCAGTCTCTGTTTGCCCAAGCATCTTGCCCGTTTGTTTTCTTTAGGACTCAAAAGCTCCTTTTCCCTCACACAGCCATACCAGTGTAGTTTCTGGCCCGTATTTTCTCTTGGCTTCACTCCCTTACTTCAAGAGCATAAATCTCTGTCCTTTCTCCCTGCCATCTCCCATAACTATTTTTCCTTTTGCAGTTCCTCGTCTCCTCTACCACCAGCAGCTCTCTGCCTCTTCAGGCTGCTGCTTTCCATCCCTTCCCTCTCAGTCTGCCGGGACAGTCTTTCGCAGCATCCTTGGGTTTGCAGGACGGGTGTCCTCCACTTGAAAATTGGCTCCTCGTTTCCGGGGAGGAACAGGGACGGAGAGCAAACCGGTGGGACCCGAGCCGCGTCTTGCTTTTGTGGCATTGGCATGTTACTCGTGGGGGAAGACCTGCTGAGTATTCAGCCTGGCTGGGCTCCAAATTGCCAATTCCGGGGCAGGGGGGGCAGGCGGGGAGATATTCTCGGTCCCAGTCTGGTGTTTGTGCCGCTAAATCACAGGTAGCTGTGCCCTGCCTGACTCCTCAGCCAGTGCTGGCAGCAGTCTCAGTCATACTGACAGTCGTATGAACCCTCGATGTTTTATTTTTAAATCAGTATCTAGCACTAGGAATTTTCCTAAAAGTCTTTATTTTTTTCCAAGTTTGCTTGGTACACTAACAAATGTGATTTCAACTTGCAGAGCAAAAGGCAAATAAAATTCACCCAACATTGATTTGGGGCTTTGAGTGGTGGGATTTCATTTGTGTGTTTTGGGCGGCTTTTGGTTTTCAGGGGGTCTTTGGGGGGTAAAACGTTTCTTATTTGCGCCATGCTTTAAAGCGGATGGGATTGGGGGGTCTGTACGGGATGGATGCAGGAATCGGTTGTGTGCGTGAAGGTTTTCCCAGGAGCACCATTCCCCTTCTCTCTCCCCAGAATCTTAACTCCCACCATCTTTAGAAGTTATGGTGCTTCATTTCAAAACTCTCCTCTCCCGAAGGTGGATGTCTTTGGGGAGGGGTGGGGAAACCTGTGCTCAGCCCTTTTCCTCAGCCCTCCTTCCTCCGACCGCTCTTTGCAGCTGCAGCCATCTCGGTATTTCACCGGGGCAAGGAACATGTGGCCTGATGCTGAGAGGAGAATTAGGTGGTGTGGACAGGGGATTTAAATTTAAGATGAAGGGTAATACGAACCAAAAGGATTTATAGCTCATTCCAAATTTCGTTTTTTTAATAAAGTAAGATCAGCAGTGCCAGCCAAATTTCAGCAGCAGAGGCAGATCATCAGATTTGATCTTAGATAGCCTAGTGTGCTAATTTATGCAACTTTTCTGGGTTTGAGTGGTTCTTTATATTTAGAGTAGAAAAAAAATGAAAAATACACATTTAAAAACATTCTTGCTGCTCCTCATTAAGATTGTTGGCTTCTGAAGAGCTGAAGGATATTGTTAAATTTCTTTGGGTCAGTTGAGACGGCTGCTGAATTTCATGGTTGAAGAACAAGAGAGGAAAAAGAACCAATGGAAATATAATGGCTATTTGTTCAAAGCAATATCTGCAAATTGCCCGTCCTGTCTAATACAGATTATAGATATTAGAAGGAGAGAGAGGTGATTATGAACTATAATCAATCAACAGCAGTTATCCAAAGTCCTAGGCTCTGGGTTTCTTTGTGGGCAGGCTGTGTTTACACATTATTGGGTATCTAGTTGGGCTAGCTGGAATCATTTTATTTCTGAAGCAGTTTGATCATTTTACTTGATTTGCATCAAATAGAGACATGTGGGTAATGCTGCCGCAGCTATTTGGCACATCAGACGCACAGTGTTTTCAAGCATGTGACACAATGCATTTTGTTGTGGTTTATTAAGATTTATTTTATTCCAGTGTTGTTCTTTAACCAAGGTATGTAATTCAGGTTTTTTGTTGTTGTTTTGTGATTTTTTTTTTTCAACAGATGTGGGAAGAGGCCATTGCCTTGGGTAAAGAACTTGCAGAACAGTATGAAAATGAAATGTTTGATTATGAACAACTCAGTGAACTGCTGGTAGGTTTTTTTAATGACATAGGCACTGCAACAATTTTTTCAGAATTTAATTTCTAAGCTTTTAAAATTCTATCAAAAATCTCTCCTATGACAGTAAAATGCAGAAATAGATGCCCGCTTTGGCTTTGTTGGGCAAATGTTGATTAACTGGCTACCACTGGAGTGCCTGAAAAAGACTGAATTTTTTTTTTTTTTTTTAGCTGAAAGAAAAAGATTTTGGGAATGTTAAGCTGATTTATTTGGGGTATAAAAGGAAATTTGGAATTTAAATATAAATGGGAACATGAAAAAATCCCCATTCTCTCTCAAGTGTCTTTCCATTTTCACGTTTCTTTTTTTAGGTATGAATAATCCCCAAGCATTCATGTCTAGAGTCAGTTATTTTTGCCCTGACATTACCCATTCATTATGCCTGCACCATTTTTTTTCTTCTGCTCTTCTCCAAATTGATAAATGGCAGCTGTCACCGTCCCTCCTGACTTCTCAGCCATTTTCACAGGAGTTGGGACATGGTTCCAGTTTGGTTCTGAAAATTCTTGACTTCCAGGTTTTTGATACATTTTACCTTTGCACTCACCAGAGTCCTTAATTTCTTTGAATTGTTTACCTGTGTTATCCCAGTCTGTCTGAGCTGGGCATTCATACGGTGTCGTCACACCCTCTTTCTCCGCTGACACCGACGCTCAGTTTGGGGATGGCTAGGAGCCATCTCCCCAGAGGCATCTCCATCCCCATCTCCCCAGAATCTCCTTTCTTGGGGAGGAAAGAATAAAGGTAAATACCAGTCCTGTCAATTTTATGGTTTCTTCACTCCTTTACATCTTCTTCTTTGTTTTGTCCATGGTTCTGTCCTCCAGCTCTCTCGAGCTGACTTTACATCCCTTTTTGATGGTCCTCCTTTTGTGGCATTTTAACTGTTTTATAGTGACAGACTGGTTGTATTGATTTACCTAACAAACGCGGAGCCTAGTTTCACGTTGCTGTCTGCTGCAGGAGGTGGGGGATGTATGCGTGCAGCATTTCCCGGGTGCTGTGGTGCGCCAGAAGAGCCTTCCTTGGCCGGCTCCCTGCGCCGCTGTCAGTAGGGCTGCATGCAATGGAGAATATTCTTCGTTTCAGTATAAAAGGAACCTGGTAGAGGTTGTTCCTCAGCTAGAAATGATTCTCATGTGTCAGATATGATTGCTCACCAGCGGGTAGCTGCTCTCCGAGTCCCTCATTTTTAATTTTCCATCTCCTTTATGCTTCCACATGGGAACATGAACGGCTTTGTCACAGAGGCAACCGCTGGCACTTACCATGCTTACCGTACTGTATCCATGTTGGAGAAGTCGTCTGGATTTGCACTTTATACATTGTAGCTGGTGACCAGTAATACCAAGTTATGTATTTTTCACCATTTCTCTTGCACAGTAAATACGTCATTGTTTACATTAAGTGACATAATTCCAGGCAATGGCGTAAACCAGATACAGTTCATGTGCATATGGAAATGGAGTTTCTCCCTCTTCTAATAGGGGAGGCCCAGAACGTCCAGTTCTCACATCAGTACGCCTGCTCTTTATGAGGCAGGAGAATTTGAGAGAGATGTCATAACCATTAGTACCAGCGTGCATTGGGCATTCATCCCTAACAAGGCAAAGATCGAAATTCACGCTTCCGTATGAGTCAGGTCTCACATACCCCATCGGCTTTTCTTATTGCTGCTGCTGAATAGCATTAGCATGCTAGCGCTTCCTCCCCAGAAAAATTTAAAAGTTTTTTGTTTCTTTCTGTTCTCCCTATTGTCTCTTTTATTCAAGCAATATTAAATATTACACTCTAAGACAATTCGCAAATGACGAAATAGTTTTGCTACAGGTGAACTGAGAAATATATGGCAGATCTGAGTCTTTGTAGTCTTCTTGCCATTTACTGTTACCTGTTGTATGGGAGCAGTAATAAACCTCCCCCCAAATCAGAATTCATTCTCTTACAGGAAGTAATAGACTAAAAATAAGTTAATGAACAGATCGTCTGAAGCTGCACATTTGTTATTATTTCATCATTTGAGTTAAAGGATTCCGCTTCGAAAACAGATGGCTTCTGACACGCGTGTATTTATTCCAAAAGTTACATTTTTCTGCAGTTCTCAACTGCGTCCTTTCCATATGCAAATAAACAGTTGTAAATATGGAAAAGAAGTAGTAGAAGAATGTAATGAAATGTAACAGCCGAAAACTGAGAAGTCAGCACTGTCGAGGTGAGCTAGCTGGCGTGAGTGGTATGTGCTTCATCATTCCAATGTTTCGGCATCAGCCGTGTCGCAACCGGGAATTCAGGCTGCCTTGCAAATTCTTGACCTTCATCGAAATTGAGATACTGGATATGGAACAGTGAGGTTCACCAAGATGAGCATAAAAATAATGGCTACCGAGTCTACTATTTCAAAATATTAGCATATATCTGATAGAAAGGTGAAGAAAAAAGGGCGAATGAAACATGTACATCTCTAACTTAGAGATACACGTAAAAGAGATCTAGATCTTAAGTATAAGGAATCTCCTTAAAGTTTAGGTCAGTAAAATTCCTCCTATTTATTCTACAGAGAAAGCAAGCCCAGTTCTATGAAAACATTGTGAAAGTGATAAGACCAAAACCCGACTATTTTGCTGTTGGTTACTACGGCCAGGGATTTCCGACATTCATAAGGGTAAGTGTTCACCTTTTTCCACAGATAATAGCAAGATTTCTTGCTTTGGAAATTTCCCTCGGTTGTGGAGAAAATACATTATTGTATGTCAGTGTGTTATTTGCAATCTGCCTAACATTGATGGTTGCTTTTTAGGTGTATAAAACAAACATTGGTTTTTCCTTTCCAGTTCCTAATATGGAATAGTTGAATTTTAGTAGAGAAGCTTTTTCTTCAGGTTATCACTAGAAATGAAGATGTACCACCCAATCCATAAATCAGAGTAATAACCAGGACCATCTGAAATGGTGACATCTTTGCCTGGCAGGTGTGTGTGTATATATACATGAGAGTATGGTAGAGAAGCCTTTTGTGTGTGACCATGTTTTCATGTGAGTGTCCTTGCCTTGCCAACATAGTCACTAAAATGAAGTTGAGTATCGGAGATGTATGTGATACCTTTAAAAACAATCTTTTATCACTGATTTTTGTGAGTCGTGTCAATTTAAAACATGTGTCACTTGGTTGATGCCAGTAACGTCAGTCTAGTAACATTTTAGATTTTTTCCACTGATACCAGGATTGTTATGGAGTTGAATTAGTGGCTGAAGAAGGGTGGGGATTTAACACATCTGAATTGCATCTGTAACGTGATTCTCTGGACTCCGGCACTTGGCAGTGGGTGACATGGAAATAACACGTTATCTGTTTAGCTGCTGTGCTACTCGTATCTGTCTTAAGAGCTGAGGATTTTCAATTTGGAAAGACACCCCTCCCTGTGGAAGAGTTACAGCAGATTAAGGCAGTTCCAGAGACAGAAGAATAAAATGATTACTGTTCTTCTCAGATTATTCTCTGAGTCCAGGAGACTCGGAGGGATTTAGTCTCAGGCCAGGGGCTAGTGGTAGGTTTCCTCCTGGAAGTACTCATTTAGGAGATGAATTCCTGTTTATAACTGAGTAATTCCATGTTAACTCTCTGCGATTATGCCATAATAAATACCAGGAGCAAGACCAAGCCTATGCTGAAGCCCAGCTCACTGAATAAATCCAGTGAGTGCTGATAAAGCTGGCTTTGTCAGGTTACTTGTGCTCGGCTGATCTCTCATGGTCTACTAAAATGAAGCACAGAAAGGCTTTCAAAAATCCTGAGAAATAAAACTTCCACTTAATCAGGTGTTCATTTGGAAGAAGCCTCCTTTTCCGCCAACTAACTAAAGCCCATGTGAAGAAACTGAAATTCTTGAATCATCCCAAGAAGCAGCAAATGCACGTGGCTTTTCTTACACCCTGAGGTGCTGTACTGCAGGTGGGCATGCTTGTACCATTCACGCCTCCTGAGAAGTACAACAAATTACCAGTTCATTGCAGCTGAAAGGAATAAAGCTGACCCCAGGCGGTGTCTGCCAGGCTAAGAGTGCATTTTGCAGCATCCATCGTGTGCAGACCCTCAAACAGAAATTGGGAGATGAGCTCTTGTATGTTAGCCCACTGCTTAGTCTCCAAATTATGGTTGGGCAACTCATGCCAAAGAGAGTCTGAGCGTGCAGGAAGGTGGCAGGGTCATTGGTACCCCGAGCTGCCCCAAAGCTTGTGAAATGCAATTGAGCAAACTTGCAAAGCCCTAAGTCAGTAACAGAGCCAAAGGCGTGACGGTGTGCAAGCTACCGTGTGTGTCGAAAGACCCGACTCTAAAGAGTTGCGATGCGGAAAAACTCGGTAGAGTGATGTACATGAAGTAGCATTCAGCAAGCATCAAACAGCAAAAAATGTTTGTGGTACATTGAGTAAAAAAGCTTTAATAACACTTTTGTAAAATGTTTATTAATAATTTCTTAAGTTTTACCAGGCAAAATATATTTATTATGCGGTAAGAAGGAGTCCGTGTTAAGATTGACCAACCCATTTATCTAGAAAATGATTGAATTAATATTTTATGATATTCTTATTGGGAAGACTTGATTATCAGGAATTTTCAAAACGATGAATGTACGATAAAGTCACCAATAACTTTGCAAAGGGGATTGTGACTGTCAGTCGTCATGAAATTTTGTCACACGTACAGTCACTCTCCACAGCGTTGAGACCCATGACTCTCTAGAAGCATGATGAATACGCAGTGATCCAGAGCTGCGAACCGGAGAGGGGTTGCCCTGGGATCACAGCGGGCACGGCGAGCTGTCCTGACCGAGTGCACGGAGCAGCCGCTTTGTCTCGGCCTGGAACGCGGCCGTGTATTTACATGCAAAAAACGCAGAGAGCACAGCGCAGTTTTCCTGCTGAAGCGCTGTGTTAAGCTCTGCAGTCAGAGGGCTGCAGCGCAGAAGAGTGTTGATCTGCTGTGTTAATATTGAACTGCTTTTTCTCTTCACAACTCAATGGGGTTTTTTGTAAGTGCGGGAAAATACCCTGCTTTGCAAAAGCCTTGTGGATTGGTCAGTTCGTAATAAATGAGCGATAAAACCTGAAAAATACGCTATTAAGTGCCTTGCTGATTGAGGAAATCCTCAATACAAGCTTTTTCTTCTGTTGCAATTTTTCCTGTGAATTACAGCTGTGGATACATGAATTACATGTATGTATACACTTCTGAGGCATCTGCCTTCCCCCCACCCCCCCACCCCCCCCAAATAGAGAGTATTCTTTCGTCTACTGTGCATTTCAAAAGGCACCAACTGGGCAAATGTAAACTATTGCAGTTTCCTACCCCTAGTCATAACACCCTTTTTCTAATGAGTGCTGTATAATTTTTTCACCAAGTGTTCATTTTGAGATGAGTAATGAGTATAAGCATATTCAGATGCGTTACATTCATATCAAAACTCACTTTAATATGTTTGATCAGATAAAAATATGCAAGTCGTCTTTTACATTTTTCTTTAGAATTTAGTGTGCTTGTTCAGTATGTGAATGGACTGTATAAAATATATCTTAATTTTCTTTATTGTTAAAAGAAGAAACCAATATTTAGAAATACAATATACTTAATTTTAAAGTTACGCTGTTTGCAGACAACTGTACAATGGCAAAAACCTTATAGACTAATGTGAAGTCTGGGGTGTATCAGTCTTTCTAAAAGAGTCAGTGTCTTTGGTCCTGCCTCCTAAAACTGGCATCGTTTTCTGTTTATACTTTTCTCTGCTATTCTCGCTTGCTCACGTCAGTACCTTTTAATAAATGTTAGTGTATAAGAAGCCTAATTCTGTTTATTTACATCCATTCCACCGTTAGCTGTGGAAGATGAATGAGAGGAATTACAGAGGGAGATCTTGGATTTGATAGAGGACGTAATTTGTCTTAATACATTTTCAGTGGGCATCTATTTTATAGATCCTTGAAATCATGTATTTGGATCCCGTTGAATTTAGCGTGGTTTATACATAGGCCTAAAGGTAAGCGCGTGCTTAATGATCTCAGTACTGAACTGGAGGTAAGGAAGTCCATTTGTGCCTTATTGAATTGGCATAAAGTATTTGAAAACTATTGATTATATCATAGTGTGAGGAATGTAAAATTTCTCACTTAACAGCATTGGAGTCCTCGCTTCTGAGATCCCAGTTTGTTGCTGAGGGGACTGGTATTAGGATTTCACCTCTCGATTTGTTTCCAGAACAAAGTCTTCATTTACCGGGGAAAGGAGTATGAACGCCGCGAAGACTTCGAAGCAAGGTTATTGACTCAGTTTCCAAACGCAGAAAAGATGAAAACAACATCTCCACCGGGCGATGACATTAAAAACTCCTCCGGCCAGTGTATCCTTAGGTGGTACGGGGGCTCCTGCAGCCGCACAGATGGAAGATTTATGGCCAACATGAGCAGGAGACTGTCGCACTTCTGCCTTCATGGGTGTAATAGATTTATTTTGTTGTTCTGTCCTTTCTTCATGTTCCCGTTGAGCTGCCTGTTCTGCGTGATAGAAATTCACTTTTCAGTTCTTTAACCCCTGAATTCAGATATTCAGTGTTTTACTGTAAAGCCAAAACTGGATTTACCATCTAAATTTCACAGGCCAGTGTCAGAACAAATCGTGAGGTGAGTTTGGGCTGTTTTTTCAATTTTATCAGTCTCCTTTATAACACTTAAACTGGTTCTTGTTGTCGTATAACAAATCTGGACGCAGCCAAGGAGGGTAGTAATGGTTAGGACGTTTCATGGGTATTCTTAGTATTAGCAGAGATTCCATCCAACCCACTGGAAAACAGTGATCCCATAAGCATTTTATATTTCCACGTGAACTTTCTTCCTAGTACTGGAGTTTAGCAGCAGTTCCTAAAGAGATAGTATTTGATTTTGATTGTGCTTTTCCCTTTTTTCAGTTTCTATAGGGTGAATGAAGTCCAGCGGTTTGAGTATTCACGCCCTGTTCGAAAAGGAGAGAAAAACCCGGATAATGAATTTGCGGTAAAAAAAAAAAAAAACAGAGTACTTTTGGGCTTTGCTTGTTTATTACCCTCCATTTGAGAATCTGAACCATTCATTATGTTTTGGTTGCTGAAGAACAAGTTCTGGGTTTAAAAGTGATTATTTTTCACAGAAATTCAATTAGACCAATTTATCGTATTCTGGTTTATGCCAATAGGAAAAATGAACAAAGCTGTATTTATTTTGTTAAAAACCAACTGTTTTGAGAAAAAAGTTTAAAATGGCTGTACCTGAAAAGATGGATGTCTCGTGCCAAAACTTGTCTTGCCATGGAGATTCCAGGCAGGCATCTAAAAAATCTTTTTGCAGTAATACCTTTTTCTTTCCTTTTCTCTTTTTTTTTTTTTTTTTTAACTAAACCATATGTTTCATCTAATGGTCAGTAAAACTCCCTTTGAGCACAGCTTGTGTTCATCAAAACGTTTGCAATAGGTTACATCAAGTTGATTGCTTTTTTTTTTATAGACACCGTTTTATTCACAGGAGTTCTAGTGGGTGCAGTTAGTAGTAAGGTAGTAGTAGTAATTAAAGTGATAAATTAATGCATCATTTCTGTGTAGTAGCACGCTCTAATCTGATCAATGTGCCAATAAATGCTGAGTATATGGTTTCCTACAGCTAAGACTAGGTATTCATTCAGAGACTCCTTTAGTGTCTGCAGCTTCTCTTGGTGGCTGTTATATCAAAAATTGCTAAACTTGCTAATCGACGTGGGTTCAGCTGAGGAGGTAGGAGACCCTTCTTTTCTAAAAGCATAATGCTAGACTGGAGTGCTACAGTTTACAGCACGTTTTGAATATAGCTAAAAAAATCAGGTATATCAAATCACTTTGAAATCACTTCTTCTGTTAATGGAGGATGGAATAAAAAATCCTGTTTTAAAAAAAGCCTCATAATAAATAGGATGAACTACCAACATATGCCAGTTTTAACAAAATCGGATCAAGAGACGTCTTTGACATCGATTATGAACCAAATACACACGTGTGAAGGAAGAGATGTTAAATCACGTATCCTTAAATTCAGACCGGTGAGGAGGTGTTACAACGAAGCCGTTGCAGTTTACAGCTCAGGTGACATCACAGAATCACGAATTCAGGTCAGGACGGGACCTTGGGTCCAACGCCTGCCCCAGGCAGGGCTGGCTCCGGGGTCAGAGCCGGCTGCTCAGGGCTTTCCCCCGGCGCGTCTGGAAACCTGCGAGGACGGGGACGGCACAGCCTCGCCGGGGAGCCCGTCCCTCGGCTCCTCTGCCCTCCTGGGGAAGAAGCTTTCCCTGTATCAAGATGTTGTGGTTTTGTGGAGGAAGGTCCTTAAAAGCTCTCGTGGGAAAAACGACAGTCCAGTAAAACCGGTGCATCTTCTGCATAGTGTTCTCCTTTGGTAAGAGAGCAGTTGTTCTCTACTGAATCACGTATCAGATTTAAAGCGGTGCCGCTCCATCATCTCCCCAAGCAGATGCTGTTTGAAATTTCCCCCTGGCTTCGTAACGTCTGTCGTGCTGCGGTTCCTTTTCCTGATGATAATGTTTTAAGGCTTTGCTCAAGATAAAAGCTATCAATCTGATAACGTGATGTTTATGTTATATTTGCAGAATATGTGGATTGAGAGAACCATCTATGTGACAGCGTATAAATTACCGGGGATTCTGAGGTGGTTTGAAGTCAAATCAGTTTTCATGGTAAGATCAATTTGGCTTTATTGAGACTGCATAGAAGAATGGGGCTCTTATACAGCCAGGGAGCATTTATATTTCTGTATGACTGTGCTTCAGTTCTGTGAACAAGCAATCAATGTGGCTATATCTGGCATCCGAAGACAAGGGGAACTTGCACTTGCCGAGGATGCTGATTGTTGACTGAGGGTGGCTCAAGTAACGCTTCTCCACTCCTGAGAGAAGGAAATGCGCGCTGATCTTCCAGGCCTTCGGGGCAAGGTCCGATCAAGCGCTTGAAGTACTTCTTCTTTCTGGCTTTCAGCAGGCGAGCCGTTACAGCCTGTGGCATAAGCCGTGTGCCTAAAATGAAGAGGGACCTCAGGTGGTGCAGGGGAGCCCTGCTACATCAAAATGAAACTAGTTTGAATTCTGGAAAAGAGGATTTTGGTATTTTGATTGTAATTTATTAAAAATATACCATAAATCGAATGCATCGTACCTGTCAGCATTTCTTCTCTGTTTATCATTTGTGGTTAATGATTGGGTTTGTTTCTTTCTCGTAGTTAGCTAAAGTATACTCTAGCAACCTCACAGAGTAACTGCAAATTATGCATTTCTCTGTTCTACCATTTAGACTGTTTAGATAAGGCATATCCATTAAACGCCTTTAAGATTAAATTATTCTTACGCAGCTGTAATTTTTAAGTAGCAATAAAAACATTGTTACTGCAGTTTTTAAATCTCTCTTGTGAGGCTTATTTTTAAAGAAAAAGAACAATCTGCATATGATTAATTAAAACCTTTTTCAGTGCTCCATTGAGGTTATGTTGGACAGTTGTATTTAGATGAACAGAAGTAATGCAGAAAATTACTATGGTATCTATAGTAACAGAATATGAATGTGATGTTTGACAGTAATAGGCAGCTGAATAAAACACATTGAATTTTTAATGGATTTTGTATTTTCAATATAACCCTGATAGAGAAGATTGTCTTTATCTTCATGATTGCAAAAAGTGTTGTTTACAAAGGCTAGCAAATCTGATGAAAGTCTCTTCTCCTTACGAGTTAAGAGGACAGCCTGACAGGCTGCTTTATGCAGGCAATTTGTACACACGCACCTTTAACGCTGTGCTTGTCATCAAAATGTGCATAAATCCTGGGAGAGTGCTTTCTATAAGCTTTTTGTAAGTAAGGATTATATCCGTCGCATAGCTGAAAAATGATACCAGAATGGAACTTAATAATATGTGGGAAGACGACAAGGGATAACTTTTGACCTAGCTGTGGCATAGTTAGTACAAAATGGGTATTGACTTTCTTCAGGATTCCTGGCAACTAAAATGCTGGAAGCACGATCACAAGGTTTACATCCCTGTAATGCTAAATTTTGATTATGGATGCAGATATTATTGATGCTTTACTAAACATGATGAACTAAAGTAGCTTTGCACATTTCATATTTTATCGATGGAACTAGAATATCTTTAAAGGAAGAGGTGAGATCATATCAAATCAGTGCTGAGAGAGAACTGAGTAATTTAATAAATGCAGCGTATTATGTTACGTAACCCATAGGAACACGCGTAATTTCCTTAAATCTATTTGCTTTTAAAATTCCTTCTGATGACTTTTAGCTAAACCTTTTCAATCTGTTCATTATCTGCAGAGAATTTTTTATACGCATTCATTATTCTGTATCTGATTTGTTTTAGCTGGACACAAGTAGGTGTAGGGGAAAGATTTGCTGAGGCCAGCCAGTGAATTAGAAACTGGATTTTGAATTGCACTTGGTTTTAAAAAGTACAAATACTAATCTCTATTTTCTTTTGATGTTTAATTTTTTAGTGTTGCAAATGTATCAGGAGTATATCATTTCTGTTCGCCCTGAATAGATTGTGTAGTGTCCAGAGTTAGCAAGCTACTTGGAACAAGGCTCATAATTTACAAATACAGATATTTCTAATAAATGGCCTTCAGTAAGTTCCAAAGCACAGTTTATAGTAGTAGGGTGGGAACTGCAATTCTCCATCTGCTTTTAAAAAATTAGAGAGACGATTATGAGAGTAGTAAAAGAAAGGAGAATGAGAAAGAAAGCCATGATTGCTGATACAGAAAAGTCAAAAAAGATGTCTGTCAGCTCAATGAGTGCTAATTTCTGTAGATATTCAAGAGCTTGAAAAGCAATGGTTCATCAACAAATTATTGCATACTTATAAGCCCGTTAATACAAATGACAGAATCCTAAATTTAGCGTATGATGTTCCCGACAGTTCTTGCCGAATCAGACGTTGAATATGGTCTGGCTCTGCCAGTCCAAATTTCGCTTGTAGTGCATTCCGCTCTGAATGGCAGTCGTCCTCTGTCCGTCTGAGCCTGGTCTGCTCCACAGCCAGGCAGAAACATCAGGCTCGTTACCTGCCTTCCGGAGTAATTCGCCAGGCAGACTTTTTAAAATGCTAATTAAAACATCTTTGGTGTAATCAGATGGCAGGTGTAAGAGTAACAGCTAAAGAGATTTGATTATAAGTGGTTCTCAGAAACAGGGTAAGCAACTGATAACCAGGTAGAAGTGCTGCTTTGTTTATGTAGCGTTTATGTAAATTAGGGTGTAATCAAATACACACTTGCATTTTCCTTGCAGGCCTCAATTAACCTTCCTTTTCTATTCCTACCACATCATTTTTTTAATGTAAGTGGGCTATGTCTTCCAGTGAGGACTGTCTACACTCTGAGTTGCTGCAAGTTAGTAATTTTTAGCCCGTTCACTAAACGTACGTATTTTAGCAATATTTTAAATATTTTAATACTGTTTTTTCAACATGAGCAACTGTCGTTCTGAAAGACACAGTATCTGGCCATAAATAATAGTTGGAAGTCAATCAATTAAAAATAAAGCAAGTTTTACACAGTATAAGAGCTAATTCACTCCATGAAGACATCTGAGGAGCTCTCTTCATTGACATTCAGGCTAAGTGAGAAGGAAAATTTCTTCCTTCAGTTATCGACGTTCAGATGAAGAAAATGTGACCTTGTGGGAAAGAGCACAGCAGATAGCTTAGAAGTCATCTCTTCAACATATTAAACTCAATTTCCTTGGAAATGCACCAAAATAATCACTGCAAAAATACCTTCTTGATTTTTGAGCTGCTTAGGATTACATTTTCCATCAGAAAATCCACGTTAAGTTATCATTTCTTTCTTACTGTTACGTTAAGCTGGATCCTCTTTGTACTGCTAAAACTCACCGACTCATAATCTCTGATGTTCTCCATAATCCTCGAAAAACCTCACGTGATTCCTGTCAGAGCCTTTCTAAATGTTGTGCTGCTGTGCTGAGATGTGATCTGTCCTACAGCACGGAAATGCAGTGAACTTTCTCCACTGATACTGATGATCCTACCAGTTACTGCAGTATATAGATACCAAATACCTAAATGCCTGAAACCACCCTTGCTGTTAATTATTGGTTAAAATATCTTTTGTTCTGAAGTGTTTCCAGTTACGGTGGTTTGGTGGACAGCCAGTTCTGTGGCAGGTTAAAACCTCCTTTTGTTTTTATTTTAGGTTGAAATTAGTCCACTGGAAAATGCAATAGAAACCATGCAACTAACAAATGATAAGATCAATAATATGGTTCAACAGCATTTAAATGATCCAAATCTACCCATTAACCCTCTCTCGATGCTACTGAACGGCATTGTGGATCCTGCAGTCATGGGAGGGTTCACAAACTATGAGAAGGTAACACCAAACTTACCTGTCCTGCAGTGCTTCACCTCTTTGGGCCTGGACTCTCCTGGAATGCCACAGGACGCGCGCGCGCGCGTGTGTGTGTGTGTGTGTGTTTGCGTATAAACACCGTGCGAGTCTCGCCTCATAGGTGTTTTGTAGAACATTGCTAAAAACTTAGTGGTTTTAATGTCTTTCTGATATTTCTGGATATATTTTTGCCTTTCTACATTGGAAGTAAGAGTTGGTATGTTTAGCAGCAAGACTACTTGTGTAGGGACGTGGTGGACCCCGAGACTGGTGACAGTCCCCGTGTGTGCTCTCATGCGCTTGGACATCGGAGCTGAAGGAGGAACTTCTGGGTGAACTTCAGTGACCAAAGTAGCCGATTGCAATCCTCTCCTTTGCTTTCAAATGCATGAGTTCTTAAAGGATTAATCAAATGGTAGAGACTTCGGAGATACCAGTCAGTTGCAAATAGGTCTAGCTAATCTTAACTACATGTTTACAACATTAGCTGTTAAAGTTATGTGGGATAAGATATTAACATTGGGAAACTATAAACACTGTATCTAGTATTGATGTTGGAATATTAATCATATTAAGCTAGCATATGCAAACAACGTGTATTTCGTAACATAAATGGAGAAGGTCCACGCTGACGGACTTGCTGCTGTATCCATCCATTTATATCCTTCTGTAACTCTCGCCCATTTCATCCACTAACATTTGTTACGCCCTGGGAACTGCTAGAAAGACACTTCAGAGACGTGCCGAGTCCTCTGCAGGATTGCCCGTGAGATTTGGTCTTGATCACCATGTGCTCATCTGCCTGCTTTACTGATCACAAAAGATTAATGTCTTAATCTTAAAACGTTGTTAAGTTCTGTATCTCTTTCCTAGAATTTCACTTCGTATTTGTAGCTATTACTGCTACTTTGCAGAACTTTTGGTGTGATTCATTTATCTTTGCTGTAGGTAATTCTTCTGTGGCAGTAGATGTTAATTCATTTTCTGAAATAACGGCTCATTTCTCTCTCTTGACTAGGCTTTTTTTACTGAAAAATATATGCACGAGCATCCAGAAGATCATGACAAGATTGAAAAGCTGAAGGATTTGATCGCTTGGCAGGTAAAAGATTTTAACTCAGGTTGGTCGGGGCCAGCTGCTGTACAAAGACAGTTTAGTGTCAGTTTTGAGAAAATTCAGACATTAAACTATTCACCCTGTGTACTCTTCTTTGCCATTTAAAACTGTCTTTGAACTTGAGCTAAAGTTCATTTTTTCAAAGCTGACATCATTTGTCATTTGATAAACCCACAAGGAACAAACATGATGAACCTCTTTTTTTTCTTTCTTTTTTTTTTCCAAACCCTAATACAGTGAAAATATCCCATCTGTATCAAATGAGAAATTATTTTATTATAATGTTGGTTGATATTATTGGCAATTGAGTTTTGCATTTTAATTTTCTAAGGCTGATTTCAGATATTCTTCTCAGACAGTAAGATGAAATGCCTAACCCTGTATCCCTCCTCCTGCTTGCACACACTGGGACAGTATTTCTTCACATATTCACTTCTTTCTTCAAACAATGTATTTTCCATTTATTAAGCTTTCTGTGTATACTTACAGTACCTTTTAGCACAGAATAGTAAATGTGAGAGTTGCAAAAATTAACTTGCATGCAAATTATGTAGTAAATTCATCTAGACGTTGTGAAACCTTTGCTTCATTTGCTATATAACTTGGTACAAAAACATTAATGATTCATAAAGCATGTGAAATTACCTGGTATTTTTATGATGACCTGGTCGAGCAGAAATCATTTAAATGTAAGATCACACAGGTAATATTTCCTGAACTGGGAATGGAACCCAGGTTTCCAGCCCTGTGCCTGAGACGCAGCAGGAACCCTCTTGCATGAAGAACTGCGTTTACATGTACCGAAGGATATTTTTCAGGACAAACAAGAACCAATTCCAGTTTTGTTCCATAGTTGTATATTGAACATTTTCCAGTGGTCTCAAGATAATTTTATGATAACTAAAAAAATACCAGTATGATTGGAAGTTTTTTCCCCACAGAAGAAAGCGCATCATTGTCTTCTTATATTCAATTTTGTCTTTATAATAAAGGGAATCATTTCCATTTCTATAGGTTTCAATCTTAGAGGTAGTAGAACCAAAGATACAGAATTCAAAAAAAAAAAAAAAAATCCTCTGAAGACCATAAAACTATCACTGAATAAAAACTCTTCTGGTCTGCAAAAAAATTATGTATTTATTTATTTTCTTGTGAGCTTTTACAGAAGATTAGATTTTAAGAGCTTTAAGTTTTATAGAGGAAAATAATTTGATCCCAGAAGACTAACTTCATGTCAGCTCTCTGTCTTTGCCTCTGATAGCAATACTTCAAATGAATTACAAACACACTTTTCCTCAGCAAAGATTCACTTTGGTGGCATTTGATTATTAAAACAATATTACTGTTTGAAAATATGTACGGCAGCTAATCACATTGTATTTTAAATATTCAGTGGTTTTAAATACCTAATTTCCCATCAGGATTGTGGTTCCAAAACAATAGGAACCAGAAAAATAGAGAACAGGGATCAAATCCAGTTTTTATATCTGAAAATTCTTTTCACTGAAAGGTCTCGCCGTTTCGCGGTAGAAATCAGGGCTTTTAAACTACCTGAGACGTTTCATATACGCTTAGTGTGTGCTAAGATTTAAGCCTCCTCTCAAATTCTCCCAGTTTTCAGAACGCAGGCAGCGTAAGTAGGTGGGAGCAGGGTGGGGAGCCGACTGGCAGCCGTCGGCTGCTGTCGGGAGAGGGAACTTTCCGGAGTGAGGCAGTGGTCTGAATTCATCACAGACTTGACAGTGATTGAAAGCAAAAACGAGTTTTCCTTTTTCAGTAATGTGGGGCTTGGAGTTCTGTAATCACACGGAGATTTTCTTTCTGCTGTATAAATCAATCTGGGTGCATGAAATAGTAGTCTGACAATCGTATGGTCAGCTGACCAGTTAAATTTAATTTTTTTTCTATCCCCTTGCCTTACCTGTTTCTCCATTGTGCTATGGCATTCATGCTCTTCAGGATATTACCCTCTTATAATTCCTGTGAACTTTAAGTATACGGCGTTTTTTCTTTTTATAATTTTTTCAGATAAATATCATTAGTAAAGCAATGTCCATTTTTGTCCATCTTAGTGCTTTTCCAACTGAGAAATAAATGTTTCCATGCAACTACATCATTTCAAGCTGATCTTTTATTTTAACATGAAGATAATGCAATGATTGATTGAAACTGTGGTAATGAAATGAATGATCGATGATGTTAGTCACTCTGCGTTTAGTTAATGTATTTACAGCATACCAAAACTAGTATGGCACATAAAAATCTTGTGCTGCTTCTACACAGCTGAAAGAATTGTAGCATACCAAGCTAAGTTTTTACAATCATATTTTATGATACCATTATTATGATGTTCTTTTAAGATTTAAGATCCATTTTAATAATTCAGATCTATGTAGCTTTTTCATTCTTTTCAGCCAAGTTGATCAAGATATTTTTAAAAAAAGAAAAATCAGGGAATAATTTTAAGTTGCAGTGGAACTTTATAAAGTTTTAAAATCAACAGAGATTAGAGTTATGAAGTCAGTGCTATCTTGAGCTGGTTTCCTTTCTCATTCAGCTCATTCGTTTCTAGCTCAGCTATTTACACTACCTTTACTTTTTCATTCACCTCTCCAGAAGTGAGGACACCCTTTAAGGTCTTTTGAAATAGAGCCATAAGCAAACCCACCCGGGGCTCCAAAGCCAAATGAATTGGCAATATCGTGAACGTGGCAAAATTCTGCCCCTGTCTCCGCATCCGACTCATATGGGTTTAAAATTCAGTGTCGCTCATAACTAGATTTCCCTGTGTCAATGTCTGGAAAGGAGACGTAGGAAGAATTTTGAAGTTAGTAGAAGAAGGTGAAGCAGAAATGGTAAAACAGTCTGAAGGTACTTTCTTTCTGTACTTGATAAATGTTTAAAGGATTAAGTGCTCTTGGACAGGGAGACCAAATAATCCTGCCTCTGCAATCTCACCGAAGTTCTGTAGCAAAGCCACGGGACGTTTATTAAATTCAGCTTCTGTTAAGGAATAACAAGCCTTTTCTTCTTCTTCGGTGGTTTCTGGTCTTCTTTCATTCCCTTATAGTTGGTGCCTCCTCTTGCCTGTCCCTGGATCTCTTGACTCGTCCGTTCTGGTACGGGGAGGCCACCAGCCCGTAGGTGCTCACGTTCTCCCAAGCCGAGCCACGCTCACTCAGCAGACCGGCCCACCAACCCTCCTGTCTCCTGTTGTTTTGCTTCTCCACGTGCTAGAAGCTCTCCGCGGCCGGTTGTACACCCCTGGTGTACACCAACAGTGAAACCCTCCTTAGCACCTTCAGTTTTGGGGCATAGGAGCAAGCACCTGCATTTTTTTTCCTGACTGGGACATTTCCCTACAAAAAAATGCCATTTCCTTCATCTTGCTTGATTCTCTAAATTGGCGATGGCTGATCCCTAGGACAGGCTCATTAGTCCATTTTCTACTTGTAAAAATTATCTCAGAGCTAAAGCCTCAGACCCCACGTGTACTTCATCTTGGTAATTCGATTTTTTTAAAAGAATCCATTTAAAAAGTCAGCAGGTTCTTTTAAATAAATGAGCCAAGTGGCCGATTATCCCTGCAAAATAGGAGGGTCACAGTGTGGCCTGATAATTATGAAAACCTGGAAATTCATTTACTTACTCAGAGCAGGGAAATCTTCTGATTTTAATGTTTGATATTTGTAGAGTGCAAATCCATATGGCTATAAATAGAAGCGGCTACAGTAAAAAATTCTGTCATTCTTCCTTCTCTTTGTAGCCTTTAGGAAAAGAAACTGTGTCCATTTAAATAGTGCCAAATCGCAGAGAATCATCTCGATAAGATTTCTTGAGTTTGTTCATCTGTAATTCATCTGTGTATTTATTATTCTCCTTACTAATAAAGCTACTCCTTCTGATTGCTGCTCAGTCTTATTAGAAAAATCTGGGTTTAATCAGTATTATGATTTAATTATGAATTATTAAGAAGAAGCCTCTTAGCTTGATTGCTGCAGAGAATATCTAAGTTAGAATCAGAGCACTGTGTGGGCTGAAACGGACCTGGAAGAGGAAATATTTTTCCGAAGCTGGAGGTAGAAAACTCTAATAGTGTGTCTGGATAGCTGTGGGAATGAAAATGTCTCTCTTAAAACATTTTAAAAGGTCAGCTACACCTCCACAGTATGAACTAATTATATAATCCTGTGTTGGCATGGATATTTTGTGACAGAGGCCTTGAAGATAAATGATTATTTTCAATTACAAAAGAGACTTAATCTAATTTTTTTCTCTTCTGTTTTGTTCCCAAAGAAAATAAAATGATTTTTCTAAGGAGAAATGTATAGTATATAGAACTGTATGTTTTATTAATACTGCTCTGCAATATATATGTGTCCAAGGATGTAGCTCATTTGCAGTTTTAGAAATAGCATTTATTAAAGAAGACATACAAGTATTTTCTCCTTCAAGGTTTTATTCTCATGAAACTGAGAAAGGACTGATATTAATAACCCGGTGTGAGAGTCGTCATTCATCAGTTTGCCATTTTAAAGTACAGTGTGTATGGGGGCCTGTGAATATAACATCCCAGGAATATTGGTGCTCTCTGATAAATTCATCTGTGCCTCCAGTATATGAATCCTGGGCAGAACTATGGGTGTATTAATTTTAAAGGACTTTGGTTAACAGAGAAAAAATGGAAATCATGTATAACACATTTTTAGATCCTTTTTTACTATGTTGTGCTTCGTATACAACGAATGATGATGATGAGGATGATTGTTGTTGTTGTTGTTGTTATTCCATGAGATCTTTCGCTCCTCTTGCAACATATGTGGGAGTCTTGCCCTAACCCTTTGCTTAGGAAGGACCGGGCAGACTGAAGCAGCGTAACTCTGCTTTCCAGATCCCGTTCCTGGCAGAAGGCATCCGGATTCACGGGGAGAAGGTGACGGAGGCACTGCGGCCGTTCCACGAGCGGATGGAGGCTTGCTTCAGGCAGCTGAAAGACAAAGTGGAAAAACAGTACGGGGTCCGCGCTGTTGTAAGTTACCTGCTGACTTTATGTTCCCTAAATACGTGAGATTTCTTTATATCATATCACTGTGTATTCACCTATGATAATTCCCACTGATTAAAAAAGCAATGTTGATGCAGTATTGCAGGGTTGTTCTCAGTGGTCATCAAATTATTAAATACTGAGCAGATGCTGTAAGAGCTGTTCAGAAAGCCTTGGTACTTTCATTTTCTAACATGGGAACAATTTCTAAATTGCCTGAATCTGTTCCTTGAAAGTCAAAGTAATTCTTCAGTATTCCATTTTTAAGGAATTAGGTTTAAAAAAAAAAAAAAAAAGAAATTGCCACTATGGCATGATTTTTCTGGAGCTGAATGTCCCCTTTCCGTAGATGTAATTCCTTTTGAGACGTGAGGGCTGTGCTGCTCTTCAGTAGCGTGCAGTCTGACATACCCTGGCACCACCCTACATGTAGGCAGGCAGTAAAAGGATAGCTGCTACTTAATGGGATTTAGTAGTGCTGGAGTTCATGCTTTTCTCATTCCAACAAGCTATTTTCAGTTGCTGCTTCATCTTCAAGGCACAGCCAAGAATTCGGTGGCGTTGTCAGCTGCTTTTAATTAGAGCGTTACCCATTGGGGAGGAAGGCCAAAGCCAGCATACAGCTTCGTAATTCAGAATATAATTGATAATTTAGTCAAAAGCCGTGGGGATTGGGTGCTGTTATATGATCGGTTTTTTAAATTATTTAAAAACCCGAGATGCAAGTGGTTAGAGTTGCTCTAGGACTGACTATGCAGAGCTGATGTCCTAATAATATATTGAAGGCTGCTGGGTGTGCTTTGTCTCTGTCTGCTGGTAGTCCCGACAGCAGTGTTGTAAACCTGCTATAATTTTTAGGTTTATTTGTGAAATGACAGCAGTACGTGAAACTTGCATATGCAGCACATATCTTCTCACTGCTCCAGAAAATAAAGCACATGTATTACCAGAAAAGACCCGTATGTCCTCTAACGCAGAGGTAGCCAGCGTATCGTGCATACGCTGCCAAGATGGGGCTGTGAGCAGCCTGGGCTGGTGGGAGGGGTCCCTGCCCAGGGCAGCGGGGTTGGAACTAGGTGACCTTTAAGGTCCCTTCCAACCCAAACCATTCTAGGAGTCGATGATTCTACGCCCTGGCACGCAGTCGGCTCCCTCCCGCCGGCCCTGTGACGGCGAGTTGTGGCTCCTCTCCTGCCTGGTGGCTCTGCAAGCCCCCCCCACCCTGGCAAGGGGACGCCCCACGCACCCTGCTCCGCTGGGGAGGAGGATGGCGCTGCAGGGTGCCGTGGTGGCAGCGGCCTGTCCCTTGGCATGTTGGAAGCACCAGGAAATTCTGGGGTCCCCCCCTTTGCTGCAGAGGCTTTTAGCTGAACTTGGAATCGTCAGATCTGCTTGCTGTTGAGCTGCCTTGTTTGTTTTGGTTCAGGATACGTAAGTGGGCTTCAAGCTATAGTGCTTACCCAATTCTTAAAGAAAATTTTACCTCCAAAAGAGCAAAGATTGTAGTATCAGTTAGGACAGTACGCATTTTCCGCAGACTGGACTCAGGAATATCCTATACCAGAAACCATTTCCCACAAAAAGGACCGGTACTAAAACCAAATGATCTCAAAAAGCAGTGGTTTATTTTTAAAACTGCACAGATCCACCTTCTGTCAGCAAAAGCCGTCTAAAACCAGCAGAAATCACCAGCAGACCATTAATTACACAGGCATGGCGCAGGAAAGCCAGCTTACCAGCCTGTACTTTGGGCTGCCATCTCATCTCCGTCCCTGGCTTTCCCTGGCACCCTGGAAGCGGATAAGGAGCTTGCACTGTAATCCCATTAACTGCCTTTTAATAAGAAAGCCAGTTAGCGGTCCGGCAGGAGAAGGACGTGGTATCAAATGGCAGGTGCTTCCCTGGAAGTGAGCGGCACCTTCCTTAGGAAAACGCCAAATTGCATGGTTGCCCCAGACAGGGTTGGGTCATCGTTTTTGGAGGTGCTGCATCAAGTCATGTGTGTATTGAGGTAGATACTACTTCATAGGCTCAGATTTTGAAGGTTATCTCTGCAGCCAGGAGGCTAAAAACATCTGCAGTTGTGGTTTTTGCCTTGTACCTGAAAACGCAGTGTTTAAAGCACAATTGCACGAAGAGGAGATCACAGAGAAAATAGTGCCCTCTCCATGCCCTTCCTACCTTCCTGTCTGCCGTGGTTTGACCCCAGCCAGCAACTCAGCCCCACGCAGCCGCTCATTCACTCCCCCCCACCCAGTGGGGTGGGGGAGAGAATCGGAAAATAAAGTAAAGCTCGTGGGTTGAGATAAGAACAGTTTCATAGAACAGAAAGGAAGAAACTAGCAATGACACTAATAACAGCAATCAAGTGACAATAATAATAAAAGGACTGGAATACATGAGACAAGTGATGCGCAATGCGATTGCTCACCATTTGCTGACTAATGCCCAGTTAGTTCCCGAGCAGCGACCCACCCCCCAGGCCAGCTCCCCCCAGTTTACATACTGGGCATGACGTCCCATGGTATGGAATGTCCCTTTGGCCAGTTTGGGGCAGCTGTCCCGGCTGTGTCCCCTCCCCACTTTCCTGTGCCCCTCCAGCCTTCTTGCTGGCTGGGCAGGAGAAGCTGAAAAGTCCTTGACTTTCGACTAAACACGACTGAGCAACAACTGAAACCATCAGGGTGTGATCGACATTCTTCTCCTACTCAACCCAAACCACAGCGCTGTACCAGCTACTAGGAAGACAATTAGCTCTATCCCAGCCGAAACCGGGACACCATCCTTAAACCCTCCAAGGCAAGAATATCAGATGACAGCTCCATCATGATCTAGTCCTTACTAAATTAAGAAATAAAAGAATGAGAAATAGAAAAAAAGAAATTGATAACAATTACAGGTTCTCCAATTTTACTTCTGCCTCTAGATGAGCAGCAGTCACTACACTGATTCTAAAAAGAATGAAGCAACCCAGATACGCCTGAACAGCCTTAAACAAGCACCCTCTTCATCCAGTTCTGATTATGGTCACTGATTGGATGCATGCCAGCGAGTTTATGGATGTTATGCCAATCACATCAGTATAAACAGGGTGTGAATTTGGTTCCAAATTATATACGGAAAATCCCGCAGAGATTTATTCTGAAGAGTGGATGATGCGGGATGTGGTGAGGGAGAGAGCTTCAGCTTTCTGCTCGGTGAGATGCAGAGCTTCCTCGACTAAGGAGGCGGCAAGAAAGGTGCCGCAGCAGGCAGGGCGGCAAAAACGTGCCAAGTGACGTGCCCAAAACCTCGGTGGAGCAGTACATACCAGTGAAATAGCCTGTTGTATTTTATGACAGGCCTTCCTTCAGAGGTTAATTTTCACTTTTGTCTGTAGGGATGACTTCTGTTTTTTAATGGGAACACTGAGATCTTACAGGGAACGTGCCAGCCTTTATGGTATCCTTCTAAGTGGTGTTCCATTTGTAGTCCTTCAAATCCCGTCTTGCTAATATATTTAGGAAAAGTTCAAATAATAATTTATTCCCAAGGAGAACAGGAATAATTGACATTAATGATACTTGCATGTCAGTCACTTCAATAATATACATTTACATCATCAGGGGGATGACTGGAAAGTCATACGCAGGTGGTGTTATCTTTTTAATTTCACTCTACCCACCAGTAAGAATTGTCAGGATTGATGGAGTTTTATCGCTTCTATCTTCCTTGTACAAGGCCAATTTACCAATAGTTGACAGGGTGGAAAATATACCTGTAATTAAACAGCATGAGATTCTTATTTGTTGACTGAAAGAGTTCAATTATTTTATGCATATATCAGTTATTAATGACTAACAAAGCTTGTATAAATATTCAGAACTCTGAAGTTGTCTGAAACAAAAAAAAGTCTTTCATATATTTTCTTCTTAACCTAGATGTCACTCTGTAAATTGGCTCTCTTGACATAAAGTTCCTCTTAGTGGGTTTTTTCTTTTTTTTAAATATAGACAGGGCAGTCACTTCAATTGCAGAGATGGATTAAAAAAAAAAAAGTTGTTTGCAGAAAGCTCCTTTTTTAAAGCCCAGATGTAAAAAAGCATGTGAATGCCATTGAAACAAATGAATTATTGGAATATGTGTAAAATTATACATGCCTATGAGGACCTACATATTTCTTCCTAGTCCTTTAAATAGATTTTCTTCAGAATTTGTTTCTTTGTTGTTAAATACGATGTGTAATTAAATGGAAGAAAAATCATCAAACCTTTCCACATTAATTTTTGTAACCAGATGTCAGCTCTATTGAGATTTAAGAAGTAAGATTTTGTATTTCTTTATTGCAGCTTTCAAGTCTGGATGATAGACGAGGCAGTCGGCCGCGGTCTATGGTGAGATCCTTCACGATGCCATCGTCTTCAAGACCCCTGTCTGTTGCATCGGTGTCTTCCATCTCCTCTGACAGCACACCTTCTCGACCTGGCTCGGACGGGTGCGTAAGAAATAGTCGTTCAGGGCTAATCTCTGTAAAGCGTGATTTGGCATGCACCTCTATGGGTTTTGAGGATTGTCACCACCCCGCTCCAGATCTCAGTGCTATCACGGTGTTAGTCCTTCCGATCCTACTGCCTCCTCCTGTGTGGCAGCATGACGTTTGTTGGATCTCATAAGGAACTGTGGGGTTTTTTGGTTGGGTCTTTTCCCAGTGTATTTTATGCCAGATTTGGTTCATCATAATACCCCACAAACATTAAGGTGACACAACGGTATGAGTTACTAGTGTGGGGTGGGGATGGTGCTTTTAAGTGATGGCCTAATTTGGATTAAAAAACCCAACCTATATAGACATTTATCCCAAGATACATTCCTTGTGCTTTTTTTTAACCAAGATAAATATAATGCTTTTCTTGGTCTTCTTTAAAACAAAGTTAAACAAAACCCCCTCAGCATTCAAACAAAAACCCCCGAACAAACAGAAGGTAAATTATCCCCTTGTATAGTATTGCAAGTGTAATAGTTCAGAAGTGATCTTTTGCAAAGTTGGAGACGAGATGCGTGTTCAGCCGGTCCTGTCGCGTTAAACAGATGGAGCCTGGGAGAAGGAAGGGATTAGCTAACTGCTGAAACATTTCTTCTCACTTTTGCTGCCAGAGGAAAAGCTGCTTATGGCAAGACTGTACTTCAAGACTTACCAGGACATTTCACATGAGAACTGGGAATTCTATTGATATGCCCTGTCTCATAGACGCATCCCTCAAAAGAACAAAATAATCTGTTTTCTTTCTGGGATTTCCATGCAGCCTCAGAAGTCCCTTCTACCTCTTCCTCCCCCCAGGCATTCCCATAATCCAGAAAGTCGGTATTTGACCAAGGCGGCAGTTTTTTAAAAGCCTCCTGAAGGGCTGCTGACTTACAGAGAAGAAACGTTAGTGTCCCTTGTGCACCTTCAGAGGGAATTATTACCTGACTAGAGAGTAAAAGCATCAAGTAAAATTAAATACAGCACCTAAGGACCAACATGATACTTACCTTGATTACAAACAGTTTATTTACCCGTTGGGAAGAACAGCAAACAGAACGCAATTCAAGTCTCATTACGTTATCTTCTGTAACGTATACGCAGTGAGTCATGTTGATATAAATGTAGGACAGCAGAGACGATAATGCATTTTGACTAATTCATGCACGAAAAGTTGTCTTGCTGGAACTTGGGGATAATTACCATCCCAGGTTAGTGGGCGACTTTATTTTATCTCGGAAGAAAAATACCGATTCTTTCCCTGCCTGCCTCTACCTCTTTCTCTTTTTCCCTTCAAAATCATTACATGTATTTTTCTTTCTCCATTGGATGCCGTTTTCTTAATTTTTGCATCTCCATCCCAGCTTTGTTGTGGCAGGTGTCACTTAGTTTTGGAGGATCTCCTGAGTCTACTCAGTATGTCTATTAAAAAAAACCTCACAAAGATCATGGTGCAGCTCAGCTCCTGCTCCGAGCCCGGGGCAATACAGCTGGAATACATGTGAGGATGATACAGTGAACAACTATCTCGCTGAGAAGGCCTGAAAAAAATGCTCGTTTGCTTGATCAGTGGAGCAGGAGAAGAAAAATCATCAGATGTAAATAACATAGTGAAAGACCTCAAAAAGTCAAATGACTGTAAAAATCATGTGGGTGGTTGGTCACTACTAACTTGGAAGAAGTTCACTCATGTACCTACCATAGTTGATTGGGTTTATGGTCAGTTGTCCTCTCCTGCTTTCCATTTCGCCCTTCTCGTATGTTAATTCTGAGATTAGAGATGAAGCTAAGAAAAACAATGAAAAATGGAGCTGACAGACTGTCTTTCCCAGATCACCCAACTTACATTTTATTCCATCTCCAGTTTCTCCTGCTTTGAAGCTTTTAAACAGTAAAAACTCAAAGCAGACGTTCACATAGTATGTGTTTTACAACTCCCAGCTCTATGTATAAATAAAACTCTGACTTTAAAAAAGGACCTTGGGTTTATTCACTGCTTAAAATGGGACTTAAAAGTACAAATCTGAGCACTTACAAGCAGTGGTTGGAAGCGGGGAAGTCCCAATGTGCTTCTGTGATTTGCCGTCTGTTGGAAGCCCTAATGTACTTCAAGTAGGAGCATGGCACACTAGCCCATTTTGTCACTGATACCTTGCGTACACATAATTAATAGTACTAATAATAGTAATGCCTGGAAGGGAAGCACTTAATCATTGTCTGAAGAATGGCAATTCCTCTCGTAAACTTGCAGTCAGCCTGCGAGGCGGCTGTCACTGCCCTCCAGCCCAGCGGAGCCCCGGCAGAAGCGGCTAAGATAGGCAATTCAGGTGGCTAAAACACCCGGTGTCAGGAGAGCTGTCTGCTGGTCTGGGCTTTGTCGCTGATGGGCTTCGTGGCCCCGGGCAAGTCATTGCCCTCCCTTTTCCCCATCTGTAAAATGGGATGAAAAAACTTGCAGTTTTGTCTCCCAACCCATGTGATTTGGGCTTTGGTTAGGAGGGTAGTGGCTCAGGGGCCGTTGCCGCTGGTACTGGTTTGGGCACCTTTCCATCAAATGAGCTGGGGCCTTTAGTGCTTCAAACGACAACAAAAACAATAATCATTTTGGATATTGCTGCTGGATGTTGCTGCTGATGGAGGTAATTAGGATAACGTCACTGTCAGTTGTCTGAAATATGAATTCTCCAGTATTTCACAGCAAAGATTGTGTCCTGTGTGTGCATGCATCCCCATGGCATAGTAAATACATTTCCAATGTTAAAAAGTAAGCTGGTTTCTTTCTCTGGGGATTTTCAGTTTGGTTTCGGTTTTGTAATGTGATGATTTGAGACATCCTCTTAAAATCCGTCAGTGTAATTTTGACGAAGGTATGATTTTAGTAGTTTGTTTGTAACATAAAATAAATTATAAAATACTTCGGCTAAGAATATTTTAGCTTGTTAAGAGCAAAGTATCTCTTTACCTTTTATTTAAACTAGTCATTAAAAAAAGGTAAAGAGATATGAGAGATTCCTTTAAATTACAGAGTGAAAATTAGCTAAAAACAGTTCAAATATTACTTAGAATAACGCTTTCCCTACACTATAAAAACTCTTTAAAAAATGAAGGTTTCCTTTAAGAGTTCATTGAACTGCTAAAGATTTTTTCCTTTGTAGCCAGAAAAAAAATAGTCATGGACTGTAAAAATTGCAGAGCCGATGGTAGTAGTATATCAGCCTTGCCTACATCCACACACTTGAAGCATTCCGGGTGGGAAAATACATCTGCTTTTTGGAAAGTAACCTTGCCCTTCGTTATTATCTGACCGATTTTTCATTCTTGACTTTATCTGTAATACCAGAACAACTAAGCTCAGCCCTCCCGGCTCCCCCTCGCCAGGGCGTGCTGTAGGGGAGCAGAGGTGTGGATCTGTGAGTATATGTGGACACAATTGTATGGATATATCCTCACGCATGCATGCAAAACCAAACGTACACACAGGGTGTTATTACAGACAGGAGTGGTGCTTGTGTCTGTGGTTAAACCTCTATACCCCATGCTTTTGCGCAATGTATAGGTGTTTCCTTTGCATTAAGGGCGATACTGTTTGCTCTTCTGCGAAAAGGTACTGAAATTTTGATGAGTTACAAGGATTAGAAAGCGTTTTATGTTGTGCATGTTCAACAGAAAATCACTGCTCCTCTGCAAAACAATTTCTTAACTGTTATTCCTTCTCTGGGGAATAAATATATCCCTTACTCCACCATTAAAAAAAAAAACAAAAAAAAAAACCCCACCAAAAAAGTGCAGGAGAAATCTGGGGACCTGGCTATTTTTTAAAGAAATCCTTAAAGCCATTGGTAGACATAAGGACTGCCTCCACGGTGCAGGGGAAGCAGGAGTGGCATGTCTTTAATGCGTTGCACAGTTACCTGCACGCCTGTAGTGCCGATTCCCCCGGGAGTATCCAGGCGTCTGCTGGCCCGCCTGCCGTGGTGCCGCAGCATGTGTAGTGGGAGTGCTGAATGAGAAACTAATTGTTATGTAAACCACATACAGTGGAACTCAGGAGTTTGTGTAGCTGTAAACCAGTAAATTTACTACAGAGGAGGGAAATACGCAGTACTCGTTCTTCAGCAGTTGTGCAGTAAATTTTATTGTAAGACAATTATGATTGCTATGACCTTCTGCCCCCTCCTTTTCTCTCTAATGAGTTTTCCTGGATTAGCAAAGCATCGTTAACTCAAGCGAGACTTCGGGAAATATGTAAATGAAAATTAGGTGTTTTGAAAATAGTATTTTATTGATCTAAGCAACAACAATTTTCTTTAGGTTTGTGCTGGAGCCCCTCCTGCCAAAAAAGATGCATTCTAGGTCTCAAGATAAATTGGACAAGGATGACCTAGATAAAGATAAAAAAGAAAAGAAGAAGGAGAAAAGGAACAGCAAGCACCAAGAGATATTTGATAAAGAATTTAAATCTACTGATATTTCTCTGCAGCAGTCTGAAGCAGTGATCCTTTCAGAAACGGTAACTTAGCAAGTAATGCTTTATCTAATTCTGAGCAGTGTTCTTTCTCTTTTTAAGTAAAAATGTTGTTTTTTACAATTTAGTTTATTTTTAGACCAGAAATAACTCTTAAGGGAATACGCTACAATGTTAATATATGGGATAATGAATCAAAAATACAGATTTTATTTACAGTGTGAAAAAATAATGGTATCTCATATGAGAATCTTAACCAAAAGCTGTATACGACTATTTGATAAAAGGAACAGATGGTATATCCTAAGTAAAATAAATGCTACCATTTTAGCAGCCTTTTGAATTTATGGTTCCCAATAGATCATGACGGGTTTTCTCATATTTCAGCTGACAACTGCAAGACACTTTTTGGTGGAAATGTTACAAGGTCATTTCGTGCATGGCAATTACGTATTCTTGAAAGGCTGTTTTGAGCAGAAAATAGTAAGCAGTTCCACTGGTGGCTGTGTGTAAGAATATTAACTACAGGGCATAGCTCTCTTAAGCCCTCTCCTCTTGGCGTATATTTAATTCACTGAAACTGTCCTAAAGGCTTGGGTAACTTGAGAAGTTTTAGCTCTGAAATTGAAAGCAAGGCCTTTTTAAGCTGGAGCAGGGAGTGCATGAACTAACTGTAACCTCCAAGTCTCTGCCTGAACACCAGTACTGGGGCCAATAGTTTAAAACGTGCCCTCCAGAAATAAATGTAATGGTCTTTTAAAGATTTGCACAGGTACTTGTAGAGCCAGCTTTTAACTCAGCAGCCTTCCGTTGATGGCTGTGTCGTTTACATTGGGCTTTCGGAAGGATTTCTCTCTGACCTGCGATGACTAGGTCCTTTAAGTCTTTCTGGTATTTGTAGCGGAATATTACTTAGACGTTCAGCCATAGTTCCTCTGTTTTCTGGATTTGCTCCTCCTTTTCCACCCAGAGACGAGCTGATCTCTCAGATGTGTCTTCTGACATCTTGGAAGATCAGAGTTGTTTTGTGTGATGTGGCCATAGGCCCAATATTAGCTCAGAAAAAAACTCAGGTAAAATCCCTTTTGTGCGTCTGAGGCTTTTCACCCAGACTCCTTTGAAGCCAGTGAGTTTTTCCATTGACTTCAGTAAATTTTGGATCAGCCCTGGTTTGTTTAAATGGAGATTCCTCCTGCCACAGCCAGCCAGGTGAGCATCATGAGAGTGTTTTCAGACAGAAAATACATTTTGCATGATTTCCCTGCGTCTCATCTTTTTGATGCAATGCATTCAACTCTGCACATTGCAGCAGTCGTATTTTGACTAAGCCTGAACATTGCAGCATCAAGACTTGAGCTCACATCTCCCAGATCCCCAAAAGGACTAGCAGAGCTTGTGGGAGAAGAGCGTTAGCCACAGAAGAAGAAAATTGTATTTCAGGGCAGCTCAGTCCGTTGGACTTGCACAAATCCATGAGACCAGATGGGGGGTGTCCAAGGATGCTGGAGAGGTGGTTGATGTCACTGCAAGATCACTGTCATCTCTGAGAAGTCTTGGATATTGGAGAAGATGGCTTATGACTGGAAAAATGCAAATGCTGGCTGGAAAGGAGGACATGGTAACCCTTCAAGGCATATTCCCCTTTGTCATCTGAAGAACAAAAATAAGCAAAGCCCAACATGATTTGACTCAGGTTTTCCACTCTTCCCAGTCAAGAGCTTTCAGTTGGATGACCGGTATGACTAATTTTCCCCTGGTTATAGAGAGGGAGGGCAATTAAATGTCAGAATTAGTTACTTACAGTTACTTTGAGCTTCTTGAAATCCACAGATCAATAATACGAAAAGGAGTTTACTGGTAAGAGAAAAACTCTCCCTTTTCAGTCTCCGCAAACTACTTGATGAGCTCCAAAACGACCAAGACAATTTTTAATGCTTGGTGTTGGTGTGGTTCATTTTCTCTTGTAGGTGAAGTAGAAGAAACAGTTTTGAGATCAGTTTACAAGAGTGGTTGTACAATTCCCACTGCTGTCTTCAGGAATTTTGTGCAGATAATGTCAAGCAGTTTAAAGATAAAATTTGTCTTGTCTTAAAATTTTTCCACTCTGGAGACATGTCCCCTATTAATGATATAAAAGGGAAATTGTTACCTCTTGTAGGTAAGAATTCAACTTTTCCATTGTTCTACTTTTGTGGGCTGCACTGTGTGCAAGTTCCCTTTTTAAGTTGAAATTACTCCCAAAGCACGGTTACTGCTGTGTTTTATGAAGAAAAAGACAATTTGATTTCTCTTGCATTAGGAACTTGGAAGCAGAAAGTTTGCTAGCTTGAAAAAAGATGATGATGAAATGGAGGGGGGGGGAAATTAAGCACTGTTTTTTTCCAAAAAAGTTGTAATCCAGATTTGACTAGAAATGGAAATTAAAATAAAGATTTAAAGAGCTTGTAAAGTGAGACTTTAGTGATAAACTACTATTAGTTACTAGATTTTGTATTATAGTTACTGGATTCATTCTGTTGAGAATTTTAGAACTCGCTTGTACCATCTCTAATTCAATTACAAGATTTCAATTATGTGGTGAATTTTCTAGTGGATTCTTAGTTCTGACTTCTAAAATATTTGGGGGTTTTACAGCAGAAGACAGGGTTTTCTTTAGTACGATGACAATTTATAAGTACCTTCAAGAAAACGAATGAAGGAATAACAGCCAGCTTGGATTTGTCAACACCGGATGGATTTGTCAAGCCCTTCTTTCTTCTCTCTGCGACAGAGGAGGAGGCTCTGTGGGTAGGAACGATGTGGCAGACCCTCGATGTGCCGACGTCAGTATGACTTTTGGCACACCTCACACGACGTTCGCGTGAGCAAGACTGGGCACCAAAGTCGGGTCTAAGGTGATGCTGGAGGATACACAGCAGCCTGGAAAAACTGCGCTTAAAATTGTGACGGTTGAGGTGGAGTAAATGAGAACCCATGATGGATTCGGATAGTGAGATATGTCAAAATAATGTATGTGCAGAAGCACAGCGCATGGTCAGCCTCGTCATCGCTGGCTCTGTCTCATGGCCGTTTATTAATAGGGGGGGTTCAGCGTGTGTCACTTCTGTTTCATCCAAGTGTCATCACAGTTTACAACCAGCCCGTGCCAGTTGTAGCTGGCAAATAGCAGACTTGTGCTTGAGGGCTCGAAAGTCCAGTTTCAGATATTCACCCCTCCACGTGTACTCGCACACAGTTATCTGTTCCTTGACAACACTCAAATTCTAAATTATTCTTTGCCCGCCACAAATAGGTAGTTATCAGTGGTTTGCTTTCAGGAGGGAAGGATGCATCAGTAACCTTATATATGAATCTGTTCTGGATCCTGTGTTATTCGCTACTAATTGGTTTGTGCAACGTAATTGCAAGCGTAATACCAAATTTACAGAGAATATCAAGTGAGAGGCGCAGCAGGCACGTCAGACAGCGGTCATTCCCATCTCTGCAGAGCTTCTGCTACTCTCTTCAAAGATTATGTCATCTAATGAAATGAGTGTTTCCATCGCTGCAATGGACTTTCTTATACAGGAACTTCTCTTTGCTTCCATCAAATGAATATTCATGGAAGAACATGGGAAGATTATAAAACTGCAGAATTATTTCATGGAGCTTTTACATTTTCTTTAAAAAGGAGCATTCGGAGGCCGTTTTGTCTAGTTGTATGGCTTAAATACTTTCTTCAAAATTTCACTGTGCTCATAATGAATTTATTGACTGATCAAAACCCAAGCCCTAATTACAGAGATCTTGTACTACTATGATCTTATCAGAAGATAAATTAAGCACTTTGGTATGTGAAAATAATCAGTAACGTCGTCACAGTTTTCTAGAGATCTATATCTTCTTTGAAGTATGACATAAACTGTTTTAACATAAATTCTTATTGTTAGTTCTTTGATTCCATGAGCTGATAGCAAACCTAACACTGAAGACAGATAGTTAACAGACCACTTGAAGGCTTGTGTTAGAAATCAGAATAACAGGCTGTGCATTTTATTGATATAGTGGCATCTAACATCACTCACTATTGATCTTGCTTTCGTTAGACCAAAAATAATTAGCAATGAGTTCATTATGGATTAGTGGTCTCCAAAGAGTTCATATTTCCTAGCAGAACCGTGATTTATGTGAAGCTTTAAGAAGAAGACCAAGCTTGTCAGTCACAGAAGAAGTTAAAATTCATTTGACATGAGTAGCTACAGACCAGATTAACTTGGGAACTTGATTCTAGTTGTTGGGTTTTCTCTTGATTCTGGCATTTTAGCTTTCCTAATCAATTAGTGTGTTTTCCTTAGCTGCTTTTTTATAATTATATGCCTCTGAGAAAGTGATTACTTTGCTTATCCGTTCTACTAAAAATATGCTTTAAAAAGTCTTGAAAGAAGAAACCTTTGGAGTCTTTAGGACTTGAATTTTAGTAGGAGGCAAATTTCTGAAAGGTTACCCTGCGGTCTTGATGAACTTTCCAAAAAAAGTTACGTACTCTATGGTCATTCGTTTCTCATAGAAGGGTCTCAGAGACACAGCCTTTTATGCAAACCCTTTTAGGGTTTGCTTTCTGAAAATAAAAGGGAGCACTCGTACCTCATTTTAGATTTCTCCTTCACAACATACTTTCTAAAAAAACATTGTGAAATGACAAAATTCTTCAAAAAAGCATGAATCGCTGCTGCTCCATTTTCTGTGATCTCTTGGAAATAAAAAATTCCTTTCTTGACTGCGATTACTAGACGTACGGGGGCCGGTGGATGGGTAACAAACAGGAGAGCTCAGAATTAAATTCGGTAAAAGGAATCACAGCAACAGTTGCCCATCAGATTACAAGTATCATTTCAGGGTTTCTGATGGAAAATTCAAGTGGAGTCTGAAGCAGCCAGAGCAAAACAATAGAGATATTTCAGTGAATTAAATACAAGCACGAACAAGCACCATCAAGAAAGTGTTTCTGGACAGATGATGTCTTCTTCAGAAGAGAGTTTCACCATGCAAACAATTAAAGAGATAAATTTTAACAGGGAAGTAGAACCCCATGAGAAGGAAGAAAATATTTTGAATACTGTATAATTTTGTGTAAGGATATAGACTTCCTTAGCTGTTACTAAGCAAGTGTTTGGGGAGTTGGCTCATTGCTTCAGAAAAATATGCCAGGCGACGGGAAGGTGTGTGCATTAAGTCTCATTGTGATTCCTGGGGAGAAGGGAAAAACATTTGCTGCTGTGAAATACAGCATTAAATCAGAAGTGTGTGTTATCATTGCCCTATTACTGTTCAGGAGGCAGCGAGGAAAACCTAACAATCCCAAGGTCTGCCGCTCAGTAACAACATGTATTGCTTTACTGTCCCGCCGGTTTTGTCCCTGTGCAGATCAGCCCACTAAGACCACAGAGACCAAAAAGCCAAGTCATAAACGTCATTTCAAGTGAAAGACGTTTCTCCGTCTCTCCATCACCTCCCAGCTCCCAAATGACGCCACCCCCAGTAACTCCGCGGACAAAACTTTCTTTCAGCATACAGTCCAGTAAGTCTTTAATTTTAATTAAATGTCATTTTCCTGGAATACTTCATGCAAGGTAACTTGTGGTGGGGAGATGTGTTTCCTGAGCATCGCATTACACTTTGGTTTGAGTTCTTTGAGTTAGTCTTTCTGCTGTCACCATGGGACTGCTAGCAGGAACAAGAACTTGCCTCTTAACATCATGCTCCTTGCATTTGCCAGCAAAAAGTATTTCAGCATTTTACAAAAGCAAGCAAAATTGTTGCATTGAAAAGGTTTCTTTTCCTTTTCAAGTAATCATTAGCAATTACTTAGGTATAGAGTAACTGTCAAAAATTAGTGTTGTACTTGATTCTATATTGGATTTAGGGTGTTTTGGAGCATAAAGGCTGAAAAAATAACCTGTTAATGTAATTGTACCTTAAAAGAACTTTTATTTGCTACGTTGTGAGTACAGGCCAGAAGGGGGAAAGAAAGTCAGGCTTTTTGATGTAATTTTTGTTTGACATTGACATCTATCACTCAGTTTTTCTCTAACATATCATCTGTTTGCTTCAGTCTTCAGGAAACACTGTTGCAAAACCGGGTGTAATACAACACCTATTTCTTTTACAGTGCTGTTTTCCGGAAACTGTTATTCAGAGTTTTCAGTTGCTAGCATGTGACAAAAAAAAAAGATCATTTCGATACGTGTACCGTAGTCAAGAGTTCAGTGTTAGTAAAGAGAAGAATAATGATCAGTTTTAAGAAGGAAGTCTTGTTCAGTCAAGGTCACTGTTTTATTTACTTTTTTTGATACTTAAAACCTTTTCCCTTAAATAGGGAGTGTTTTGGAAAGTTCCTGTTGCCGATTGCAGGTACATGTCCTGTGAGCAAGAATGCGTTTATTCTGCAAATCTATAGCAACAGAATTGTCTTCTAAAAGGCGTGTGGTTTTGTTTTAATGATTTGAAATTGTTGGTTGCAAACATGTGGAAGAGGGGTAAGCGAGTGCAAATCAATGCAGCAGTTCCTTTGCATAGTCAGACACCCAAAACAAGTATTTTGATACTGGTGAACTCTCTCCAGTTTTGATAACCAGAAACTACCAGTATGCTAAAAACCAGAAATACAGAGAAGCAGATATATATACTCCTGCAAAAGTTAGTCTTTGAATTGGATTGTTTCTTCCTGTGTACATTTTATTAAAAGTAACTTGATCTCTTTTTTTAAAAAGCATCTGAAGCTGTCATGTATTTCTGAGAATATTTGTATCTCTCTGCTGGAGATTTATGGGTGTTATGTAAAATAGGTTCAGCTTATTGCAAAATCCATGGGACTTGTCCATAATTGTTTGAGGACCTGTAGTGATAAAAAAATGTAGGAATTCCAAGGATAAAATTACTTCAGTAACACAAATTGGCTAAAAGTAGTTAATGGGTTGCTAAGCAATACTGCTTGCTTGTTAGCTGGCAGTTTAGGAGAATGGAGTGTAAAATTTGATCATTGGGTTAAGATGAAAAAAAAGTCGCCTAACTGATCTCTTGCCAGCTCAAAGATATTCTCAGTGGCACATGTCCAGTAAGAAATAAATATTCAGGGCATACTAGTCTGATGAAACACCTTGAATAATGATAGCAAACCAGAATTGATGAGTAATTTTTTGTGTAGTGACTGAGTTAGTGAGGTATAGTTCAGCTGAGCTGAGCAGGAGAAAATTAATAGATCTGTAGCAAATAGATCTTCTTGACACACAAAGTTTGTGTTCGATACGTGTTTCTGCGGTAGGGTAGATGACTCCTGGATTTCATTAAACTGATTGAGAGATTAGCTCATCAGGGCAAATAATTTTTTTCATTATAGAATATTGTTGTTCTGCTAAATACTTTGCCAGACTGAATGCAAATATGTTAGTAATGTATATTATGAACTATTCATGTGGATGGGAATACTCTGTCCACTTTTACAGGGATTTATGGCCGTCTCGCAAAAGGGTGAGGTTGTGAAGGTGCCGCGTACAGGCTGTAGGAACACAGTTGGGGGCTGCAGAAAATAAGAGCTGTAACAGGAGCTGAGGGACGTAGAGGAAGGGAGAGAAGCATAGCAGGACACAGTTGCATGGGCAGTTGGTGACCATCCAGTTGTCCAGAGTATTGAGATGTTCAAGTAGAGTTGCCTCCACACCTTGTTTCCTCTGCAGCTCTAGTGAAAACATTGGTCACCTGCCTTTCCATGGATCTTCCAAATGTCAGCTTTAAAGAAACAAAGGGTTTGTGTAACTCCTAACAAAGTTTGTCTTGCCGTCTTCTGGGTAGCACCTATTAGTCTAGATGTAATGGCTTAGATGAAGTTATTAGATACTGTAATATCATGTAAGATACAAAGATGAAGTGTTCAGGGCAGTTAAATTCACTTTATCTTTGGGTAATAGTGTGTTATTATACTCATTTTCAGTTTCCACGCAAGGAATGTACATAGTGAGACCTAAAAACATGGCTTGTTTACAGTAAACACCGAAAGAAGGTTTTCTTTTCTGAAGCAGGATTCAAGGTTCTGCTAAAGTTCTAGCTAAAGCTACAACTCTAAAGAAAATGCCATTTTCCAAGTATCCTCCAGTATTGGGAGGGAGGGAGGGAGGGAG
>JAVKLA010000093.1:39780701-39873058 GCA_034782735.1 Sagittarius serpentarius
GGCTGCAGGGGCCCAGCCGGCCTCACCGGGGTCTGCCCCACGGGCCGCAGGGGAATCTCTGCTCCGGCGCCTGGAGCCCCTCCTGCCCCTCCGTCTGCACCGACCCGGGGGTCTGCGGAGGTGTTTCTCTGTCACGTTCTCACTCCTCTCTCTGGCTGCAATTCCTATGCCCCCGCGACTTTTTTTCCCCTTCTTAAATCTGTTATCCCAGAGGCGCTGCCACCGTCGCTGATGGGCTCGGCCTTGGCCAGCGGCGGGTCCAACTTGGAGCCGGCTGGCATGGGCTCTCTCGGACACAGGGGAAGCTTCTAGCAGCTGCTTACAGCAGCCACCCCTGTCACCCCCCCACTGCCAAAACCTTGCCATGCAAACCCAATACAAGAGGTTTTCTTTTCTGTGACTTTGAAATGTATAACTTTGGCCAAGCTGTTATTTAGTGGAAAAATTCTCAGCGCAAATGACTATTTTTGATTTGCAGAGGTATCTTCCAGGATTTCTCTGAAGTTTCATTATTCAAATGAAATTTTGTTGAGTAATTTGCTTTTCAGTAAATTTCATGGTTAGAGAAAGCATTTCTAATCTCAGCAGGGAAAGAGTCAGGCAGGAATTTAGTTTTAAGTCTGGGGATAGTTTTTTTTAACACGGATTATCACAGTGCACAACAGTACACAAGTTCGGCTTTTTCTATAGTTGAAATTGTAACTGTGTTGTTGCAGGAATTTAGTATTTTCAGGCTAAATGGGGAAAAAAAACCCCAAACAGATAGAAGTAACTTCAGGAATGTGAGTAGTGTTATTCAAAACACCATATTTTACTTATTGCGTGCATATATTGAAGAATTCTCTGTTCCCATCCTCTCTTCCATAGTTCTTTCCCATGGCTGGATGGTTTTGGTAAATATTTTCACTCATTTTTTTTGTGAACCCTTTTCCTCTAATTTCCATCAAAGTATACTAAGCTCTTACCCATTTTGCTGGCTTCTCTCTCAGGGGCCAGCTCTCGCTTGACCTGAATACAGACCTCTAAGTGGAAAATTACAGAATGTACAGGAGGGCTGCCAGGAGTTTTGTCTGAGGAATCCATCTTCATGAAGAAACCTGAGAAATTCAAATTAGGTTTCAAATTTCTTGAACTCTTTCCTGTATTAGCTCCAGAGTAGTCAATTCATTTTGTATGATATACTGTAAGTTTTAGGGCATGGTGGTAGCTCAGGATTGCTAATGTGAATTCAGTTTTTAGCTAAAAAGCGTTAAACAATGAGATGATAAAACATGGTGAGAAGTAAAATCCCAGTAGCCGGGTTCCTTTTGCCTTCCTTGTGAGGCTGTTTGAAGGGGTTTCCACTCAGTGGACAAATGGTAGATATTTACTGTACTACTTGCAAGTGCCGTCATGCTGTGATGGTTGGAGCCCCAACCTGAAGACGACTCAGGTTCCAGCCTCGGTCTTGTTGCTGTTGAAGATGTGACCTTGTGCAGCTCCTGTACCTGTCAAGAGCAGGGTTTCCGCATCATTAAATGGAGGTTCATAAAAATAGTAGCAACATGCTCTCTTGGTTTTTTGCAAAGTTTTATTCCGGTCTAAATGTTTTTTCTCTTTATAGTCTTCACTGTTCAGACTCCTTTAATTTTTTTTTTTTAATATATTTTGGAATTGTAGAAATGGACCCCATTGTTTAACACCTAGTGTTGAATGGCCTCAGGATTTAAGCCAGCCTTAGAAATGCAATCAAATATAGGCTATATTTCCTTATCTAACTGTCCAAAATTTTCTTTAGCATCTGTATTTTTATAAAATTTCCAGGATGAGGGAATGTAGTTTCAAAGTCTGGAAAATGGATCTAAAGCAGATTTGTCACAAAGCCACATGTATTAGTCTTAGAATTAATTTTAGGAAAGGCTTCTAGTCTTACAACCACCACTCTCTGCATTTATTTCATCAGGCTTGTAGGAAGGAAACTGTTAAAGAACATAACGAAAATTAGTAGTGCTGGGCGTGAAAGATCAGATGAGTAAATTCTTATTACTGCTGTGATTAAATCCCACTTCACAGTTTTTAGTGCCTTGTGTTTCATGGGTCAAATAGCGACATACTTCATAACTTTATAATTCTCTGCCTAGTAAACTAATCATCTTTTAAGTTACGCAGGCTTTGTATCAGTGAAGAAAAATAAGTAAAAAATATTATAGATAAGGTAGCTTTTAAACTGGAAATACCTCCTTGTATGAGAAATTATTACATTGTGCACTCTGATTGTCTTACAGTCAGTTATGAAAACCGGACGAAGTGCTGTAGTCAACTGAAAAGCATGCAGTGATAAACGCATCCAATCCTTCAAATCACACCGCAGGCGATGGTGTCATTTAGTGTCTGCGATGGTAATCTTAGATTATATGGTGTCCACTGTTAACTTGGTCTACCTTAAGTCTTATCCAAGTGATCATCTAATTATAATTTTCTGATTGTCCTCTTACTCGTTGTTAACTATGAGACCCTTATATATATTTTCTTGCAGTGTATGATTTGTTCTGCTAAAAATGTTCTTAATAATATATGGGAACATAAAAAAAGAAGTCTACGACTCCTGCAAGGATTATTATTACATCAAGGGATTCCTTTAGGCACTTCTCATTCTTTATGGGTTCATCCATACCCTTGCATACAAATCAACTGCCTGCTTAGCATTCACAGCGAGAAGGGAAACTCAAAGAAAATAGACAAAGGGGTACTTACATTTATAATATCGGCTATAACATTTACTAAGCATCAGGTAATGGTTTGGATGAGAACACCTCGATCAATCCAGCATAGAGAACTTGACAAGGAAGGACAGCAAAGGCTGAAGCAGCGCACAGCGTGAGGACCGGAACGGTCTGGCGGGGCTGATGGCGACGGCGCTTATTTTGACTCTCTGGGATCCTGTTGGACGAGGAGCACTCAGACTGGTTATTTGGATGTAATGGAAGTGTTTACACAGAAGGAAGAATCCAGGGGATTTTTGATGTGTTGCGATGCATATGCTGCAGTGCTGATCATTATCTCTTGGGTTAGCCACAGTGAACAAAAAATGACCTGAAAGGCTTCAGCAAATGTACTGGCCTCGTGTGGAGAGAGAAAAAGAGGTGAGGCTAGAAACCCAGCTGAAACTACGGAGGCAGCAGGTAATCAGGGAGCGTTACTTCGGGCTTCGCAGTTTTAACTTGCCTGATGTTATTTCTCAGGAGAAGTCTCATTCCTTCCCGAAGTGCTTCACGCAGCTCCCTGGCCCCCTGCCCTCTGAGCATGGTGGTGTCACCTGCCCAGGACCCTCGCCGCTGGTTCGGTGGCCCGAGGCTCACCGCCGGCTCGCTCACTGCGGCAGCGGGAGGGCAGTCCTTAGGAACGTTATCGCCTGGAGAAGCTGGAAAAAGTGAAATCGGACAAAGTGCGTTATTAATCCGTTGTATCAACTTAGAAAGTTGACTTTGTGGGCTGCATTTGCTCACAAATGGAAATAAATGTCTCCTCTTCTGTCTGATACTCCAGATTTTTAAAAAACAGGCACTCTGACCCAAGGCTTTCCATGATGCATAGGAGTATATAATGTGCCCAAAAGAAAAAAAAATGAAAGTTTGGGTTTTATTTACCATCTGATCATTCTATTTGCCTGCTGGAGACGGGAAGCATTGCAAGCCCTTCCTCCAGCGCAAAGTCTCTGCCACCTCTCGCCTTCGCTGGGGTTTGGCGGGTTAAGCTCTTGCCGAGCAAAGAGTTTCTGAAAAGCTCCCAGTCACTTTTTAGTAAGTCTCAAAATCAATGGACTGCCGCTGCTTATTACAGGATTTTGAGTGAAAAATGTGTTCTTCTGCTGTCTGCGCGGAGATCTAGAGCTCGTGGTGTGTCCCTGAGCAGCACCCTTGATTTTGTTCCGGAAAGGGCCGTGTCGCTGCCCTCAGCGCCCGGCGGGATCAGGCTGCGGGTTTTGCTCTGGCCAGTCGGTAATGCATTCGTTTATCACTCTCGCAGGGCCCGGGCCTTCAGTAAGAAATACAGTTTCAGTCTGGCGTCTAAACCCAATTCTGAAGGTGTTGGTCGTAACTCTTGAGATCTGTTCGTGTCCGGACCGGAGCAGAGGAAACAGTGCTTTTGAAAATCGGGTTAGCCAGCACCGTCTGAAATACTAATAGGCTCCACATGCAGAAAGGTGGTTCAACAGGGGGAAACCCGCGTTAGCCATGCTTTAACGCAGCTGGCATGCACCAGGAGCAAAGTTCTCCCCTCATGAGGGGGGCAGACCTCTGTCGCCCGTTTCGAGGGATCTTTGACGTTGCCCAAGGAGGGGGGATGCTTAGCACGCGGCGGGTGGGAGCACGCAAAGCGCACCTCTGCAGAAGGACTCTTAAAATTACTTTCCGGTATCAGAGCACGCTCCAGCAAGGGCAGCTAATGGCTGTGGTACACAGTCAAATGAAACTCTAGTACGTGAAGCATGACAGCAGACTTTAAACAGTCATTTTACATCGCTTACCTGCGGTATTTTCCACATAACTTTGCTCCCTGGGTCAAACAGCCAATTAGCTTAAACTGTCTATAATTTGGTTCAAATTAGTGGAGTTGGGTTGATTTTCTCCGCTGGCGCATTATCGCTCTTTCAGAATGGGAGCGTTATTCCACCAAGACCTCACATTATGTGTTGTTTTTCATTGCAGATACTAAATAAGCAAGTTGGTGCTTGTCAGGCGACTCGGCTCCGTGCTAAAAACAACGGTGTAAGCGAGAAGGAGCAATTCAGAGCTCAGTATTGGAAAGCATTTACACAGTCCTGTGTAGTTGATAGGCTATTTACATCTTGTTTCTACTGCTTCTGACCTAATTAGATCTGTTAATCCTTCAAACTAGAGTGCTTTTCATTGGACCTCCATAGCTTGTCATACTGGTGACCGTTTTATTTCAAAGACAAATAGTTACACAGAAAGAAATCTCTCAGAGTGTCACAAGGGCCATTTTTGGGAATCAAATTTTGTTTGATTTTTTTGTTGGTTTTTTGAATAGTATTTTCTGATTCTGATAAGATACAACATTCTTGTATCTTATTTTGCTTCTTCACAGAGTAGAAAAGGAAATGCATTTTTTCATCATCTTTAATTGTTTTTTACTGCATCCTGAATGTGTATAGTGTAGTGTAGTTCATATCTGTAAGAGAATGGAGACAAATGTTTTTAAACGTGGTTCTTTTCTGTATCAGGAAAAAAAAACAAACAAAGGGGAGCAATTTTATGTTTGAAGCAGAAGGAACAGATTGCTTCTGTGTTGCAGATGTGCCTTTTACATAAGGTTTCTGCTTCCCCTGAGGTACCCATGAGTCAAGGATTCTGCCCAAAATAGGTTTGAATGTGAACCAGCAGTCTCTATCATTTTGTCAGAAAGTAAAAGCATGCTTCAAGATTCGGCGGGTTCACAATTAACCACTGACATATAAACATGAACTCTGCAAAGCAGTTCTTAATTAAATGTAAAATCAAGGGAAACTGTATTTTGTATTTCAAAGTTTCTAAGGGAAGCGTAGCAAAAATTAACTTCATAAGCCTAATAATGATTTTCTGACTATGATATTAAAGGGGGAGAGAAAATGTGCTTGAATTTCTTCCTGTGCTGGAATAAAAGGAGCACGTATCAGCCCTGGGAGTGATGGCTAGATTTGGAGTGGCACCAGTTCCATATTGGAACGTTTTGTTGTGCTAATTTCTCAGGAATGTTGCCCCGACGAGCATTACACGTCCTACTTAATATATTCATTGGTAGGTTATTATATAAATGAACATGTACTAAATTTATCTGACTTTCTAATGGAAATTGTAAATTCAATTATAATAATTATCTACCTATCTCTGTTATTTCTTCCTGTCTAATTTGCTTGCAGAATCTAAGCTCTGGTAGGTTTTGTGCTTGTTATTTATAGCATATATATTTCTCATTGTATTTGCATTGTATCTGTTCTTTAGAAGCAGGTTTTCAGGGATAATTTGATGGTTCTCTGATCAATATGAAGGTCTCATTTGTTTGAGAAATGCCTTTGATCTAATTGAATTGAGAATTATTGCCAATATACTGTTATTTAAATTCAAAATGGATTTTCACAAATGATGCTATGAGCAGAGTTAGGTTTTTCTAATGATAAATAAGAAGTTAAAGATATCGTCTGAGAGCAAAGCACTGAGGAAAATTTCATGTTTTGTAATGTATTTTAGAAGGGCACCTGGTTTATTTAGTTATGAAATTAATGTCATCTCCATCAGGAGTTCTTGCATGTTGTACGCTGATGTTCTGCAGACCACCAGCATTTCCCAGAGTTTGCCCAGAGCCCCTGCCTGGCTACATGACTGCAACTGAGCAGTTTCTCAAAGATTTTGACATCTGCAGATCACAACCGAGCGTGTGAAGCTAAATTAACGTTGGCAATTCAGCTCTTATTCAGGTGCCTTAGTAGGGGTTCAAGAGCTAACTGAACATACCAGGTTAAGAGAAGTATTTGGTCAGACAGAGGAAATATTTAACGGTTCTGACTGTACGACTTAAGAGGCAGATCAGCAGTGGCATTTTAATCAAAAAAAAAAAAAAAAACAACAAAACGAACAAACCTTCAGTTTTGCATTTAGTAAAATAAAATCCGTGTTTTATCTGCTTTTTGTATTAGTCTTGTTGACTTGGTTTTCTGACTCGGGGATCATTGTGTCCCAGCGTCAGTCAGGAAGGAATAGCGCAGGGTTTTGAGCCTGCTCTTGGAAAATGAATGCAGCTTACTCAGCTGGCTTTTCTTGGAAGTGTGCATTTCAAGCAGCAGCGCCCTTTCAAGACTCAAACCTTTTAATAACCTGGTTATTTCTTCAAAAGAGCTAGGATGAACTTTAACCGGACTGCGAACATGCAAGTCTTCGTTGCCAAATATGTTCAGTCCTGTCCTCATCGGTGAGCAGGACGCTCCCCCTGGTAGACAGGGGAATGCGGCGTTCCGGACAGGACAGCCTCGGGCTCTGGTGCCTTGCTCTTGGTCCAGAGTTTCTCATTCAGTAGCAGATTAAAACCAATCGATTTCTGAGTTGCTAACTCACAAAGCGTTTTGTAGCCAAGGCGGAAGGTGAGAGCACGCACCTCGCTGCGTTGGTGGTGCTGCTGGAGAGGCTGGGCAAATGGAGAGTGGATGTTTTCCGCCGCGGCAAAATGGAGAGACGAGCTCAGGGCACGACTTACCTGACGGTAGTTTGTGATCCCCTTGTGTTTGCCATGGGGGAGAACCGGGAGGAATGAGGAAAGCTGTAAAACAGATTGGAAAGTGTTTCTTTCCAGGTGGCATACAGGAAAAATATTCCCGCAAAAATCCAACCTTCCTGGCTCTGCCAGTGTGCTGTCTTACCTTTCTATTTAGTCTACCATTAGTAAAACTATCTGGTAAAAGCTCTGGATTTACAACTTCATGCTGTCTTAATACCTGCTTTGAAGAGGGCATTCGGTTACCTTAAAGATACTGTTTTCCTTTTACTCTTACACATCTCCGACAACTCCCAGTCACTAGACTGCAGGAGCGTGAGGAGGCTCTGCGGGCTGCTTCTGCCTCGCGGCGGAGGCAAGACTGAAGTGTCCTGGCATCACCCTGGGCCGCTCTTCTATTTGGGTGGCCGCTTTGGATATCCTTTAAGGGAACGGGCTTCTTCCATACGCACTTTCACAGGGTTTGTCAGTTGCTTGCATACCGGTTTCTTACTGTGACTGAGAAATCATCTATATTGTCCAAGACATTAATAAAAGTTGGCATACGAGTATCCAGGTTGCAAGTGCAGCACATGCAGTGCAACACTAAGGCGCTTCAGATGTTTGAACTGTTCTTGTAGTGGTGATTAAGGGAATTTGGCAGAGTCGATGCGCGCCGTCGGGTTTTAAGTGTTAGCGCATGGAGCCGGCAGTTTAGTAGGGGGTGGGTAAGGTGGGCTGGGTACGCTGAGACACAAACAAGTGGAAATGAAAAAGCATCATTATGCTTGGAGGAAAACAAAAGGCGGTGGCTGGCTGAGCAGGGGAAGAATCTTAGGAGAAAACAAAACCAAAGCAGCGTTTATGAGCTGTGACGCTGCGGTACAGCCTCAGTGCAGTGATGGGAAGACTGTAATGGCTGCGTAGCCAACATGCTGTAGAAAACCTGACTGCATAGTGTGTGAGCAAATCCCAGTGTTCTCAAGCTCGCTCTGAAACAGATTTTATCATATATATGATTGAACATTATGAAAAAAAGTCTTAATTTCCATAATGACTTTTTTAATTTGTCCAATTAGCCGGTGAATCTAACCGAGGGTGCTCTTCTTCTGTTGTATGATATATGAAGTGATTTAACATATGTATATTGGAACAGTCTGGATTTCTGTTTTGAGTATTTTAATTATAACTGAATGTGTAATAGTAAACTGAAAGTTACTTATCTCTTCAAACGGTTTCCTTTTTTTATTTTTTTGTGTTCTAAATGTGCAAAATACAAAAATAATGGAAAAGCAATGAAGCTGTTGCTTCAGCTTGGCTTTTCAGCTCTGTAGTGCATAGAGGCTGAGGGCAATCGATACAGACCAAGAAATCAATACCCTATCATGATACAAAGTGGGGAATTATAAACCTCTCCAGTGCTTTCAAAAGATTTTTCCTGAAATACTGAGATAATTAATCATGAACCCTTAAGAGAGTTTTTCATTGTCAAAAGTAAAAGTTATATTTTAAGCTAATGGCCAAGAGCGTTCAGTGTTCATAGTAGCAAATTCTGCAGAGAAGCTTTCAGGAGTCAGAGAGCTACAGACTTACCTGCTGTCTCTCACAGTTATATATGAAACAGCAAATGTTTCAAAAATCCATTCATTGCTAACACGGTCTATCAAAATTGGTTTCTTCCAGCACCTGCCACCTCCGCTCCCCAGCAAGACTCCCCCGCCTCCACCTCCAAAGACAACTCGGAAGCAAACGTCTGTTGACTCTGGGATTGTCCAGTGAAGAAGGAAGCATTTTTTTCCAAAGATAAAGCTGTAACAATTCATTTCCCTAAGTATTTTATGGTATATAATGTTTACCTCATTCAGGCGTGCAGTATCTAACATTTAGTGCAATGACTCTAACTCCATAAGAAATCCATTTCTAGCTGTGTGTCGGAAACAACACTACATCACACCTCTTTTGGGGTTATTCCCTCCCATAACTTGAAAGAAATCTGGATTTCTACTTGAGACTGGGAGGCGTTCATCAACTGACAGTACCCTTTTCCTAAACCTTCTCCCTGCTTCTTCTGAATAACTTCAGGCGCATAGGTAGCTGTGGAGATTCAAATTAGAGTTGAATATTTTGTACCTAAAGCATTTAGGTAGCTATGGAGTTTAAAATGAGCTGAGTATTTTGGACCTAATCTCAGTGAATATAGGAATCGATTACAATATTCACACTGAATTCAGTGCACGTTGGAGGAGGCTTCACGGTAAGGAGAAGCTGCCATAGGATTTCCCCAAATAACGGTTCTGCCGAGGGCTAAAAGTCAGAGACAGCTTATTTGTGAAATGTGCCTTCTCTCTATTTGTTCTGTGTTACAAACAAACTGATTGCTAACGGGCTTTGTAAAATTAGTCGTTGGTGATCAGTCATTTCCATTTTCATTCCGTTGGCCGTTCTTCTGCGTGTTGATCAGTGGGTAAAGCACGGAAGCCTTTTAGCTGCTGACGGGCAGGAGCGTATAGGAAAGGAAACAGAGTAGGCAGATACGAGATGCCTAGTCATTCTGAACCCAGCGGTTGAGTACAGGAATGGAAAGAGCTTTTTCTTTTCTTCTTTAACGTGTAATATTTCATGTGGATTAGGATGAACTGAATGAAATCACTTTGTCCTTGTGCCATCATTCTGTACAGCGTTTGTATATATGATGGTTTTTAGAATGTTTTAATTTTTATGGTGCCTGCTTTTCATGTAATAATGAATTAATGTACCTGCAAAGAATGCCTTACGTATTTTTAATTTCCTAATTGGTGAAAGTGTAAAAAAAAAAAAAAAAAAAAAAGAGATTTTTTTTTTTTCCCCAGGTATTAGGCTCTGAGAAATATTGGACAATGATGGGATGGGGTGTTCGGAGGGAGGAAGGAAACTAACTTTATACTCTAGCATTTTTTATCGTCATCACACTTTCATTTTTTACTATCTACAATCTTTTTACTCTTACAGTAGATTGTTTTTAAATATACCACTGACTCAAAAAATAAAATACTATTTTAAAAACTCATCTAAGAAAATGAATACATTTCCTTGGTATTTTTGATCCTCACTGCAGAATTTCAGGAACTGTTGGCACTCTATAAGACTGCATGTATGTAGTACTGAGATAAAACACACGTCATTGTATGCTGTCAGTATTCATAATGGTAGCTTACTTATCTTGAAGTTGTAAGTTATCTGTTGCTGAGCCCTTCAGGAAACACATGAGGTTTAGGTGATATTTTCTACCTCAAGTAGCTGCTACATGATGCAAGTAGCGGGCGGAAGCATGGCTTACGCAGCAGTAAAACAATAATGTTCTTACAAAGGCAGAAAGATTGCCCTTCTCATAAAAAAGTGGCTCAAAATGGTCAATTGTATATTCTCATAATTTTGCCTTAAACCATCATGTCACTTTGAATCAAACGAACACACTTTTTCTTGCAGTGTGAGATAACATCAGCTACCAGCGTGTCTCAGAATTTATGTTAGATATTGTCCTACAATTCCCTATTTGTTTTGTTAGTAGTATAACACCTGTTCAAGAGGAACAAGTTGGGAATGATTCTTAGCTACAGTCGATCAGATATTCTTTCCATAGACAATCAGTAATGTATTACACCTTTAATTCTATAAGTCCTTCATGTAATTGAAAATTGCTTTAGAGACTGCTCTTGTTACTGCGTGGAAGATTGCGCTGGGATGCTGGTGAGTTTTCCTCTTTTCTGTTCCATTTACTTTCTGAAGGATAGGACGAGGCTTTCACATGGGCCCTCAACTGGATGCTTGTAAACAGTATTTCTGATAATGTGTTTGTTTTCACACGTCCTTAGCAAATTCCTGTGCTCATGCAAGTGTTATAATTTGGCCCTGCAGCACTCCTCAGATAAGAGCTGCACTTTCAAATTGGTCTTGCAGTACAAACTCTAAATCTCATGTATGTATATGTTTTACAAATATGCAAGCTGAGACTGGGAATTGAAAATCAGACTCTCAGATTCACTTTCAGACCCAAATTGTCACCGTTTTTACAATCTAACAACTTCTAGGCTGTAACTCATATAAAACCCAGCCAGAACGAATCATTACCCTCCTCAAAGTGTTGTAAAAATGCACTTCAGCAAATCCAGAAACTAATTCAGTTACAGTCTCTAAGCAGTGAACAATCCTGGGAAGGCTGTTATTTTTCCTACGGTGTGCTCTCTTCCTTTGTGCTCCAGGGGCATTGCATCAGAGCACCCCAATGCAATATGAATTTCTTGTGACGTTGTTTACAACAAAGCTGAGCCGTTGTAGAAGAGCTTGATACGAGCCAATACAGGAAAAAAAGGTTATTTATCTTTAACCAAAGTGGTGGCACTTACACTTACTGTGTCATGCTGGCGTCCTCACAAGGGCCAAGGCATGTGTGCCCAAGTATGGGTCCGGGGTTGCTTGCGGTCACGTAGAGGACAAGAGGTCCCTGCTGTGAAGTCTGCATCCCATCTTCTGCGTTATTCTGAGGCTGGTGAACATGTGCTGGTTGTTGGATGTGCCCTTGGTTCCCTCTGGAGTTGGCGGTGCCTGTGATCTTGTGTCTCTTTAGTCTGTCCTGCTTCTGTGGGAATTCATTAGGCAGCACTCCATGTGTTGAATGTCTGTTGCCTCCCCACCTGGTGAGGATGCTGTACAGTTCCAGTTCTGCTCTTCCTCTTCCCACCATCATCCCGTAATGGCCTCAGTGAATCTTTTGCTTGCCCCACCTCAATGCCTTGAGCAGCTGCCGGTGGATATGGTGGGATTAGGATAACCTGGTCCGGCTGCCACTGCTTTATCCTCCTGCCAGCTCTCCTGGTGCCCCCACGCCCAAAGATCCCCATTCAGGCTTCGTTCAAATCGGTATTTCTGCTGCAGGAGGCTGCCGAAAGAAGGCTGCTAGGAAAGGTGACCCCTCCATGTCTTCCATAGTACACCTTGTGCAGGGCATTTGCAGGATCCACAGGGGCCAGGTTTTCACCATCTAAGACAAGTGCTACTGTTAAGGGATTAAGCTCCCCCCAAATGCCATCTCTTCACTCAGACTTGAGAGCAATAGCCCAAGGCTTTGCAGCAGCAATTTTCCTGAAAGAAGACATTCAGAGGTGTCAAGTTTCAAGATAGTGTGAGAAAACAGATTTTCAATGGCCAGTAATTTTTGCTTCTTGAAAGTTAGCTTGAATTTACTTACTGAATGTTAACTTACAGTGCCAGTATAAAAATGAGAAGCCCTTAATACCATTTCTCTGGGTCTTAGCTTGGGAGTGAGAGGGCAGTTTTTACAGGTGCACACATCAATTCCCATCAGTCCCACGCAAAACCACAGAATATTTGCTGGGCAGTGGTTCTTTGTTTTTTAATCAAATTTATTTTCAATGGGAAGCTCAATGCAAAGGTCAGTTCTTGAGCTGGTTTCCGTAATTGACATTTATGATTACCAAAATGTCTCTGATGGCATCACAAATTCTGACGTAAAAATGTTTTTCAATTCAGTTTTGTCTTAACATAGGTATTTTTCTTTACCATGGATGTCTGTGATACGTGACTTTACAGAGAGAAATGATAAAAACTTTGCGGTGCATATATATATGTATGTTTATGATATATGAATAAGAAATTGATGTGAGCGTACATACGTATGTGTATACATGCATATACATCTAAACACACAGTTTTTAATGTAAAGTATCTCACTTCATTGACTAGTTGAGGTGTCCACCTTCTTCCTTCACGTTAGATATCTTCCTTATCAATTCTCGTGACCTTTTGGGGGACCATTCTATGCCAGAAGCTTGACATAGTGGTGTTGATGCCAGTTGTCCCATGATGGATGTTCACAATTACATATTTTTAGTAAAGGTTCTTTGGGTAAACTAGTCATTTCTTGTATACGTATTTGACACAATTAGGTGAAGCAAGCAGAAAATTTCTTAGAAAGGTTACGGCTGGTTTGATGTTTAAATCTATGTAGACTAGACTTAGATGGTACATGGTGTAATAGGAGTCATCCTCTTCTTCTGATCCAGCAATTGCCATCCTGCGTTGGGCTGTGGAGTATTTTTGGATGCTGTTTTGAACAAAACCAGAGTATTTTATCCCCAAGCTGACGGCAGGGGAAGGTAAGGCAGAAATTGTTTTCCGCGGACCTGTTACGTTATGTGTGCGTTTGCTGTGTTTCACCGAGCTGTTGCTGTTCATCGTCCGTAACGGTCAGAAGGGCACGCTGCCGGGAAATGGGTTGCCCCTTCCATTGCCGCTGCCTTTCAGCCCTTACTGGAAACACACAATGGCCTGTCCAGCTTCTCCCCATCTCTAGTTCAAGTTCTTCCTGTTCACTTGCCATAAAAAAAAAATGTTTCTTTTGATATTTTTTTTTTTTTTAAAGTAAATGCAGGACGCCTTTCTGATTGGTTGCCTACTGTTAATGCATGAGATGCTGCATTGATCAGTTGCCTGCGGTTTTGCTCAGTATATTTAAATTCAGTGCAAGATGCTCAGGGTGCACACATGGACTAGAGCTCGGGGACAGCCCGGAGCTGGAGCGGGTCTCCCAGGAGGATGGGTGCTGAAGGTGGCCAAGCTTCGTGCCCGCTCCGCGCCTTGCTGCCGTGGGGCCGGCGGCCGGGCTGCGGCTACCTGCATCCCTCCGCACAAACCAAGTAAGGCGTTTTTCAGTTTGCATCTACACCTTACCTTGTGACAAAGCAATAAATTGTAGCACGTGTAGAGTATGCCCGTGAAAAAAAGACCAAGCGCTTGAGTGATGGTGAACGCTGAAATTCAGGGTTTTCCTATATCCTCAGCTTTCAGCGTTAACGCGGTAATGGGAAGCGTGAGGTCCAGCTGCGCTGACATTTCAATTTCCTCTCGTTCTCCTTTCGTACTTCTCATGGATCTAAACTGAATTTCAGGCTTGCAATTGCCATCTTCTTGGTGATGCAGAAACGTGTGGATTGGTTATTGTATGGGATCTAACCAGCTGTCCTCCGGTGAGGCTATTTATGGGGTTTTTAATTTTCCTCAGTTTTGTCCTATGTGTTCTGCAAACATGAATAATTACTGTAAATTAGGTTTCTCTATCAAATGTCAGACTTAATTTTTTTTAATTTCCAGTGTGTGCGGGATTGTATTCTAGCACTTTAATGTGACGTTGCTGAATGAAATAACTCCTTTCACATCTAACCAAGCTGGCTCTGGACCAGCGCGTTGAGGACACGTACTGACCCCCTTGTGAGACTGAGCTGGGACAGTGACTCCATTCAGTCTCGCGTTGCATGGTTTTCAGAATCCACATGGACCATCTCAGATTCATTGCTATCCAAACTCCCTGTCTGCCATCCCAAACTTGCAGAGATTTTATGGGTGGTGAAATGTTGCTATTTTGGGTTGAATCCGTATTGTTTTGGCCATTCACTCAGCTTTCCATCGCACAGTTTGGCTCTGATGCTGTTGAATTTCCGTGTTTGCAGCCCCAAGTCTTGCAGAGCTGGGGAACTAAACAGAGGAACATTGGCCATAGCATATTAATGCTACAGGTCCAGTGATGAAACTTCACGTTCTTCACTGACAGCTTATGTTTAATTTGCTTTATTTGCAAACATTTGCAGATTATTATTATGAAGCGTCCTCTGAGTTGGAGCTCAAGGCAGATTTCTGTAAGCCGCCCATATCATCACGTTCTCATAGTATTTAGCCTCCTTGGTAGGCGCTCCCATTTGCATTTTTCAGACGTTTTTTCTCCCTTAAAGTGCAAGAAACCTAAATGGTGTTTGAATCTTCTTGTTTGTCAAATGATTCCTAAAAAACACCTCTGAAAAGACTTTTGGGGCGATATCTGCTTGGTCCCCAAAGGTGGTGCCTTGTGCTTCGTCTGTCACGACGGAGGTGTCCTCGCTATGAGCAATGCCCAGTTGCCTGCCCCCATGTCCGTTGGGTGACTCGCCTCACATCGTATGAACAAGCTTGGAGCCTCTAATTGTCCTCGTTATAACCAGGAATAAGCATTGTCGATCTCTCGCACGCTTCCAGACCAGGAGGTCTAGCTGCTTAACAGATGCTTGAAAAGATGCTGGTTCTGCTGTTATTGAAAGCTGTGGCCTTCTGCCAGTTTGCATCAGAGGGGAATATATGGTGTCATCAACATTCGAGGGAGTCTTTCACAAAGAGAAAGCGTAGACAAAACCAAATGTGACACTGTTTTCCTATAGATAAGGCATTTGTGTGTGTGTGCTCCTGTTGCTGGCTGTTCTTCCAAGTTTTGTATTTATTCTCTGGCCTTATTTTCAGCACTGTAATCCCAATTTAAAGTGAGGGTTTTTTCTCCATTCCTATGAGCAATGACGGATCACTGCACCAACAGTGGAGAAGCCAGAAAATGAACTACAAAAAACATCTCGACTAAAAAAAAAAAAGTACTTAGAATATTAAGCAGCCTGTGGAAATGAATGGGTACCCGGGCACCATTTTAGAGCTGTTGAACATGGGTTCTGTGTTGAATCCCAAGTGACTGGTGTAGAAGTGTAACAGTTTGAGAGGAAAAACGACGCCACCAGCTTTGGTCTAGGCAAAACACTTCTTAGATTAGCATGAATTATGCACTTTAAAACACTAACATTTAGTTTAACATTATGAATGTTGGTTTGGGAAGCGCGTTCTTGTAGCAAGAGAAGAAGTCAGAGTGCAGGAAGTTCACTTAAGCTGTAATTATTGCTTCTCTGAAAATTTTACGTCTTTTCCTGCATTTTGATTGCATGTGCTCAAAATCTCTCAGGGAAAAAAATCCAAACAAATCAACCATAAATTCAAAAATTTCAGAAGAAAAATGCCTTCTTTCAAAAGATGAGGTAGTTATCTACTACCTACTAGTGTTACACGAGGCCTGTCCTGAGATATTTTTAGAATCATGTTGAGATCTGGCTGTCAAGAATATCTCAGCTGACTGGTTATAAACTTCCTTCCATGAGTTTATTACTGTGTACAGTTGGCAAATGTATTTGTTGTCATTGTTATTCTATGCAGCACATTATTGTTAACTTGCTCCTCAGAGGGAAATAATAGCAAAAAACCTAGACATGGAAGATTTTTTTTTAGGAGAGGTCAGTTTCTGTCTTTAATTACTGACCTCATGGTCCGTATGGAGGTGAGCAGAGGTCTGTGGAAGGTTACGCCGTGCTTTTGTGCTGGACCATCCTTCCACATCGCGTGCGGTGTCTGAACAGGCACTCGGGACCATGAGTACGTGTGCAAACACAGTAACGCTCGGAAGGAGGCAGGGCACCTCCGAAACTTGCATCAGGAGAGAAATCGGTGTTCATTCTTGTCTCAGCTGCTCCGTGGGGCTCTCGATACTGTGGCAGAAAAGTGGCTTTGGGAAAATTAATTTCTTTTCTCTGGCGTGAGGTTTTCTGGGGACGTGGAGTCTGTGTAAGGCCAGCAGCAGAAGTCACGTCTGAAGGTAGGGCAGGTTGCTTAAAGACCTGGAAAAGGTGAAGTTCCGTTTTGTTGGATGGCAAGCGCAGTATTGCTCTCGCAGCGCCTGCACCTCTCTTCTTCCAAAGCAAAAAGGAGACACCAAGGGCTAAATCCTCTCCTACGTTACAGCTCTGCCAAGTTCACTGAAGTCATCCCTTTGCAGGCATCACTGCAGGCAAAACCTAGCATCCTTGCCCTAATATTTAATCAATGCAAAGGTAGCCATTAAGCATCCTCAGGACAACAAAACGGCAAGGCTAACCGTGAGTTTATGCCCATGGCACTTGCACGCATCATTTCAGGATTGCATTATGATTTTTCTTGGTACAGATGTATATACTTCTGCTGAAGGGGGTGAGATTGTTTTTCTGAAGTGGTGGTAGAATTAAGGAGAAGTCTTGCCATAAAAGGTTAGTTTGTTCCTCCTGTACACTATTAGTATTATGAAATTATTTTTTTAAATAAATGATCATTAAGCACATGTCCAGTTTGCCTGAATAACTAATTTACGTTCAAGAGTTACTCCGTCAAAATTACTGTTTGTATCAATGGGCCGTAAAAGGGAACTGATTTTTGTATTTTATTTAAAATAAAGGACTGTTCTCCAGGAAATTAATCCCATGCCCAAGTTACAAGTAAGTGTAAACAATAATAAAGTTTGGTTTCATTTTAAAAGTCAACTTTGAGTGATGATGAGTCAGTTCTTGATGATGATCAGTCTCGATTCTTGATGCTTTGTATCCTGTTATTGATAAGGCTTTGCTTTACCTGCAATTTGCCTTTATTGGAAACCATCTGATATTAGAAAGTGCTTTACTCTAAAAAATTTAAAAAAAAAACAATTTGGGCACAATGGAGAACCAGACTGCTTTCATCTTGGCTGCAGAGACTTATTGAGGTAATTGGAAGCAAAACAATGATTGTGTGTGGAAAAGCTGAACCCACGGTAGCCACAAGGACTGGGGAGCTGAAGCTCCCTGGCCTCGGGGAAGGAAAAAGCTTGCCAAAATATAGCGGTGGCTGCCTTTGTTTTCTGCCTTGTTTTATTCAGTAAAAAAGCCAATCAGTTAATGGAATTTGCAGTGAAAGCATCCTTCTGGGGGCTTTGGCCCTCTCTGGGCTGGGGGGTGAGCGGCGGGTTTGGAAGTGGGGGCCACGGGGAGGGTAACACCGCTATGGCAAACGGGTTTATTTACACCCTGCCCGGCGTGCGAGGCGCCCGCGGGGACTGCTGCGGGTGCGAAGGCTGCGCAGGGGAGAAATACTGGCTCTCTGGAGGCAGCTGGCAGCACGTCCTGCGTCCGTCCTTTTGCTCGGGGAGCGTAGTTAAATCCTGAATAAGGCACAGCAAGAAACGTCATCCTTTTTCTCAGCAGAGGCTGAACGACGTCGGGATAAATTCCATCCTTTCCAGGGCGGTCCTGGCCCTGGGGAAGCAGAGGTACAGGACCACGCCTGCCCTCTCCCACGCAGGCGGTGACCCCGACCTGCGTGCCCGCTCCCACAGCAAAGGCTCCAGCAGCGGGTGGGACGTGCAGGTGGGGTCAGGCAAAGCGGCACCTTCCCTGCCCGGTGTGCAGCTGCCCTCCGGGAGTGATCGACGCTTTGCAACGCAGTAAACACGAGGCCGGCATCAGGCCAAATAGGGGGAAATCCGAATGCGAACGGAATAAAATCAACACGCCTGTCGGACCGTAAGGAGAAATGGAAGTTCTCTGGAGGAACTTCGGAGAAAGGTAGGTTGCAATGTGGAGGCTGAGGTCCGTGGGCCAGACCATAGCTGGGCAAAACCCGCCCATGGCCACGACTGTGCTTTCAGCAGATGCAGCTCCAGATGCATTTCATTGTACGTTACCATTTCATTATAATCTTCCTTGTTTGCTTCCCTTCCCTGTCTCTTCACCTCCTGCGTTGTTTGCCCGTGGATTTCGGTTCAGGCTGGGGTGGTGTCTTTCCTGGTGCTTTGCTCGCAAGAGCAGCGCTGGCGTCGGCACCAGTCCCCATCCCTCCTGATTTTCCCTCCCGTGTGCTTGGTGCCTACGAGGCTCTTCCAGAAGAGCAGCAGGACAAGTGCCAGCTCCGTGTTAGTGGGGAAAAGCTGATCCCAGAGCGGGGACCTCGCCCTGACATGTCACGGGCAGGAGGGGGCGGCTTTTTGCTGCGACCAGAGCTGTGCCAAGCTCCGGCACCGTTATCTAATGCAGAGTCACCCAAGTTCAGCAGGGATGCTTTCCTTTCCTGCAGGCCATTGTAGTACCATTAAAAAACCCCAAAGTCTCTGCGTGGAACTTATTTTTCTCCAGTACTCCTTGTTTCTGGCTGACAGCAAGCATTAGCCGGTGGTACGAGCTAATTGGAAGTGACCAGTGACCGCAAAGCCCCGTGTGGGAGCAAGAGCCTGGCTTCCTCTTTTTTTAAGATACTGATGTTTGCATTTAAGTTGGTTTTTTTTTTTCCCCTCCTCTTTCTCCTTCCTTTCCCTCCTTGATTTCTGTTATTAAATGTGGGAAATTTTTTGAAAAGGAACAACTGGAAAGTGCGTTTCATAAAAATGAGGGTGTGCAGTTTTCGTGCGGTTTCACCCCCCGCCCCGTTACCCTATGGGCAGGAGCGTGGGGACGTTTGGGTTTGCAAGGGATGAGCCAGGCTCTGCTCTTGCCGTGCCGTGCCGTGCCGTGCCGTGCCTTACCATACATCATCCCCGCGGGCCCCTCTTGCCCCAAAGGAAGGGCTGAGCCCACAGCGTGGGCACGTGCTGGGGCCTTCATCAGATTTGGGAATGGCACCTCCCGGCGTGGGCACGGCCCAGAAGCCATGGGGACTCTCCCAGCGGAGATGTGGGGCTGTAGGAAATTGTTTTTGTGGCATAGCTGGGGGGCAGAGGTTCAGGGGGAACCTCAAACCTCATGGAAGGGGGTTTTGTCATTCAGACAAGGATTTATGCAGGCGTATACGGTATCAAATGATACCCGTGTTACACTGTGCTGATAATAATAAATCAGTATACCCATTGCGTTTTATTTTCACGATAAGAAAAATGAAAGGGAAGAAAGCCAAGTGCTTACCTGTTTTACCAGATAATTTACCTGTAGTTGAGCTATAAAACGAATGTCGCTTGCATTTCTCTTCTCTCTTAAAACAAAATGATGGAGCAGAGGAAGGCACCTTCAGGCAAGAGCAGAGCTAGTGGAAAAACAAAGTAGAGCACATGCTCCCGTTGTGTTTGCTGAGAAATGATGTGAGAATTTGGCAGCTCCCCGCGAGGGGCGGTGGTACCTGCGCATTGTGTAGGGGAGTGGGGAAGGATGGCCAAAGGAGCAGTAGGAAGGAAAGGCTGTTAATTAAGAGTGGGTAGCAAAAAGTAGCTGGCAAATTTATCTCTGTTTCCTAACCTCTGGATTTACTTTGAGATGGGGAAGTTGAAACGGTAAGGTGCTTTAGGTTAAAATGTCATTTGTTTTGCAGGATTTCTGCCAGAGTGCTGTTTCTCTCATTTATAATGAACTGGAAGAGGTGTGAGTGCACCTTCCAAAGCACTTAATCACCACTGCTCATCATGGTCTTTCAAGCATTTGCCTGTATCATTATGACGATGGGTCAGAAATTATCTACAAAATAATTAATGCATCATCCACTGCACAAAAAGAGGAGCTTTGGCAATTCAGTGCATTATATGTGCTATAAAACAGTTTAAATACATTCTGTACATTTTTGCCCACTTTCTCTTCCGCTGGGTAACCCCATCTCTGCGTGTGTGCCTGCCGCAGCCTCCTCTTCCTCCTCGGGCTCAGCCACTGGTGGTCCAGGGAGCCCAGCTCTGGGGTAGGGCCGGGTTTCTGAGGCAGGATCCAGCATTCAAGAAGAAAAACTACTCGGATCACTGGATCATCGAGTCCTTGGTCAAGGTGTCAGTCACTCGGGTCATTGATGCCATCCAGGTGTTGGTGCTGACAAATGATGGCAACTCAGCAGCATGGAGGACGCGGTTGCTCTATCAGGGATAACGGCCGTACCTTCGCTTAGCTAAGGAGCTCTTCAAATGCGAGCTGTAGTCTGCGTGCGTCAGCCAATAAATAACTGCTGTGTCATTTAAATTGTAAGCTGCTTGCAGAGTCTTCTTGCACGTGGCTAGAGAAGCTGAAAAGAAGTTACTGGTACGATGCGTGTTGTCAAACTGTGTTCACTGCCTTTTGTTTCTCCCTAGAAACTGGTACCCAGCTTTTTTTCTCTGAACTTGTTTGAGAGAGAAGAATTGCCTCCTTTGAAGGGCCTGTTTTGAAGAGGAAAGAGGATCGGGTTGTTGCCGGTCTGGTTGGTGCAGACCTCGTGGGATTACCTGCCTTAAGTTCCCACCATCATAGGGTGGTCAGTGTCTAAAATCTCGGTGCTTAAGAACGAGGACTGCAGTAGGAACAGGCTATCGAGGTGTTTCTTTGTGCTTACCATTAGAAATACTGAAATTACAGCTCCGCTATATATAATTGTGTTTTGAATATCAGGGATTATACCCAAATGGGGGGGAAGGAGACTCTAGGATTACTGACATTTTAATTAGGAAACACCACTAATGAGGTCTGGGTTTTACTTGTATTATAGAAACTACCACCTGAGTTTTCTAGATCATATTCCCCTAAAAAGTAGTGCTTTCATTTCTTCTCCCTCCTCAGTCTCAAATCTAAAAGGTGCCTGGGTAAATGTGAGCTAAACTTTTAAAGTTATTCTGAAATTGGTATTGGCAACTGGTTTCTGTATTATTTGCCTGTGAATTGATACACAAGTTTACATGCTAGTTGTTGGGTTTGTTTTTTCTTTTTTACTTTATCTAAACTAGCCCATCAAAATAAACAACTCCAACTGCGGTACTTAGATTTTGATGATGACATAGGTAGGCATATTGTCTATATTGCAAAAAAAGCTAAGTGTATATAAATTGTGCCATTTGAGTTCTCTGGGGAACATGTTATCTATCTTACTGCTTAAACTTCCCACATCTTACATCAAGCTGTTCTGTATCTTACATAACTCTGATCCTCAAACCTCACTAAAATGAGCTGGATGCAGCAAAGTACTGCCTGGATGATGTGCGTGTTGAGATCTTGGCCTCCTGAAGTCAATGAGAGTTTTTCATGACTTTGTTATTCCTAAAGCTGTATTGTAGCTCAGGTTAGGTTTGGTTTGGATTGGGTTTTTTGATGCCTATAAGGTTTTTAAATCTTTAGTGTCTAGTTCACAAATGGGAAGGATTTAGAGAAAGGGAAGCCTGTGTATTTTGCAGTCTGGACGTTGGCACGTGTAGAGCTGTAGGACGTTCAGCCCATTGAAAACCAGGTCCTTTCTCTGGTTCATCCCATGCACCCCCAAAACTTCCTAGGTTTGGGCGTCTCCCCCTTCTTTCCTTCTCAAGCTGAACCACCCAGGGAGGGTGAACGTCCCCCTGACCTGAGGAGCTGAATTAGTGGGGACGTAAGTGAAGATGACACTTTCATTCTCTATAGCTTCACATCGTACTCTTTGCTCGTGATACGGTCTCTAGTTTCTATGGCTTTCTGTGACTTTTCCTGTCTCTTTTCAACTGAATCAAGGCGTTTAGTCATATCAGCCCTTAAATTCTCAGTGCAGAGCTCTACATCTGCCTCTCTGCAGCACAGATACGTTGGCAATGTGGTAACATACGTATAAGGTAGATTTAAAAGCGTTTTCACTTAAATGGATTTGATTTTATCATTCTAGATGACCTCCACTTCCCAACACGTTGCTCTTATCAGGCACATTGTAGCTCTTAAGAGAAATGGGATTGAACCATTCTGACAAAGTTAAGGGGAAAACTCTGGATTTTGAATATTTGGGGCTTTGTTCTAAGTATTAGACCATTTTTCCTTTGCTCCTTTATTTACAGGGAAATATTTGTTTGATACTATCCTGATAAAAGTGCAATGCCAACTTAGCATTAGAATTATGAACCCAAAGTAGATCAATCTTACAATTTCTCTTTTAACTTTAGACTTGTCAGGGTCTATTATTCTCAATGCATTTTGACAGTTCTCGGTTAAAAAGACATCAATTACCTTTTGAAATTACCCTCTCTGCTATAGGATTAGCTCTATTTCTATTGACTTTGGAAATTCGTTGTGCATAGTAGATCTTTTCGGGTGGGGAGGTGCGTCAAAATGCTGTGTATAACCATTTTATTGCACTTGACTGGCTGCCTTGGCGATGGCTGTGGCACTTGGTGGCAACCGTGTCTTAGTCCTTCTTGACCACATTAGGCAGGCATTTTAGTTATTGAGAAAAACTCATTTCTGTGGGTTTGCTCGTGCCGTTTCACTCCTCTTGCAATGTGTACAGCCGGTAAGTATGGCATTTTGATATTGCACTTACTCTGTTAAACAAACAGAAATTGAATCAGTCCCAAAGACTCTCACTACTTTATAACTACAGGCAGTTCTATTATGTGCTGTGCAGAAAAAAACACTTTCCAGTTCCAGAGGTGACTTCAAAACTTTCTCTTCCCCGTCGGAATGTGGCCAAGACCGTTGCAAGTATTTTGGTTTGGTTTGCTTTGTTGGTTGTTTGGCTTTTTTTTTTCCCCCCAAAAAAAAGATAAAGTAGAAATAGGGGAGAGCAGGGGAGGAGCAGAATGGTCGTCTCCAGGGGACGGTTCGGCATTAGATGTTTAAAATTGCCTTCTGGAGGAACCTCCTGCTAGTCCGTCTCCTGTGCCTAAAATGGCAGTACCCCTAAGCTTCTGTGAGGATCTAGGTGGATAACAGAGACAAAACTTCAGATTTTTTTTTATAACAAGCAATTAGTTGAAGAGGTCTGGGTTTGAGCAAAAGCCAGTTCTCGTGTTCCCCCATTTCGCTTACTCAATGACTGTATTTGACCTGTATCTGACACGTTCTGCTGTTACAGCCTCCCCTCTCCTTCCCAAACCTAGTCAGACTTCTGTGCATATTTTCAGTGACAGTGGATGAAGTGATACTGGAAATGTCGCCATTTAATTTATAACTAGAAAACAGAGAATGTAACTGCAAAGCAAATATTGTGACCCAACAACAGAACTGTCCTAGATTCTCACATCTTGTTTTGAAATTTTATGACAGCCTTATTGCCTGAGGGTACAACATAATCACTTCGCAGTTCACTGATACGCTTTCTTTTAGCATCTGTACTAAATGCGTTTTTATCCCTACTGCATATAAGAGCGCTTTTTAATTCTTCAGATGCAAAGAAAAAAAAACCATCTCCAAGTGTATAATGGCTGGAATTGCACTTATTTTAATTTTGAATGTAAATATGCTTTGAAAATGAACAATCTTTCCACCTCCTCACCGCTCAAATTCTTCATTGACGATACTGGTTTTCTGTCTTTCATAAGCATTAGCCCTGGACAGCACCATCATAGCTTACTCTATTGTAATATTGGCCAAGAAAACTTCCGAGTATCTGAACTTCAGGGTCATCATTTGCAAGAGTTACTGGTGGCAGCAGGAGAGGTGTGAGGGGCTGCGGGATCTTCCCGGCATAAAGTCAGATCCTACATGGACCATTTTGGGTGCTGCAGTATCGGGCTGATGGGGGCTGACAGTGTAGACAGATACAGTAGAGCGTATCTACACCTTCCTATTTACATGTGTGTGCAAATAAAATAAATGGCTATTGCTCCATATTTTCCATTAAAGTCGTAAGTGCAAGGTCTGAAAATCAGTGTTTCAGATGACTAAAAATATAGTCTTTATCCTGAAAGGTGCTTTCAATGGCACGTTTTTGGTTCGTATTAAACAGCTTGGTAAAATAGCTCAGTCGCTGAGTAAAAAAGAGACGTTCTTACTTTGACTGTTGTCTCCCCAAGAACCGCACTTGGATCTTCCAGGAGCAGGTTTTGTGCTGGCTTCCTCTGAAATCAAACTGCCTTTCACCTTGATTTCGATGAAACCTTGACTGCAATTAGGTTCCTCAAAACCCCTGCTGCCACGTGCGGAGCTGATGAGGAACGACACGGACTTCGCTGGCAACACCGTTCCAGAGGAAACAAGAAGTCCCACCGCCTTCGCTGCCGAGATCGTATCTGACACCTCGCTGAAATGCAGATGGTAGGAAGCAACGCGGTGAGATAATGTCCCAGGAAGAGGGACATTTTCTCCTTGTCCCAACCAGACCTCCACAGAGCCTCTCTGACGCGTTGTCCTCTCTTTTCTGGATGATAGATTCGACATTTGCCAATACACTATCCACAGTGGCCCGGGCTCTCGGCACCGTGACAGCCTCGGACAGAGGTGATGAATGAGCTGTGTGCCCTGAATCGTTTCACCTGGCTGTTACCGCATGCTTCGTAAGTCTGTCATCAAAGAGAGACTTTTATGTCTCAACATTTCTATTTTCTATTGCCTTGAATAAAATAGGGCCTTCACATGACCAGCAGGGCATTTTCTCATCTTTTCTTGGGGCTTGGGTTAAATCCATTTAAACAAAAATCTGACAGTGATTTGCAGTAAGTTTTGGGGGAAAAAAGTTGTCCTTAAACTAATAAGCAGAAGGTAAGTCATGAAATATTGTATTTGCAGCAATAGGTATTTATTTTTTTAGAGAAATCACATTGTTGCTTTCATTTACTAGAGCTCCAATTTGGGGAGCATCACCAACGCAGACAGAGCACCACTCTGGAAGCCCTTTTGCTGCAGATGAGTGTCTCACACACTGAAACAGCTCATAAAAAAAAGTAGACCTCCTGTTATACTGCCAGAAAAGTAATTAATATAAAGAGATGGGAGAGTAGAACGTTGATAATCTCAACCTTTTGTATTTCACTATGATCTGTTGTTTCCTCTCTATGGTTTTAATGGATCGACTTGTCTTATAGCAATTAGATGTCTTATAATTTATCTGAATTTCTGACTTTCAAGTCCTGGGAGAGGGGGTGTAGCTGTTATTTTTCATATTCTTTCCTTTCTGCTTTTTCTTTTCTGTATCTTCTTCTTTTTAGGATATGCATTGATATATGCTTTCCTAGGAAGTGTAAATCTGTTCCAATATTAACCTATACGTACTATGCCTTGATTAGTTAGGAGCATTAAAGTAATTTTGAATCTTCAAATTGGCTCTTAAATTGTATTCAAAAAAAACTGAAAATGCCTTCTCCTACAGGGCAGCATCAAACCTGACAATGATCTTTGCTCCGGGAACACAAGGAGCAAATTTAAAGCAAGATCTAAAGCATTTTAAAAAAGCCATAAGCAATCAAAACGCCTTTCTCTAGCTACATTAAAATGATCTTTTTTTAAAGGGTACTTATTTATTTATTAGGAAGGATTCAGAGAGGGGTGAGTTATCATACGTAAATAATCAGTCTAGTGCTGAAAAAGAGACCACGCTGGTTTAGCTCAATGAATGTTTTAGAAACCTTCATCCCATGTAGCAAAATTTTAAAACATTTTTCCCAAAATACATGCATGCTATTGCATGTGCAAGCTTTGATATTAATGGCAACGTCATGAGTTACCATATCCTAAATAGTCCTATCCTGAGGCATGTCAGCATCCCAGCATTTTTGAAGCTTTCCACATTTTGCCCAGCTAGTAGCCTTAAAATTTATTTTAGTTCTGTTTTCTTCATTTTGCACTCCACTTGATCAGTTTTATACTTTGCCTGCACCGCACTTCACATTTGTCTGTGTCGCATGGACTGCTTGCTCCAGTTACTCGAGATCAGGAACTCGTTGAGTAGCACTGGACTCAGCTTGCAGAGTCAAAATTTCACTTAGATCTTTATATAAATAAATATCATCTGTTTTAAGCAATGAAGCAGCTCTGACCAATTGTCACGTTTCAGGCTGCATCCCCGAAGCGTGTTTCTTACTCAACGCCAGGTCAGGAGGAACAATCCTGTCTTTCCGGAAATCAGACTCAATGGTTGTATCGGCATTGTCACTGTCAGTGTTTTCAACCCATAGAAATTCAAGGTTTTTCATACCGGTTTTGCTCTTCCAGGCTGTTAGTACATATGGACTAGCTTCATTTTGCTGTTGGTATCGTTCGTGTTGTTTTTAATGTCACAGCCCTGGAAGCTGATGGTCCTGACATCGTTTGCCACGCAATTTTGAACACAGTCAGAAGACAGGCTTGTGCAATCTCTCATTTATACACCGGATAAATACCACCTGCGTGCTTCAACTCTACATGACTGATACCAGAAGGTTTTTCACATGAACCTCAGTGGGAGAAAAACTTGGCTCGGAGTGCTCTTGCACACATACAGGCTCAGATGCGTTAACCGCTCATGCGCGTCTCGGATCCGCCTGCCCCGGCGCTGCAAAAATACCACTTTTCTACGTTACATCTGAAAACCAGCAACTGTAACTGCTCTGGTAGAGGCAGGGAAAGGGCATTTTAACTGCTGCTTTTCATAACGGTCACTGATGTCACCTGAAATCCTCACTCTTTTCCACCACCTTGAAACGAATGGTACGTATTAAAGCAGCTTCGGTGGTCCCGGAGCGGCCCAGGGTCCGAGCATGCAGGCACCACCCGGGGGTCACGAGCTGTAGACGTGGGCTGAGAGGAAGCAAAATAGTCCATGTCAGGAGGCACGTGGTTTACTCGGTCTAAACACATTTAGAGATTACTGTTTGCATCTGCACTCCTGCGGCCGGGCAGCAGCACGGTGCACCACGGCCGCGAGAGAAAACTCTCGACGGCACTGGTGGGACTGCGCGGAGCTCGCTCCACGACCGTCTGTCCCGTCAATAATCCGTGAAGCACTTTGGTGCCCGCTCCAGAGCAACAGACCTGTGCCATCTTGGGAGGAGCCGGTACGAAGGCGTGCGATGGCCCGGGCGGAGCAACTGATTGCGGAGGGAAAGCAGGAGAATGAAAAAAAGAAAGAAGGAATTGGAGTTTTCCACCCCATACCCAGTTCTAGTGGTTTTGGACCTGAATGCTGCTCTAGAAAAAATAGGGAGCTGTGGGAAAGCATTTTCCAGATGGGAAAAAAATTACTGGGAAGTTGCGAAGCGCAGCTGCTTCGGCACGAAAAGGAGCAGGGCAGCAATATTCAAGGGAGGGAAGGAGAGGCGGTGGGTGCATCATGCAGGCGTCAGGAGAGGAAGCTTTGCTGGGTGCAGAAACCCATTCATAACAACAACCACGCAGCTTTGACTGACCGGGCTTCTTCCTTGTTGTGTGACATCTGGATGAAGAAGATTTATCTCTTCAGTGAGATGTAGTTCCTTTTCTGTCTTCATTCACGGTGTCCTGCAGCATTTCTCTGATTGCTACTGAGAGGTGTCTCCCAGGAAGGGAGGTCCTGTCACACAGACATGAGCTACGTTGGGTTTGCTGTGACCTTAGGTGAAAGCTAGCAGGAAAAGGACCACTATCTGCGGCTGTTTGATGTTCAAAACGTTCCTCTTCAAACTGCAAAATGATTACCGTTATGATCAATGTTCATGCAATGCTTTGTTTCTGGGGTCACTTCTTTTTTGACAGGTCCTTTCTCAGGAGTGTGTGCTGACAGGAACAGCTTAAGCCATCCTCCAAAAAAATCAGGTGCCCCTGCGAAGTGCAGCCCGGTCCTCGTACCTGACTGGGATTCCCAGGCACGCTGCGTGGAGATAACGAATAACAAGAGTATCAGGGCAAGACCTCATCAGCTGGCAGCAAAAGCCCGTCGCTCCTGGGTTGCAGGGTGCTGCCCTTTGCAGGCTGCCGTGATGAACCAACGCTCCCCACACCGCCTCGGTGGCCCCAGGCATCGCTCCAGCCCTGGCACCGCTGGTTTCATTACTCTGCCACATCATTTCCACCTCAAGGCAGTTTTAGGGCATTTGCGCCTTAACTCGGTCTCACACGCTAACACGCTCTTCGTCATTAACTGCAACACAAAACAGACACTAGCATTTCCTGATGACACCTCTGACATAAACCCACTTATTTCATCCATCATTTCCGTCTTCCTTCTTCTCTGCGTCTCAGAATTTACTACTGGAAGGGCTGAAATACTGCGTTGCAGTCTCTGCCTTGTTGTTTCTCCATTTCTTCCTCGTTTGCGGTGTGAATTGGCTTGGGAGATGTCTACAGACAGCAATAAAGACCTTTTGACACTTCTAGACAAATTCCTGTTACTACAGCAAAGAGCTGGCAATAGTTCTCAGCTCATGGAAAGCTGTCTGGAATTCTCATTTTCATGTCTGCGAACAGCCACAGACTTTTGTATACCCGCAGGCTTTTGTATAGCCGACTTTGTTGCAAACGTGTTGTGAAAGCAGACATTTGGCGAGGTAATTAAAAGTTGTGAACATTTTATGACTTGTTCCAGGCAGTGCGTTGTGCTGTTTGACCACTTCATTCAGTCACCATGTGAAATGCCTTGATTTTCCAGCGCTTCCAAGAATAATTGATGTTATTGTTGCTGATATATTTTGAAATCTATCTTTATGGACATTCTTTTGCACCATTTTTTGCACTGTTGTGCATTCTTTTTTGTTGGAATTAGCGTATCCAGCACAGTCCCATGCTCAGGATGTTGATAATGATAAGCTGCACAAAGAAATGTAAACCAAGCTGATGCAAATATTTAAAAGGATGTCATTGCCACACGCTTTACCCTAGTTTGGGACAACGTACCCTTTACTTCTCGTCCGAGGACGTTTTTCTATGACAGTGTTTTTTCTAATTGACTTTCTTATTGTAATGATGTCTCTTAAATTATCTGATAGGCAGTGAAAGCCCAGATTACTGCCGCCACTACTGAAATCCTAGATTTTTCCATCATCATTGAACCTGCAGCCAACTAAACGTCACCTCAAAAGTCATGAGCTCCCACCCCGTACTCCTGTCCCAGAAGCTGTCGGCTGTCTGTTCCAGAAGAAAACCGGAGGAAGACTGAAAAACTGTACTTTCCAAGGTAATAATTGCTTTAGTAGATATTTTTCTAGCTGAAATCCCAGGCAGAAAGCTTGTCCCTCCCCATTTCTGTGGTCAGAGGCAATGCATTCGAGATGGATAGGAATGGTCAGTACCTGCTTGCTGCAGACAAGTGGAGTCCTTCGTGGGACCTGTTCTAGGAATAAGTTTAAATTGGTTCTCTGGTGACATCTTACTATTAAAACTGATGAGCTGAAGTCTTTGTGAGAGTGTTTTTCCAGTTCTCTGCCACTGCAGGACTGGGCTGTATAAAATATAGTTGTACTGGCTTAAAGAAATTTCAGGTAAACAGATGCAAATGTTACAACAAAATCGAAATATTGCAATGATCCTAATTATGAAAACAAATGTAGGCTCTGCTAAGAGATATGTACTACTGCAAAATAAATGATAGACTGCAAGACAAATCACACAGGATTAGAAGCAAGTACAAAGGACTCTATAATATAGGAACCCTGTTTGCAGTTGTAATCTCAAATAATTTAGGCATTTCATTTACAATTGCATACTGTTTTCAGGCATTTCCAAAAATCTCTGAAGCTCTCAACTATTTCATAAAGTAATCTGCGTCATAACAGGTCTGTAACATACATAGCCCATATGTTTGTTGACATACAGTCTCTCTGGCTACGGAACTTAAATCCTTTTGGGGGCTAAACACAGGGTTGTGTTGTGCACAATAAATATCAATTCCTATTTTCCACTTAACACAGAATGAAATAATTTTATAAAGTTCTGAAGTCTTAACTGCTGATGGATTTTTCCATGGGCAAAGGCAGACAAAGGAACACAGAGTTTTCCATCAGCATCCCCCAGGGCAGTAGCATCACCGTTTTTTCTCCAAGGACGTTTCAGTCCAAGCATTTTTCTGCTCTACATGCAGTAGAACAGGAGAGAGGAGCAGCTGACATGATGTAAAGGAAACCTGTGGTTTTTTAGCGTTTTTAACCACCATCCAGAATTCTCTCCAGAAACTTCTGATGTCTTTGACCTGCTAACCCTGGCCGCCTGGAAATCAGCAGAGATTGCTTCTTCATTATTGCTTGATGTTTCATTGCATCGCCCTCCCTAACAAATGTGTAGGGAATTTTATAAGCAGCAAGGCTGAGAAGAAAACATAGTTATTTAAAAAAAAAAAAACAACCCACCCTATGGCTTGTCCAACAACATATGAAATTCTTTTATCTGGTTACTTGACATGCAGTTCGTTTGCTTGCTTAGCTTCATCACAAAATATTTCATAGTGAAATTAAAGAATTTCTGTCCCACTTCACAGGTTTATTTATTTAATTTTTACTCTCTGACATGGGATATGGTGCTCCTGGGGAAACAGTCATTTTCTCCTCTGCATTGGAAAACTGTTCTCCTGGAGCTTTCTGGTGAGACCTTGTCTGCCGGTGGCGTGGAGCCTTCGCAGGGTATTGCAGCTTTTCCCTTCAGGAGAAAAGAAGGTACAAGTGAACTGCTGGGCTCAGCTGTGACTGTACTCCTGGCGCAGTGATTTTGCAGGACGAGCAGGAGTAGTGCAGGTTCCCCTTGCAGCTGCTTCGGCAGCGGCCGCTGGTGCTAGGTGGTTTGTTTGGAGTGCCTGAACAGATGACACAAAAATAACCACAGGATATAACTGTTGGTTAGGCGGCATCGCCGGCATTCCTGCGTCATGATACTATCTTGAAGCTCTGTTTGTTTTTAAAATGAGCCTTTAGAGCAGGTTGGATATCTCCAGGCACTGGTTGCTGGATATCGATTCCCTCCCTCCGGGTGGCTAATACAGCTCTCCAGCCCCTGTCGATAATGGCGCTGTGATGCCCAGCCTGAAAGAGGTTCTCTCACCTACAGAAGAAGTCCACGCCACAAGACACCGTCTCACCGAGTGCTAATTTGACAGCCTTATTGGCAGCCCTTGCTGCGAGGCCGAGCAGCTGTCGGAGCGCGGACGTCGGAGTTGCCGTCCCAACCCCTGGAAGTCGTCCCTTCGGTTCACTGTCCCGCACGCTGGCAGCGAGGTCCGGCAGCTGCTTCATCAGCCTCTGCCGGCTGGTCTGTCAGACTGGCACTGCGCTTACTAAACTGACAAAAAGTTAATGCTAAAACCAGAAGAAAATGAGCCAAATAATAGAATTTTCTTTTCTTTTCTTCTCTTTTTTTGGACTTTACAGAGAGGCTGGTTGGTAATGGGACACAGAAAATCCTGCGTTCTCCCCAGTATCATCAGATGTAAACTGAAATAGTACGGCATCTTTACCTCTGATGTGATTAATTATTTCTAACATTTTTCTCCTGAAACATTGCTTAGTGAAAACGTCAGTCAAATCAAGCCAGAGCTGAAAGTCTAAAAAAAACCCAAAACAGTAGAAGCAGTTACACTTCACATATATGTTGGGAATCAACCGCATGCAGTTTCCTGGAAGTCTAATTTTGTTTGTGCAGTTTTGAAGGACCTGACTGTGTTTTTAGCAGCACGTTCTGTTTGCTGGGTGGAACAATCTCTGCACGGGCCTGATGGTGACCTAGCAAACACCACGGGCCTGCCTTACAGCACTGCTGTATTCATCTAAGACTCCAGATGATTTTCTGATGTACAATTAATGCATGTATATTTTAGCAATAAAAAAATCTGCATTAGGAATGGAAGGCTCAATTATATTTTGCTGTTATACTTAACAAGAAAGATGCAATATAAATTAGTAAGTATGTGTATAAACACAATTTAATAAATAGAAGAAGAAAAATACTTACATCCTCCAGTATGCGGAGTTTATAGCCTTGTGCAATGTAATTATGTTTATATGAGTATGAGCGTAATAAACTGTAGCAAGTCACACAGCAATGACTGATAACAGTGTATGTAATCCTAGCGATATACAGTACCACATCTGAAATGCTAAACATAACCCCACAATTTATGCAACAGAGGCAAGAGTGGAAGGATGTTTTGGTTTGTGGGTGTTTTTTAAGTGGAGGTCTGGAACGCTGGAGGGCTGGAAAAAAACCCCAAACCCAAGACGCTCCCAGACTGGTACTATCGCAATCTGCTATTTAAATACCTTTTTTCTCCCATTTTTCCACGCACGTCTACTGCATGATCCCAGTGATTCCTTTAACATCCCCCTTCGCTCCTTTTTGACCCTTGCACGAGAGCGAAGCTGTGAGCGAGCACTCCAGCTCCGAGCTCCGTGCCTCGCTTTCTTCTGCAGCTTTTTAAGCTGCCCACAGGGTACGAGGCATTCAGAGTTCAGAGCAGAACAGGTTCTTTGCTGACCTTAGCCAGTCGAGCAGCCTCAGAGACTGAAGAGGGACCCTAGCAAAGGCCTGGTAACTCGGGTTTGAAACCCTGTAGGGATTTCAGCCTCTCTTTTTTGGCTGCAAGGCTTGGCTCTTTCAGAGAAGGGGACTCTCCGCAGTTGCTGCCCCGGCAGCCTCGAGCACAGGATGGTGTTTTAGCATCTGCTGCAAAGCCTGACATTTCTCTCTCTTTCCTGTGTTGCTTCCCAGCCCATGACCTAAATTATGAGTAGAAGATATTAAGCCTGGATTTTGACTTAAGAGCTGACTACACCCACAGGAGAAATTAAAGCACAGTATTGCTTTTTGATTGAAGGTAAGCAAGCAGTGAAATTATACTGGATTCTTTGTTTAAATTGCTCCCAGAAATAGGAAGTTTTGAGCAATATCCTGTTCCTCTTTATTGCTCTCTCTCCTCTAAAACCTCTCTCCTACCCCACCATATTTAGACACAGCACAGTCCTGTTTTGGCTTGTTGGCTTGTTATGTTGCAAAAAAATGTCAATTAGCCTTAATTCCTTACACCTTTCTGCTTGCTATTAAACCTGTTTTCCCCCGAACTAGCATGTGCCAGTTCTCAGTGGAATTTCTTCACCATAAAGTCTGTGGGGTTTTGCATGCAATGTCATGATTGTGGGACCAGAGAAAACCTTGGGAAAGGAATGTGGCAGAGCTCTAGCTTCTTGGTTGAGTCCTGAATTGCTCATTGCTATGAGAAAGTGCAGACAGAGACTGTACCCCACCATCCGCCTGTGGCTGGTTTGTGGCTACCGGAGGACTACTGGTGCTCCTTCTCTAAGCATTGAATGCATTCTTTCTTAAAACAGGAAAAAAAAAATAATCCCAATTTGCGAATACTGAGTCTAAATAAATACTCTCAGTCCTTGAATAAGCCCATCTCCTTTGATTATAGATCCTTTGTCTCTCCTCGGCCAGTTTAAACCTTGTGTCCTTTGCCGAGGAATGAGATACTCTAACTGGAACCCACCTTTACGCTTTCAGGGAAGATTTGGCTGATGCTGGGACGACGAGGCGTTTTATGTTGCGTTTAGCTCTGTGAAATTTCAGCCAATACTATAAAAGAGTTAATTGATTTCTGCAGGTTACGGTCTAAGTTTACCCCGCGTCAGGATTTTCTCCTGACGCTGCTCACAGGCAAGGTGATAATCTTGTATCTGAAGGCGCACGTACGGAATACATTTTAGGGATCCCACGGAGCGGTTTCCCCGGCAACTGTAACATCTTCATCCACAGCAGGGTGCAGGGCTTGCCTGGCCAGCGTCTCGTCACGCTAGCCAGCCTGCAATCAGCAAATGTACCTTGCCATGCTTTGCGGAGGTTAAAAAAGGTTTGGATGAGTTCCGGATATTTCCTCTTGAAGTTAAGGTCGTGTCGTTCATGGGTCTGGTATTGTCCAGAATAAAGAGTGTTTGCCTGCTCAGGTTGGAAAGATATATAGCCCGGTCACAACCTGCCAGCTAGGAATGGACGATAGCTTCTGCGAACACAGTGAAACGGGCTGCTGGGGGTCCAGAGATGGGCAGGTGAGCCAGGAACTCCCCCTTTCTAAAGAGAAATATTAGTGATACAAAAGACAAAACCCCCACATGGCTAAAATTAGGACGGGGAGAGTCAAAAGATCACTTTATGCGGGGCGGGGGGGAAAGTAGTAAATACATTCTGTTCTCGTCCTGCACTCGTTCTTGCGGAAAATGGGACTGACCCCAGAGGGGCTGCGGAGAGCGTGAAGTCGGCATGAACACGGTGTGCGCTTCTTCAAAATCCATCCCCTGCCCCTCTTTGTGCTACGCCACCCCAAACGTGTCAGCAGGGCTTTGGGAGAGGTTGTAGGTTAGAAAATAGCCCTGGGAAATTCAATGTTATCGGGCTCTGTGTTTCCCATCTCTGACATTTGGAACAGAAATAGCCAGTTCACAGCTTCTGAACTACAGGGACTGCAAAGCAGTTTGATGTGGCTTAAGAACATAGTGTGTAATTTGGCACGGAAAACTCACACATTGACTCTGAGATGCACACCAAGAAACCACAGAAGGGCTGAACTGTGAATCATTCCAGGGAAATGGGAAATCTTCGGGCTGCACCTCTTGGTCACATCTCTGATGCACGGTTATCAGTATCCGAGCTAGCTTGGTATGCCCGCGGTATAGACGTGCCCTAAGGCCACATGCTTCAGCGCTTTCAAAGAGCACATGTTAAGAGACTCTGCCCTTATATCGGAAGCCTGCGATGAGTTGGATCGCAGTATTTTTAGCTCCTGTCCTGTTGGCTTAGATGCTGCTGATGTTATGAAATTTGGCAAGGCAGAGAACTGTAGGTTTATCTGAGTTTCAAGGGATCTCTTATACGTAATGTGGTCCTGTTGTTCCTGCTGCAGCGAAGAGACTGGGAACCGCACGAGCTTCGCTTTCTTAGTTGCTCATTCATCATTTGTTGTACTAGTCTGGAGCATCTCCGATCTCCTGAAGCAATGACGAAGGGCAGGCCCACGCCGGGCGCTGGAGCCCTGCGCGGAGATCCCTGAGCTAGCGGAGACGGTGCTCGGTGCAGCACCAGGAAAGGCAACACCTCGGCCCCGGGGCGCGGTCCCTGCACCCATAAACCCTGCTGCCACGGCTTGGGTCCCACCGCGCTCGCGTGGTTATTCAGCTTTGAGGACCAGGAGAGCGGTGCACGTGGTGCTTCCACGGAGCGTTAATTCGGGTGTGCGCCTTGCTGCTGCACAGCTGAGTCCTTCAGCTCCCAGTGCTTCTTGCTTTTAAAAAGAGGCCCTCAGCCCCTTTGAAAGTTATACCCTGTCTATCTTCACTCCTTACAGCTGGGACTTGCTCAGTCTTTATCGAAAAGAGCAATATTGAAGTACATCATGTAATTTTTTCAGTGTACTTGTGTGATGGGAATTGGGTTTAAAAGCATGAACCTTTACTGCTCAAATGAAAGAACTAGCTGTCAGCAGGCAGGCTCTTTGGAAGGAAGAAAGAGTCGCAGGGTTTTTTGTGGACTACATGTTTGCTTCTGGCAGTCAGTATAGTGTCAAGCTGAATGGAGAGCTGGTCCTTTTCATGTACTGTGCCTTCAATACTTTTCCTCTGAGACTGGAGCAATGAAACTCCGTAGTAGGTAGCTAGAGAATATCCACTGTCCTGTCCACAGAGAACAACCCTGATCCTCAGCATTTGTGGCCTTTCCTATTCCCCGGAGAGTGCAGTTATTAGCTTTTCTAATATGGGATTTTGTGTTTGCTCATACTAATCTGTACTCTTGATTAAGAAGAAGCAGTTAATTACCTCCAGATTTAGCAGCTGTGGGGAGGGGTACAGATCAGGAAAAGACCCTGATGCTAAAACGGGAATTCACAAGGTGGAGATAGGGAGAGAGATGAGGTTTGCAGACTAGGTATTAACGCAAGTAGTAGAAGAACGCGGGAGGCAGATATAACTTCTTGAGGAGTTGTATCACATGCCAAAACATAATTGGGGATGAAGAAATGCGTGCACAGAGCAAGAAAAATCGAGTCAACTGCAACAGGTTTCCAGTGAGAAACCCAAACCTTCTGCCTTTTGGGATGTGATATTTTTGGATGAAGCCTTTTATAAGAGGGAGACAACACAAGGGGAAATCTGGATCCTTGGTAGCTTATGTTCAGACAAAAGGCACGTCAGCTTGGGTACTGAATTGTATGACAGCAACATTACCTCTCTCCTGCTTGAGGGCCTTTATAAGCAACGATAGTCGCCAAATAACGGCCCAGGGCTGGCATTTTGCAAGGCAGTGAAGCTCCTTGCCGTCAGTCACGGAGTACCAAAGGTACCGAGCGGTGCCCGATGCCTGGGTACCACCTCTGGGTCTCGACTGCCTGCAGAGCAAGGCAGGCTCATAGTTTGATTTTATCTTCCCACCAGCAAATTTGAGAGCATGGGTACATTCACAATGTGAAGCTTGCTCTAGGGTTCAGTGCCTATCTGTTTTCTGTTTAGTAGGTCGCTACAGAGAAGACCCTTCCTATCAAAAGTTTTTTTGCAGAAAAGGATGGCTCCTTTAAAGAGGCTGCAATATCCTTGTTTATTTAAGTGGCACAGACAAGTAGAAAGAAAATAGCAGTGAGTTAAAAGAGCATGAAGAACAGATGGAAAATGCTCTGCATTTTGGAGAAAAAAGGTGTGTCCTCTCACCTCCTGCAAATGATGAGTGCTGTTCCAGATGTAGCCACTTATTTCCTAAAGGTACTTTAGGTCTCGTGTCACAAATTTAAACTGGCATCTTACCCTTCTTCAGAAATGCCAAGAGCTAATCTGTGGAACAGCTGAGACTTCTCCCTCGCAAATGTTGCCTGTTCAGAAGGAAATGAGCCCCCCCTGAGTTGTGATTTGGATATTTCCTCATAATTCTCTGCCAAACGAGGGGCAACTTTCCTTCTCTCCCAGCTGATCAGGCCAGGACTCTTTGTAGAGGAAATGAGACTGTTGACAGATGTTTTGCATCCAGCTGACCTGTTTTCCATCCTGAAGGTCACTCCAGATTGCATAAAAACCTGCTCAGGTGTGGGAAATTCACCCCTTTCTGTTCAGCCTGTAGATGGTGAGTGTCCTGATGAGCATTTGGCATCTTCTGTGTCCCTCACTGTCCTTGCAGTTACTGTAGGTCTGCAGGTTTGCGTCCCACTTTTTGCCTCCCAACCGTAGTTGTTTTCATTGGGTTAACCGTGCTACCGTGACTAACCCTTGCCCGATGTCGCTCCTTTTTTCCCCATTCTCAAATGACATAGTGCGTGTTGGTATGACATCTCAAGGACTCAGAGAGCAGAAAAAATGGGTTTGTACTGGGTTTGTTCTGAGATTCTGTAGATGAAAATATGCAAACTTGCTTAAGCCAAAATATTCTGTTGGCATCTTAGCGCAATAAAAAATGTGGGATATGTTTTCCTTGTCTGTCTTAGCCTTATCCGCTGGAGAACCCTGAGATATAGTGCAATAACATATATAAAAAATTATGCTTTTCAAAGCCACCCGACTCTTTCTCCCTATTCCCTACTATTTATACTATTTCTGTTAGCTTTCCTTGACTCCTTTAAAGTTTGATCCCTTTAAAGTTTGATCTCTTCTTCTTAAGTCACATCAGACTTTGCTACATCCTTTTCTCCTCGCTCTCCTCAAAAAACTTTGCCTTTTCTTGTCTATCTGGGCTCTTTTCTCTTTCCTGCTTCTACTTCAACAACTATTCAGACTTTCTCAGATCATTGAGATCTTTGTTGCATCTGAACAGAAATTGGGTTTCAGCTTTGACAGGTGTCTTTTTAGCTCAGCTCTGACACCTTTTCTTAGGCGGCAACTTCCTGTAGGATCTATTTGAGAAATTTCTGAATGCATAAATTATGTTGGCATGCACAAATAAGCATAGCAAAAATGTTAATTATTACCACCACTTTTCAGTTGCTGAGTCTCCCCTTAATGGGTTGAGCAAGTTTTGTCTGCTCCACTATTTTTTTTTTCTCCAGATAAATTATCAAATGACTTTAACATTTGGTGGTGGTGCATAGAGAATAATGAGAGTTTGTTTTTCATGTTGTTGTACTTCATGCAGATTGTTTATCTGAAGGAATGCTGAGGAATCTGACAAAAAATGCAAGGGCATCTTTAAATCAGAAATATTTTCTGCCACGTTTAAATATGTTTTTGCCAAAAGCATTATTCTTGTCACTTCGCATAGCCTATAGCATGAACGTGGTAGCATCAGCAGAAGTCGTGTGGACACTTGTGTGCTTGGCAGAGGGCCTGCAAGGTGCCATGCACTGCAGTCTGTCGGAGATGCTGACGTTTGGCATCGCAGGCTCAGGTTTTACATCACTGCACAATTTGACGCAATCAGCAGCTCTGCCCCCTGCCAGTGAGCGGGGTAAGAAAACTCATGCTGTCTCTGCCCACATCATCTCTGTGCACGCTGACTGTAACCAGGGAAAAGAATATATATATATATAATTATAGATGATGATTTAGATTTTAAAATCCTGAGGATGGTGACTATGACACAGCCGACAATTCCAGTCTAAGGTAGGGCCGGAAACGTGACTTTAAAGCTAATTTCTACTTCTGGCATGGGAGGATCAGACTGCAGCTTCATCCCCTTTGCTGTGACAGTGATGTGCACAGCTCCGATGATGCAGAATTGCTTGGAAATCGGGTGGCAACCCGGACCCCGAGGTTCACATTATCTGTGTGTCCACAAATCTTGCACCCTGTTCCTTACGTAGTCTAACACCGCTCGCTTGCTGCACGGCTCCTAGCTGCTGAGTGTCCGTCCAGGCAAAGCAAGCCGACCAAAACACCGTTAAGGAGTGGGAGGCAGGAGTGGCAGTCGTGCGTCTTGCTGTAATGCCTTTTTGATTTTCTTCTTCTCCTCCTAGATCATACCTGCGCGTCAGAAGGTGCGTTGCTGGAGCCTTAACCACTGCTAACGCAGGCTTAGAGGGGGAATGATGTCTGAGTGGAATCGCATTGAAAATTAGGTTTTAAAAAGGAGCCGTGCGTCTTTTAAGCGAGGGCTGCAATGCCACGGCTCAGCGTAGGAGCCGTCCCCGTCTGCAAGGAGTTATCCCTCGCAGGACTTTGCGGGCGGCAGCGTTAGCAAGCCAAATGAAATTCGATAAATGTGCCTCTCCTTCTGGAGAACTTCGGAAGTTGAAACAGGAACGCTGAGCTGTTTATCCACAGCCGCCAACGCGGGCCTCGATGGACTCGGAAAATATGCCCCTGACCTTTGATGAGAGTATCGCGTCCTCCACAGGGAGCACTTCTGCGCAAACACCGTGGCGGCAGAGGTGCAAAGTAAATATCAGAGAGGACAGGCTCCAGCCCGCAGGCATGAGTGCCGCATGCTCGTGGAGCTGTCGGCGACGGTCAAGTCACTGCCCGGCCAAACATCCCAGGGCGGGAGGGGAGGCAAGAGCTGTGCTTCCCCCCAGCTGCACCAGTTGGCCTCATAGCCCCCTACCCCTGTCAGCCAGGGACGTGCAATTTCTGGATCATAACCCAGTTTAGGGGGATTAGAAACAATCATGGCAGGGGAATGCACAGAATTAGTCCAGTGTGCACCTACAGCAACTTTTTAGATCCTTCGTGCCTCTGTAGATGAGATCTCAGCGGTGCAAGCGACGGGTTTGGTTGCGTCCCCTGGCTGGTAGTGAGAACACAGCAGCAACGACCAAAGGAACAGACCTGCTTTCTGACTTCTGGTTTTCTTCTGTCTTTGTGTCTTGCTGGGATTTTCTATTATCACTGAGTCAGAAACAGATTTATAGGCTGTGAGTATGACTAATTTCCATTTTGCACCTTGCCATGGTCTCAAAGCAAACCATCCTGGCTCTTTGGTTTCTTGGTGTTCTTGAAAGCAAGAACAAGTTTGAGCTCGGAGCGAAACATCCAGGCAGCTTTCTCCCAAAAAAGCCATCCTGAGGTTTCACTGGGAGCATCCTCGAGGAGAACAACAAGATTTAGCACCTTGCCTTCATCCAGGCCACTAACCTGCTATGGTTTTACAATATTTGGAGCTATACCGACGGACCGCACAGACAGGTTTTGGTGTATTCTTTCATTTTTTGTTGTTTTGATCCCTTAGCAAAGGCACACAATGCCGATTTAAACACTTTAGATTTACTACTGTGAAGGGGGAGGGAAATACCATGTTCTAAAGCTTATAGGCCTATTAACCTTAGTAAGTTGCAAGGCTTGATAGGCTTATCAGCAAGTTTGTGTTGTGTTTCGTATGTTTTTCATGGGGAAACCAAACGAGAGCAGCAGCGAGGTGCAATACACTGTTCCTTTAACAAAGCAAGCAGGAGGGAAGAGGTGATGTTGTCGGCTTTGCAGAGAAGTGGAGGATATTGCTGCTAATTTATTCTCATAAAATGCAAATTTTATGGATGCTGGGAATTTTTATTATGGCTCTTAATGTTTCACATGACCTGTGATACCTGCCAGTGAACCTTACCTGGGAGCAAAGCCTCCGTCTGGGTGCTCTGCAGACAGAGTAGAAGACAGAAATGTCAATTGCCACTTGTTCTGTTAAACCTGACTCATCCAAACCTGAAGTGGGAATATCTTGAACGTATCTAAACCTCCATATACACTTCATGCATGCAAATCACTGTTGTGGTGTGTTAAATCGCGTCCTGAATAGCTAGAAAAAATAAACTTAAAGAAGCAAGAAGAAAAATGCGAGAGCTTGAATCTTCGCTCTGTTCAGCTAATACCACTTCTGCGTGTCTCAGAGGTGGACAAACCCCTTGAGCCCACCCGTGGGCTGGTGATGTCTCAATAACACATACCCACCTAACTGCCATCTGCAGCCGCCTCCTGTGAAAGCAGTTGGTGGTTGCTCAGATGCCCAAAGCCTTTGAAAAGCTGGAATCTGCTCTTGGATTTTGTAGGGGGAAAACCCAGACGTTACTTGCCTGTCTCTTCTTAGAGTCCGGTCCTAAGGACCCCAGTCTGTCATAGGTGACTTTTAGGCAGAATTGGAAACAGAAAGCAGGCTAAAGAATTTTGCTAAGAAAGATCTTACTGCGAGCATTTATAATACGAGCATGGATGAAATACAGGCAAACCTTCAGGTTAACCATTATTTTCTTCTTAGTGTTCAGACCAGATGAGACGGGTTTTGCAAAGTGCTTGCGAGATTTGCTGCCATATGAGCCTCTCTCCCTTTCCCACCAGCTGCATGAAACATCTTTAACGAGCGCATTTGATCATCTTTTTGTCCCTCCTTAGAAAGTCACACAAGAGCTGTCTTCCCGTGTTGAGCAAAATTTCTGTAACCTGCTGCTTTGCTTCAGGCTCCACAAAGCTTCACCCTGCCCGGGCCCGCATGGCCATCTCCTTGGGGTCCCCTGGGAGCTGCTTGGTGGCCTCGCTTGGTTGTCCTCTCACCACCTGCTCATGCTGAAGGTGTCTATGGAGAGTCTCTGGGCACCTCTCACGTCCAAAGCTTATGAGCTGGAAACGTGGCCAAATTCGCTCTTTTAGAGGAATGTGATAAAGGTAAGCACAGGAAGTACTGACCCGGCATAATGGGAGGTCACCGGGGACTCAAACAACTCACGAGTTAGAAAACCCGAGTCAATAATGCACCAAAGGTTACACGAAGACCCTAAGGCACAAGCTCCAACATTGAACCTAGAAACCCTGAACTTCAGTCACTTCTTGTCCCTCATCTTCCACAAATAACATTGTGTGAAGGTTAATTTTGTATTAAAATGGAGTTAAACTAAATGCAGATACAATGAAAGCTGACGCTAAACTACGCTCAAGCAGAATCCAACCCAAAGTGCTTTTCATTGCAGGAGAAACATGGGCTAATCCGCTTATCAGTTGGAGTTGGAGGTCCTGTATGAGTCGGAACGGGATGTTCAATTCAAACGAAAGGATTTTCTCTCTGAATAAGAGGACACATACTGAATATGCAAATAGTCAAATGTTCTCTTGACGGTTTTTATAAACGGATTGCTTACTGTGGTGTTTAAATGAGGCTAATTTCACCTTATATTTCTATAGTCCTGTTGGTCCTGAAGGATCCTGAAGTACTTTACCAGCAACCACAAACACGTACTTTTTAAAAGTAATTTGAGTCGTTGGACTATATCATCCACTGACATGATCATCACCACCATGTACAGAGATGATGAAAAAAATGAGATCAAATTATGAATTTTTCTATAAAAAGTGTTAGAGGCTCTTACATGCCACTGTATTTCCTCCAGCCTTACCTGAAGGCCTTACAGCTTTCTGCCTCCTGGAATTAAATGCATCTACATCAGGAGACTGAATGTTCCAGTTAAGTTGCCATAATTTATAACAGCTCAGGTGTCCCCGAAGACTCACACAGAGTTCCCTTCTGGGGCCCTTGTACATTGATTTTTCAGTGCAAACACTGAAGGAAATACAACGTTTGAGGCTGCTGAGCCACTGGTGTGCATGTCTAACACTGGGTGACTGTCCAAAAAAGCTCCTTAGCTTTTTCATTCTAAGAAAAAAAAAACAAATTTTATGTTTTTCAGCGTTCCCTCGCCTGTGCAGTCTAACATTCGCAGACTTTGTGGGACTCTTACTGCTTTTGCAGTGCTCTGTCTAAATAAACCCCAGGATCCCGTAACTGTTGCGCAATTAAATTAAATGTTACGCAATTAAATTTGTTGCAGCAACAAACGATGCTCTCAGACTTTAAAGATTTGCTGCATTGATGGAGAGTAACAGAATTTATTAATCCTACAGAAGATTTGTTTGAATAAACTTAACATAGGCTAAGATATGTCTGCATACAAGGGAAGAAATTAATGTCCAAAGAATTTAAGTTCTGAGGAAAACACTTAAAAATTGGGTGCATTAAAAACTAAGCATGTAAACAAAAGGCGGGGGGGGAGAAAAAGAAAAAGAAATATATATATTGTTACGTATTGTTCGATGTTTTGTAGCTGCTCTGAGACTGACAAGGTTATTTGAGGAACTTTCTACTTAAAGTGCACTTTTACTGTTTTTCCCTTGCAGCCAGGCTTTACAAGGTCTTAATATGATACGTTGGAAGAGGTAAAAAATTCTTGAAATGTATTTTTGAAATCTTTAGACCTTTGCCCATATTTGCTAGGATGATACAGACTTAACAGTAGACCCCCTTGAGAGACATTTTAATGGAGCTCTTTAAATGAAATCAATTGGTAGTTTCATAATGGCAGCTGAATGTGTGTTCTTGCCATTTTCCCATTTAACAAGAAGAAAAGGCCAAACAAGGACCAATTAGTCATAATAAAATCAGCTTTGATGACATTTTCACTCCTGAACTCTGGTATAAAATGGTCATCTAAGAAAGAACTGAAAGGATATGTGAGGAATTTGGTAGTATAACTGCATGTACATACATACACACTCCTGAGTAAAAAATGATCAGGTAAAGACACTGCAGATTACTTTGTATATGGAGAAAATATACCGTTTGTGTGTTTGTGTGTTTATGTGTACGCATGCAGTTTTGCTCGACTTTGGTTTCAATTTTAACTGATCTCAGATTTTTCTTTGAAGTCTATGCAGGTTAAACTTTGTTTTCATTCTTTGGATCTCAATGATATGCGTGTGCTCAGGTTACCCAGTTGTCCCTTCCATGGTAAGTCATGCTTCCTACTTACTTGAAGATGAGATGCTTAATTTCCTTTAAATAGCTATTTTATTCAAATTATTTTTTTTTCATTTGCTTGTTTCTTCATTGTTGTTTTTTATAAAATGAAAGAAGTTTATTGTATGAAAGCTATTGGTTAAATATTATCACCTAGTTTTCCCGAAGTATAGCTCAATTTTTCTTTAGTTACTAATAAAATATGCAAGCCTCTAAAATAATCATGTGAGAAATCTTTTGCATATTTAATGTAGAATGTGGGGAGCTGAAATACTGTATGGAAAAGAGAAAAACATCAATCTCTCCATTTCATCTATATCAAATAGGTACAATAAGATATATGTATTAATTTTACTTATTGCTAGCTAGTTTATAAACCAATAAATTTATGTGTCACTGTTAGTGTGTAGGTAAAGGAGAAGTTCTTATATAAAGTTATGGAAAATTATTGCATAGAATCAGTAACACAAATTTGACTGAACTATGAAAGGAAGTAGAACAGCCTCTAAAACTGAAGTGAACGGGTTACTTAAAGAACGCTGGTATCCTTTCAGTTGCTGCTCTCGACCAGGTGCCCATGAGAGGCTGCTGGTCAGTCAGCCCATGCATGCATCATTTAAGACTTTGCCAGTGTGGAATGAGATATTTTATTTCTAAGGGTGTTCGATTTCCCTGCTTCAGACAAAGTCTTCTTTAGACTCCCTGTTTCTTGATTGCTGTAAAATCAGCTCTAGGAGCCATGGTTCAGATTTCTTTGTTTTCTCTGATGTGCTTTGCAGCATTATCTTTTCGTTAAGGTGATCTGTCGCTAGCAGAAACCGTGGCTACTCGTGCAGCCATTTATTTTATTGATGTGAAGTTCCCGTTAGACTTAATCTATCCATCACCCGGTTCCTCTGTATGTTTTACTTCCATAAATGCTGAATCATCCTTCATTTCTGATCACGGACAGTTTAGACACAGTTTGATTGGACTATCCACATTTCTTAATGGATCTCTTTATGGCAATGATATAATAGGTAAAATGACTTTAATTATTTCAATGAATATCTTGCATGTCAAAATAACAGTCATTTATTCAGTAGTCTAAGTCAGTCCCCATATAGGCTGTGAGACAGCAGCTGAAAATGCAAAGGGGAATTTCTCCATGTCTGTGTTTCTTGCAGAAAGTATTTCTTCTTGATAGGGAGAAACTTGAGTCTGGAGAAAAAAACCCACAGTCCGTGGCAAAAGAAGGCTGTGTGGTTAGTGAGCTGCGTGCGGCCTCAGCCTCGGTGCATGCTCTTGCTTGCAGAAAGAATCATTAATCTACCTTTTATACACACAGAACAGAAAAAATGTTAAGTACTAAGCGGTATTAATAGAAGTAATAGCATACTGAATTAAAACTCTGCTTAGTGATGCTAATGGCAGTTTTACCTTCAGTTCCAGTGAAGGCAGGGGTTAACCCCGTGGCTTTGCATGCAACCATTTCCCAAGCAAGAACGCAATACAGGCAGCTTTAGAAATGACGGCAGAGTATTTCTGTTAAACAGATAACCAACAAGCTGGAAAATCATGATGGGATGAAAGATGCACAGAACAACTATAGACATGCCAGGAAATGTTTCCTTTTAAATGCAATGCTGATTTAAATGCAATTTAAATTTGTAAAACTTTTTTATGTAGTTTACATTTTTATGCTGTAAAATGCAGGTAAGAGGAATGTGTACATAAACCTGTATGGATTTTAATCCAGACTTTTTAAAATTCCCATTGTTATCTTGTCCTTATTAAATTTAGTCGTAACTACTACCATAACTAGTCATAACTACTAGAAAGCTTCCTCCCTCAAATTCCTGATTTACAAGTATTTTCATTTTTCTCTTATCTGTCATTTAAACCACATGATTTCACACAAGTGATAACAAGATGCTGTTTCATTGTTAACCGAAAAAATCTCATTTTACAGCAATAAACTCCAGGGAAACTGTGTTACATGTCACAACTGGTCAACATCAAGGAAAACAATTCATATTATACTGTAAACATAATTGTAACAGTATCAGTATTTTATACCAGAAATACCACAGCTGAGTTTTCTAGAAAGCTACGAAAAACTCTGATTTTGAATATGACGAATCCTTAGCAAATAAGCGTTCATCTTTGTCATTCTAAGCATAAATTGTTTTTGTGTTTCCACTTTATTTTTATACTGAACAAGTCCTGGCAAACACACAAATCCATAATTTTACCTTTTCTTATCTCTCTCTTTTTTCCTTTTTTTTTTTTTTTTTTTAATCTTCAGAGCAGCAATCCTTTTTATTTGAATTGCCAGCTGTATGGAAAATCTGATTACTGCCTCGTCCTGCTGAATAACTGCTTAGCCAAGGTGGGCAGGAATGAAGAACTGGCTTTTTTAAAGCCTTACCTGGAGACGCCGTTCAGTAAAAGGTCCTTTCGCAATGGTGTGGGATCGGGAATTAAAAAAACTTCCTTTCAAAGAGCAAAGTCATAAACAAATGTTCAAAACCTCAGTCCTGATTTTAGCATGTGATGTTTAACTTTGTGCTTAAAATCATTCTAATGCTTTTCTATGATAAAACCAACAGAAACAAATGTACCCATGTCTTCAGCATGTAAACAGATGTTTATTTCAAAGAGCACAAGCCAAGTGGAGCAGATGGGATTGCTCAGAAAGGGCTTTGTTTCCAAAGTTACAGTATCATAAAGTTTTGTGTTGAAATGAATGTTTTCATTTGGTTAATTCCCCTTCTTTGTAAAGCTACAGATTTAATCAGCTTGCTCTTGATTAATACAAAAATAGTCCTGTGCTTTGAATAGATGTGTGCATGCAGCCTGTCGGGAGGACCGACGGTGTTATTCCTGAGATCCCTCCTCTCCACCGTGGAGGCAAACCCACCGGCAAGGCAAGACATGCCTGTACTTTCCTGTCCCAAATCACATTCCCTTGAAGACAACTGCTATGGCAATTTTAATAGAGAGTACGTTTCATTTCAGATTTCCAAAGGTATGAAGGGCCACTGGTGAAAGGCAGAATCAGGCCCTCCTTGTAACTTCTGGTTTCTTTTTAATATAGTTATTTAAAATGACTTTAGCAGGAAATAATCTCTTGAGATGTGCCATCTCATTTCCAGAAGAGTCCTGGGAAATCACTCTAAGGCAGGATATCAGTGCAGCTCCCTTTACCTCAATTAATTGACTTATGTAGGCAACACACATCTGATGAAATGTGCCAAATGTGGTTTCTGCTCGTCTGCTACAGCTGTGGCACAGTAATTAACAACGAGGGGGTGGGGTTTTTTTAGATTCTTGTAAAAAAAAAAAAAAAAGTCATTTGGTCTGAAAATATGTAAATGTGTTGGGTAGGAAAGGTCATCTGCTGAGTTACGTATGTGTGGACTTCACCTTGTGGCTGTTTCCTCCGAATGCAGTGTAACAAGCTGTGACGTTGGCTTGAAAATGTTGCAAAGTGTCCATGCAATGCATTTTGAATTCAAAGCTAAGATAATAATAAATCAGTTTATGGATGCTTTCTAATATTTCCCTGTTAAATATCATAACCCAGGAGATCATTATTAAACCTAGAATAAGTTGATTGGCATCGTCACATCTATGATGCCCATTCCTGTGTTTTGCACCCCTGAGCCCATGGAGAAAAGTGACTCCCGGAGCATGGAGCTGTGCTAGTGTGACATTGGGTTTCTGGACTGCAGCTGGCTAATTTCTGGCTGATTTGAGGAGCTCAAACGCACTCCTGTCTGCATTTGTTCGCACTGAAATCTTTAAAGCATTGTATTTTCTAAAGCTGCTTAAACACTTAGACTCCTTTTGGGTACTGTTGGTGTCTGGGTTGCTTGGCTCTTGCAGCCCTTAGCCAAGTGACACCTAGAGACCTTTAAAAACGTATAAGGAAATGGTTAGATAATTATTATTCTCGTGCACTCTGTCTCGTGTAATGTCTGGGTGGGAGGAAGCCCAGGCCAGCAAACGCAGTGGCACGCAGGCGTTTCACTGCAGCGAGGCATTCGCCCTCTTTCATTCTTGGCTGCTGTGATTTCAGCCGTGGCAGATGTCCTGCAAATGCGATCTTCCAACTCAAACACTATCCAGCTCTGTCCAGAACAGCCCAAGAAGCAGTGTTTTAACGCCTTTGGCCATGTAAAACTGAAGAGGTGGGAATGCCTCCTGGGCTGCGACTGCTGAGCGTGCAGGTGAGTGCTGCAGAGAAGTACCAAACCGAAACACGGGTCCTGAGTGCCGGCTCCCAGCGGTGGTGGTTTTTCCTTTTCAGTACTTAATGAAAAAAAGTAAAGTGGGTTTAATTAGGCCCTTGTGCAGGCATAATGTGTGTATTCTGCATCTGTGCACATCTGGCTTCAGTGAGGTGGAGGTGTTTTGACGCAGTGCAGCTACCCAGAGTGGCTCTGTCCTGCTCCTTGCAGCCCATATCACCACCCAGCTTATTTTTCAGGAAAGAAAAAAATGAAAAAAGTCCAGATTTATCTTTGTCTTGGGCTTTCACATCCATTTTATTTAACTTCTTTCTACATAATCGAATACATTTCTGCCTTGGTAACCTATGATAAACAAGGTTGTCTGCAAACCAACAGAGCTATATGTGCAGCTTTGAAAATCAGCCTCTTCCTTTTCATTTATTGTGCAGGTATATGACTAACTTCTTTAGTGCTTTGGCAACTGCCTTTGAACAGGGTATGTTCAGGAGGGATGGAGAGTCGGTATCCTGCTCACACAGACCTTCATCCCCTTTTGAAAGTATGGCCTGCAAGAAAAATAGCTTCTTGGCTACAGGAAAGAGCCCATTATTTATGATTTAGTCATGCCCTGACAAGCCACTCCACCTTGAGGGATCTGCATATACAAAAAAGATGGTACGAGGAGGCCACCAAGAGCCATAAGTCTTGCACTCACCTAAATCACACCGAGCAAGGCTGGAAAATGTAGATTATCCAGCTGACTTACAGACGTGGTTCTGTCACCGGTGGTCTGATCTCACCATCACCATCCACCGAAAACTCAGGCACTTACACTGCCTTCACTGTGAAATGCTAAACTCTTTTCTGAACTTTAAAGGTGGCTTTGTTTTGGAGAGAACGGCGAGTAACCTTAGTGATCTTTGTCAGAAAATAAAGATCGAAGGGTGCCATTGCTGAGCACATTAATTTTTATGCTGACAGAAACTGGAAACATGACTTAAGAGGTCTTTTTTCAGTGCAAAGAGCACAAGAGGAACGACTATAGGAATGCTAGCCCACAGCATAATTAATGTGCTGCAATGAATTATATTCCATTCTGGAGAACAAGGATTCATTACTCTGTGAAAAGATATTTTATTGACTTTCTTTACTATTTTTCTTGGCTAACTGATGAGAAAGAGAAAGGATAAACAAGTTTAGAGGGTGGGAAGATTAATGCTTTGTCTAGGGGTTGAGAAGCAAGTTGGGAAGCTGGGAATGCCTTGACCAGGCTTGGCCTTTGATCATAATTCAGTCTGTGACCTTAGATAAGTCACTTCATTTCTACTCAGTTTCTCCATCTGAAAAATAAGAAGCTGTCTTCATCAAGCCATCTCGCATAAGCAGTGACATGACTGATGGATTTGGGAAGCGTTTTGGAGGTGTTGGGGCAGTGAAGGGTGGTCTCTGCAGCCAGCGCAGCGTCCTGGGGCTGGGACAAAGGTGTGATCTCCGGCGTCACCTTCGGCATGGGACCAAGCATCCTAATGCCCGCGTTCATTTTCTAACCTCCAGGGAGCCCTGTGGATTTCATAGCCAAACTAATCCCCAGGTTTACAAGCTGTTTCCAGCTGCATTGTCCATTACTCCAGCTACTGCCAAACAAATGGGCGAGATGCTCATTCCCCGGCGAGGCTGAGAGGCATCCACTACACCTGCACATTCAAAGTGCAGCTGCTATAGTTTATTCAGTCTTGAGCTAGTAATACTATGCTTTTTCTTCTTTTTTGATCATGCATCCTTTGGGAAAACACATTAAAATGTATTTAAAGGGCATGCAGAATCCCTGAATCCACAGGGATTTTTTTTACCCTGCTTTGCTCTAACTCGTACCTACCTTTGGAGACTTTGGACATAAGTTTCCGCTAATGAGTCCCTGTCTTTGGGCTGCGAGAGCCATCTTTGAGCACAGCAGTCACTATTTTTAGCAGCAAGCCTGTCCTGAGCCCTGGGGACGGGCTGCCGCTGCCCTGCAGCGGCAGGAGCCTGTGCTGCATCCCCATCCTATCCCCATCCCCATCCCTGAAGGGCACCTTGCAAAGGGCCGTGCATGTTACTGCGTGTTGCCTGCTGCTCCTCTGCTCCCTAAAAATGATCTGTGCCTTTGAAGGAGGCAGATAAGGTTCACCGCTAGGTGAATATGAAAAGAACAAATCCAATAAAACATGAGTGAGTGAAATCTGCCTGAAGACAGAAGGAGGAATTAACATTTTTTTCTTCTTCACAGATTATTGGCGAGAAAGGCAATTAAATAGCCTGATGTAATAGCATCTAATTTACTTGCAAGACTGAAAATTAGTTGTTGTAATGACATACCAATACTTGGGTTTCTGATTACCAAGCATATATTAAAGTACATATATATCTATCTCACGTTTAGGTTTCCTAATTTGCTATTATTTGCCTGTAGATGGTAATTTATTACCTTAAAATACTGAGAGGAAGAAAGGAAGAAGTCTCTTGCTGCTTTTAGCTCTGGATATAATTTTGACCTTAAGAAAGAACAAGACAGATATGAGAGAGTATATTAGATGTTATTATTACCGTAATAAAATACAGATAAAAATCATAGTGCAGAAAGACTCTAAGACAACTATTAAGCATTTGTCATATAAAGAAAATCAAAATTTAACTTATCAGATATTCTGGCACTTTAAAGATTCATCATGAAAAATTACTTCTAACAGCGAAGCGTTTATGCAATATGTCATTGATGAGCTGTCTGCTTAAACGTCTAAAGAGTTTGGAAAAAGATAAAAAAATGTCAAAGATACACTTTTTATTAGTCTGACAGAATGTTTCACTATATTTAAATTTATTTTTAATAGTGAAACAGTATGGCATTACATTTTTTTAAGAAAATAAGCTGAGCTCGTTGTCCTACCCTAACATGCGATGGTTAGTGAGCATAACCAAACCGAGGATGTAGCTCGTTGACTGAAAAAATGATACAGCTGCACATCAGACTGTACTCCGGTATTCAGTTTTAGAGCCGGGGGAATTTTTCTGCCTTTGTGGTGATAGAAAGACTTTTTCTTCTAATACCCTACTGGATTTGAAGTCATTGGGTTGGTTATACTTAAAATTAAGCGTGTCTTAAAAGCTCGATCAGCTGAGACCTATCTTCTCAAAGTCTTCGGTATGAACCTTTCAGAGGACATAAAAGGGCTCAGCACGATAAGAAATGAGCTATCACGTACTGCTCTCGAGACATCATCCACAACTCATTGAAGTCAACAGAAAGCTACTGAACATCTTCAATGGGCTTTGGATCAGACGTTCAGCGTATTAACGGTAAGAGTATTTTGTGTTCGCTTCTTACGGTCGGTCGAATGAATCCAGTGAATCTCTATGGCAACCCTTGAGCACCTCACAGCAGCTATGTGCGCTAATAGATTTTTCTTCCCAGAAAGCATCCTCATTGATTTCTGTGGATTGTGCCTCCTGTCTCTTTTAGCCCACCATATCTTAATTTGGGGACCATAGCATCGCCAGCATTTGAAAAACGCAGCCACACGCCAAATGCTGGAGCTGGGAGCTCCTCAAGGAGCCCAGGCCACTGCGGTTGGCTCTATGTCTTCATTAGCAGCCACTGCGTCATAATTAGTAGCATGACACTTGAACGAACCAAAGGTCTACAAGGATGCATGTGTAAATTTATTGTTAAACATAGAGATGTAAATACAGGAGCGAGCATTATTCTAGAGAGACTTCAGCTCCCCCCTCCCCTTTATTTTTTTTTAAGTAGAAAGTACACTGGCAAGTAGATGATGGTTATACACGTTGTGGAATTCTGTTTACTTTGTTTTCAAGTAAAAATCATAAAGTAAGTGAAAAGAACAAATGGATTTCAACTTGATTCAAAATACAGGGGGAGAATATGTACAAATAAAAATGACCATTGGAGGAAAAAATCGTTGCCCTTTAGCGGTATTTGCTCTTGTTCACTGACAATTTCATTGATAATCCTCTGCAGTGCTTTTAGAGTATTTTTACAGTAAACAAAGACCTGTAGTCATGAAATATTTTGGTAGGAGCCTGCTTGATGGAGCTCCCTTTCCATGCCAGGGTCTTCACACGCATGCCCATCTGCGATGTTTGCTGGGTCTTTCTCAGCACGGGGTGTCTCTGAAGGGTGCATCTCTGCAGGGGTCTGGAAAACTCATCGATACATCAGCCATACCAGACAGAGCTCAGCTGACTGTGGTGGGAGGTTAGACATACAATTCACATACAGACATCTCCTTTCGGGCTATAAATTTAGCTGTCTGAAATTTGAACTGAGTCCCACTGTTTCTGTTAACGATTTTCTTGAAGCCACTGAGTGGCAGTTGTGGTAACAGTCTCCACTATCTGGAAAAGTGTCAGAGGTATCACTTGTTCTCGGTTATGAAGTCGTAAGGGCTTTTGCTACACTTCTACATATTTTGGATAAAAGAACCTGGCTTCTTAGACAGGCGTGCCTTTTGGTTTCCCCATGTTATGACAAGGGATGTGTTTGACTCTGCTGGTCTTTTTGCTTTTTAGTTTTAGCTAGGTCTGCAAATTACTCCTTCCTGCTGGCAATGTGAATCTTGTTAGCTTTCTGGATGATGGGAGCAGCACAGTCACAAGCATATTTTCTGTTGCTCAGTGATGCCTGGCAAAGTGCATCCTGTGAAATGCCACTTCATTTCATGTTTCTCAGTTTAAAATTCATTTTCACACTCAAAATATGGCAAAATTATCGTTGCGCAAGACATCATGGCACGTCAGGAAGGATGCTAAGTCATTCACTTAATTAGACAGCAATTGGTGCTGGCTGGAGTGCACCATAATGCGAGGAAGCAATGTGTAAGTCAAGGGGACAAGCTCTTCGGCTGCTCGTTATTGACTCAGTTTCATGGTTTGGCATCAGAAATCACGCCGAGCGTGGGCTAGCCCCGAGCGCTGGGCTCTGGCTGCTATCGCATTGTCTGCCCTCGAGATGTGCAAGAGAATTACAAGTGCTAGATTTCTATATCTTTGAATAAAACAGCACAATTGGAAGAAAACAAACTTTACTTAATGCACTATTTATATTCTCTCTTATCTTTGGTTACTTTTGGTTATGTGATCTAATCATGTCCATTTATTAATGAGGTTCCTTACAGTCACTTGAGGCAATGTAGGAAAATTGACTGGAGGAGCTTACGGAGCAATTTAAGGCCAAATCTTGATTGTTGAACATAATGAAGTATGCTAACTGATGCATGGAGATCCTGTTGATTACTTTAAACAACCTTAAGTAAAAGAAGACAAATGACCCATGTGGGTGAAATTGATGTAATTGGTCTATGAAAAGATACTTATAAACAAACAAACAAAAATTGTTCTTTTCCCACTTGCAAGCGTGGTTCTTATTTATTTTTTTCTTTGCCTACCTGCAAATACGTACAATCCTGTAGCCAGCTTTCTCAAGGGTATGTCTAACCTCCAGCAGCTGGGCAAGCCACTGTGTCAGAGCACAATCTCCATTTCAGATTGACACAACTTAAGCACCAGGCCACTAAAGCACTTCAAAAAGCCCGACCAGTTTCTCTAATTTTGTATCTAGCTGGCATTTTTCTAAATTTCTGCCCCCAAACTGTTGCTTTTGATGCCCAAGTGCTTTGTGATGCACCGTTGTCTTTGCACAGTGCATTTCTCCAGCGTAGGAAAAGGGTGTGCATGAGAATGAGACCTACAGCAGGTTCAGGTCTGCTCCGTGGCAGTTAGTTTAGATAGTTTGCTCTTTTGCATGTGAAGCATTGTCTCAATTTGCATATTTGGGTACTTGAACTTTACAAATCACTCCTTATGATCAACAAATAAGGTGTCATTTACGTGCTTGTGTTAAGGAAATGAGTTACATTTATCTTCACTACGTTCTCAGAATGAAGTCTGGGTGTTTCGGCACAGTGCAAGCTCTCGCTGCCTTGCTCGTGGTGTTCGCCCATCACCTTTCAGCCTGTAGCACTGCTTTATTAACAACACCATAGCTGCTACAGCCTTAAAATGAAAACTAGATGTTTTGGTCACTAGCCTAATGTGGATATTTTGCTAAGCCATATTCAGTTATTTCACTTTTTATTTATGTGAAATACCTTGTATTTTAGACGGATATAGGCATACTGCATTAAAAACCCCATCATTTTCAGGGGTCTCATGGTTGAAGACAGTTTCATTTGACAGATTAATTGGAAAGTGTTTGCTTCAGTGCTTGCAGAGTTAGCGGGGGGGGGGGGCGGGGAATAGATGATATGGTTATTCATTACCGTCCTACCATTTGCATTAGTGCGTTACAGCTCCTCCCCTGCAGTACAGAGGAGAGGGCAGGGACAAGGTCCTGGCCTCTGACACCTACCTTTGTGCTGCTGTAGGACAGAATTCCACAATTTGTGAAGCTGGACTTCACAAATGCATGTCCTTTGCCATGTGAACCAGCTGGGCGCCGATACGTCTGTGACAGTATGAGAATCTGCCTTTTCAGTTGGTGCCAGTAGCTTTTTACTTGATGGCGATAATTTTTTGGGCGTGTTTCCAACAAATGCAGAAATTTTATTTTGTGCAAGGCATGAAAAAGATTAGCCTTCCTCATTAGGTCTCCACAAGACTCATACTGGTTACCATTAAAATGCTGGCTTTTACCAATGGTCATAGCAAATGGTGTTTCAGTAGTTTTGCATTACAACAGATTTTTTTAGCGAGCCTAGTACGGTTGTATATTTTTCTCAATGCCTTGTTAAATACAGTAATGGTCAGTAACAGCAGCGAGGTAAGTGCTTGTTCATGACTAACACAACAAAACTGGGAAGAAAAAGCAAACACAACCGCTCTCCAGGGGATCCTGTCTCGAAGTGTATGAAAATTCTTGTTTCTGAGACTTACTTTTAAAATTCTCGACCTTCAGGAAATGGTTCAATTTTACCATAAATAAACAATGACTTTCACATGCCAGTGGGGGCGAGTGAAGAGATTCTTCTCATTCTGGTAATGATTTCAGGCTGTGGAGCTGCAGAGGTACAAACCCAGGACTGCCGAGCCCAGGCAGTAATGCAGTATGCCTGACATGAAGCCTTGCAAAAAAAACAATTAAAAAAATGGGGCCATTTCTCCTTTTCCTATAGGAAGCTTCCCCACACTCCCTATGTCACCTTGGGCAGGTTACTTACCATTCCTGCGCTTGGGTCTTACATCCCCCAAAAATATGAACTTGTCCTTTTTTCCTTCCTCTGTTACAGTGATGTGATTTTCTCTTGCCAGGGCTGGTATACGCTCTCTGGAATTTGTGCAGTGTCTAGCCAGTGCAAATTAATTTGGTATGTCAGCACTACTGTAGTGCAAACAATAACTAATTGTGGGAACGATGGATAACCAGCATGTGATGGCGTGAAGGAGGAGATTCGCGGAGGAGAAAGGACAGGCTAAAATTGGATCTCTGAGCAATTTCTGTATTTTGGGGGTGGTTTTTTGTCCTGCATACTTGCACAAGAAAAAATGTTACTGGAGAGATAAAAGCCTATGACGTGTGTATATTTTGCTCTTTTGTCGTTTTCATGATCACACGCTTAGCTTTTTAAATTTGGTGGGGCTGGAGATGGGAGATGTGGTACTTTTTTCTCCCCGAGCTTGAAGTCGCTGCAGGTTAGCATTCCGTAATTATTTTTGTCATAAAGATGAATGCCATCCTAAAAAAGTTGGAAGCTAGCAGCACCTCAGCTTTGATATATGAATATTACCACTTTGAATGTTGGAATGGCATTATAGATGGTTTATGGTTTTATGACTATGAGACGTTTCTTAGTCTCTGATTCAGAAATACATTTCCTACACATTTTAAAGCAACTTTTGGTCTTTGACTTTTTTTTTTTTTTTTGGCTCGTCTTTGATTTCAAAACGCTTCTTGAAGTGACTTTAAGAGATCCTAGGATTTTAGAGATATTCATCACAAAACTTAGGTGCAGCATAGTCACCTTTAGCCACCGCTAGTTTAATACCCCGCAATGTCAAGGAATGGCTGCATTGCATTAATTCACTCCAATTCCTGCTGGGAAATCACCGAGCCTTCATAGATAGCTGTTGCAATGTGAAATAGTTAACGTCTGCTGCTTTTTCCAAATTGTACACCCTCCTAGCTATACAAAGATCATGCAAATGTGATATTTGAGAGAATATATTTGCAGAATTGTAGTAGTTTTTAAAATGAAAATAGCATCATTTTGTTTTGAACGTGTTTCTCCCCTCACCCCTAGCCTGCCAAAGCGCTGGCGGTTCTACACATTGCAATAAGCACTATTTAAAATATGTTTGAAAAAAAGCAGGAAAATGGAAGAGTGCCCTCTAATGTCACCAAAGCCAATCAAAGGGGGCTGAAAAGGCAGCGAAAGGCTATGGAGGGAAATAAGGCTTGGCCATAACTTCCCTGGGTGAGCAGCATTTTGAGTAGAAAAGCAGACAAAGGAACATTCGAAAGTTCGGGGATTTCAAAAGCATCAAATGGAGCTGAGATGCCAGGACCCACTAAAAGCCAAATCTGAGCCTCAAACTGTATTTGTTTAGAAGATCCTGCCCCAGATAAGGATTCGTTACTGTCTTTTAGTGGTATGCACATTGAGTAGTGACTGAGTCTGAACAAGGGGAGGGCTTGTGGGCAAGTAGGGCTTCAGGTTTATTTTAGCAGCAGAAGCCAGCTGGCACTGAATGGCACGGAGCAACAACTGAAGGGCTCTGTCTCATCATCGTTGTAGTGAACAGTTGATAAAAGAGGTCCCAAGGTTTTCCCCTGTTAAACACATGAGGAACCCTATGAGATGACGCAGGTCCTTGAGGAGTGTGATAGTGCAACTATCTCCGCGACATCATAACCTCACATTTACGGGACGGGAATTGTCACTCAGACTAACCGGCGTCCAGCAAGGACTTTGCAGAAGGTTTCTGGTATTTACAGCAGGTATGTTAAGTTACGCCATCCCATTGCTGTCAGCTCCTCTAGCTCCTTGTGTTCTTACAGAAGATACTTTAGGAGGCAAAACAAAGCAGTACCACTAGCAACAAGAAAAAGACTCAGTGTCAATTTGTGGCCTTCTGAAAAGCTGTTCTCCATGAGTAGGTAGACTCTAAATATGAAATATTTTATATTATGATGCCAATTGTCAAAACACATAGATTAAGTAAAGTAAACATGTATTGGATCCGTTACAGATTCCTATTGCAACGAGTGTACCATAAAAATATTAAAGACACCAAAAAAAACCCCAGAAAATGAAAAATCAATGTTTGCATTAATATATGCTGGTGAATAAATAACAAAGATTAATGAACAGAAGACATGAGTCCCGGTGTGAGCTCCAGCTCTGTTTACATACACATCATCTTTTCTGCCTTTTTGAGATTTTTCACGCCACCATGTTTTTGGAGTTCGTTTCCCATTGTTGACTGACAGCAGATTTCTGGGGATTTCGTGCTGGGTCGTTGCTGGTGTGACTACCAGTTCACAGGCTGGCGTCTCCCTCACCTTGGGATCGTGACTACTTAACCACGGAGAAGTATTTGGGGAATAAACATGAAATGTGTTTCCACAAACACTCCTGGCTGCAATGCTTAATTTTATGATCGTTCAGGCAGCTCATACGAATATGCATAGGGAAAGAACACCAAGGTGGATGCAAATTCAGACATGATTGAAACATCAGTCACTTACTCACTGAAAAATATTTACAGTATTTTCTAACTTGAGAAAGGAATAATGAAACGTGCATCCTAGGGGGTTTTATGAGCAAATTTTATTCCAAACATTTGCTGTCTATGCAGAAATTGTTCACTCGTCAAGTATTGAAAAAGGCCAGGAATGAAGCAAAACCCCAAAGGGACTGGAACTGGGCTGGCCAAAAATCTCCTCCAAACAGTTTTCCATTGGAAAATGCCAGATCATAAAAAAATGAAGTGATCTGCGAAAATCAGTCAATCCCGACAAAGTCACAGCGAGGAGGATTTCCTGCCAGCCTGCCTGTCAAGCTCCCCGGTCCTCTCTCCTTCGGGTGTCAGATCGATGATGCTCGCCCGCCTGAGCACCTGGGTAGGGGGCCAGGGCGCTGCCGCTGCTCGCGCCCCACGTCCTCACTTTGACCTTTCTGTTAAACTGAATGCCAGATTTCCTCTTTTGAAGTGACATATGCACCTGTGTTTGGTTTTCCCATTTAGTAAGGTATTTTTTTAATCTCAGGGTTCCTTGCACTGGTTTCTGGTCTACTGTACAAGAAAGGAGAAGCAAACCCAAGCTGAAAGCTAACGACCACAACCTATAGAAAAGGTCTCCCGGTTTAGCAAAGCACGTAAGTGCTTGTCTCAAAAAGATTAGCACATCTATTGAAGTTAATAAGTGTTTACTCTTTGTTTTCCAGTGATTCTCAGATAATCCAAAGCAAGCTGAGCATTCGTAGTGCTAAAAAGAGAGAGAAGTACCCAGCCTTGGAGAGCTGCCATCTAAATTGGCCATTCCCAAACTGCAGCGCAGGTATTGACAGTGGGTCATGGGTCTTTCCTAAACCTCATTATATCCTACATGAAGGCATGAGCCCTGCAGCTACTGCACCTGCACTATTTTCGGTGCAAGGGCGGGGGGATGTAGAGGGAGAGCACGAGCGCCGGGGCATAACTGTTGGGATCCGCAATTAATGGCCCTGCTGGCTCTGCACCCAAGCTGCTGAAGGTGTTTATGCATTATAATAAGCATTTCTTTTTTTTTATATCTTAGCTATAGCATGATGTGATTCCCAGACATAAAGGAGGTGTTTCAACATGTATTGGCATCGGTTTTGGGTACATATGTGTAGGTTTAAGATGCCTGTTAGCAGATGGAGCTAGTGCAGATGGCATGGCTATCACATATGGGGAGGAGTGTTTGATTCCTCGGAGTAGGAGTGCGATGTTATTCTCAGTCAGAGGGGTCAGAATAGCTTTTACTTACCACTTAGTATTCTTGGTACCTGTTATTTCAGGATGGAAAAATCTGTAAATATCGCATGTCAGGGCTCATCACTGGAAGCTTGGGAGGGACGGGCATGTGAGAGGTATTTCCAGATCAGGCAGTCTGTATTCTGTAAGTTATTTCTGATAAATGCTGATTAATTGTTTTCATTTTTAATAAATACCATAAGGAGAGACGAAGCTCTCCTCCACACAGCTGTGGTCTGGTTTAAATTAAGATTCAGGAGAGTGATGGGAACACGCCACTGCTGAATGTGTGGGGAGAGCAAGGAAATATTGCAGTGCTCTCCTTTTCCAGAAACAATTTCTAACGTTCTCTTTCACAACACAATGCCCAGTAGTGGGTAGAAACCAATATTAAATCTGTCATGTTTTTATTTTGTTCTTAACATCTCTGTTCAAAATCTAAACTAACTTGCACAGCAAAGCAAGGATCCCTCTAACAAAGCAGCATTCTGGCAGCATAAACAACAACCAAGCTCGAAAGAGAAGTAAAACATATCTGTGATCTCCTGACATTATATAACCTGCTAAAAGCAAAGTATTCTGTGGCAGTGACTGAGGGGTTTTATTTCTTGTATGGATTTTCTTAGAATTTTAATGGCGGAAACCAAGTAACAAGTAAGATTCTTCCAATTTAATAGCTGAAAGAGTGGGGTTTATGGAAAACGAGTGCAATACCTTTTATCTTTTCCTAATGAAAACACTGCCACCAGCTGGTTAATAAATGGTTTTGACTAGGGGTTTACACAGAAAGAATTACACTTTGGTTTTTTTAATGTACAGCTAAGCTGGGAGTGATATTTCAGGTCAGTATGTTTTCAGAGTAGAGAGCACTGATTATCTGTACCCTCCATTACTTTTTCAAATATAGGGACGTGATGATAACGCAATTAACGCTTTTTGCCTTAAACGTGTTGTTAAACAAACTTTCAGGACAAAGCTCAGCTCTGGCCACCACATGAGGTACTTCTGTCACCTTCCACCTTCATGAACTGGTGTGATCATCTCAGGCTCCACCGCCGTTCAGACACCTCCAGGTTTTGTAACTGATGAGTTTTACATTAATAGTAAAATGATTTGAATCGAGGCATTTGCAATATAACGAAATTAATTTGGCTTTTCAGATTCACATTTTTTTACTGATGTCCAGTGCTTTGTTGAGTCATTTCTCCTCGGGGCTGGAATAAAACCTGACAGCTCTGTGTTATGACAGCGGCATACAGTGCAGTTATGGGCCTTGGTGCCAAGACTTTTGGATGGTGCCATAAATGTCACCAGCTCTTTACTCGTCATTTTGCTAAAACATCAGTAGCGGCTAAGACACTTCGGCAGCGTTGACATTTCAATTGCCATGTTGGTTTTCACTCCTGTGCTTGAGACAATTCCTGTGCTTGAAATGATCGTTTCAGGTTCCCGGCAGACCCAAGAAAAATGCAGTTCAGCTTTTTAAAGTTGCCGTAACAATCACAGGGAAAAGAAATCTTGTAAATGGAGGTTGAGGCTCGGCGGCGTAATTCTGTGCTCAGGAGGGATTTGCAATTGATCTTGTGTCCGAGAGAAAGTGGATATATTGCAGTCTCAGAAGTTGCCAGTCCACTAGTAGATGTGTTTCATATTGCAGTACACCATTTTCCTTACAGCTGACAATCTCCTTTGGCCCCAGACTCAGGCACTGACTTTTGGGTATTTTTTTTGTTTAGGGCTTTTTAAAGCTCTTCCAGCAAGTTGAAGCCATGAGGAATTTCAGGGCCCTAAACCCGCCACCGAGCTTTGACCTGGAGAGACTATTTGATACCCACAAAACCTGCGTCTGTGTTGTGGCTATATACAGCCTCTCTTCCGCACCATGAGCAAAGGATTTTCCTGAGCTTTGGCCACAAGGCTCAGTTCAGGGCAAAGCTAAACCTCAAAGGAGGGCTGACACGCAGGTGATTTGGATATCACCATTGCCTGCAGCTGAAGAGCTCAAGACTGCAAGGGAGTTTCTGCCATCAACTGTGCAACGTGTGAGTCCTTCCGCGAGAACAACAGCGGCAGCCATCCCATCTCCTGCACCGGCATGGCTTGTCCTTTCCCCAGGCCTCCGAATTTCCAAACGGCTAGCTGCTCCCAGTGGGTTGTCTTTTACGTTTCAAGCGGTTTTCACTTAATTAACACTAATCCCAATGATTGTTTTAATTCGTAATAGGGGGTATCAATTTTTCATTTTAAAATTAAGAAGAAAAATGGTACTTTCTATAGGCCAGAGCTTTTGAACTGAACTATAAAATATACCCATGCAACCCTCTCTGATTTGCAATAGAAGTGCCACTGAAAGCTGCGTGGGTTGCACGGGATCTGCACTTCACGAACTATTGCTGCTGTCGTCAATAATCCTCCTCCCAGACGTTTCAGTCGAGAAGGGGGAAGCACAGCTGGCACGGCCTGCTGCGGAGAGGGTGGGCCCGGCAGGAACGCTGCTGCCGCTGAGTCCAAACCCTCCGTCTCGACGGAGCTTTCCCCGCTACCTTCAGGGCTTTCAAGTTATAGTGGGAAAAGAGCGACAGACCGACCCACCAGACGCACAAGTGCTCGCACCACTCCTACGTAAAAGCTGAGTTTCCCATGACACCAAACAGTTTCCCCGGGTTAATTTCCCCGCTTAAATTAAATTAACCCTTCAAATTCCTCCTGGGTGTTTCAGCCTGTCACACAGCGTAACCGTATCCATAACAAAGGCTGAAAAAATAATATTCCCACCGCAGCCAGCCCGAAGTCCCCGCAACTCACATTTCAACAGTGGCTTCTGCTTCCAGCTTTAGCACAGGGGCTATTTAAAGGACAGCTGAATTTTCTTTGCAAATCTTCAAAGAAATGTTTGCTACTTTGCTCGGTGCAGGTGTTCGAACGTGACCTTGCTTGGGGCTCGGTGCGTGGGGTGGGAGCGCTCCTCTCCATCGCGGCGTGGGACAACGGGCAGGGCTGGCACCGGGGATCCGCAGAGGACCGCTGCGGGGTTGCCCAGCCAAGGCATTGCTCCTTTGCGCTTGGGGGGCTCCCTTTTCCCATACGTGCCAGCGGACCGAGGGGGTAGCAGGTACCTTGCACACTGTGGGGAGGCTCTCTAAGCTGCTGTGTTACCTTCGCAAATGAAAGGAAAATTCAGTGACTGAAAATAACAGCATCCCTTTCTGTTGTACAGGCAACAGTGGAAGAGTCTTTTATTGATTTCTTCTGAATGTCAATATCACAGTAGAAACATTGCAATAGAAACAACTTTTTTTTTTTTTCTTAACATGCAGACAAGCATAGAAAAATTTCAAATAAAACCTCAAACCTCCTGTTTTGAAATACGACTTTCAGCAGTTTCAACTCAACACAAAAAGGTGATCCAAATCTGCAAATACTGCTGTAGATAAAGCAAAACTTTCCATCCATGGATGAAAGCTCACCTGTAGATGAAATCTGTCTAACATTTGAAGCAGACTCAAAGATCCAGAACATCTGGCGTTCAGGTATTGCTATGCACCTTTAGGCTAATACCTTAAAATCTCTCAGAGTCCATTTATCAGTAATTAAAATGTGGTTAATTGTTACCCCACAAGGGCAGCCTTAATAAAGAGCAGATCTCTGACTGTGATGTCTAAAAACAAGTTGGCAACGAGCATGTTGATTTATACCAGAGTTCACGTTTGTTCTTAACACACGAGATGTGCATGATTGTCTCGAGAGCTCATTAGGCCTAATCTAATACCACTTATAGTCAGCAGAAAGCTGAATTAGCTAAGGACTGGTTCAGGTCTTCACACCATGTAAGTACCTTCGCTAAAGTCATTGCAGGTATCTTCTTAGCTTAAAAGTAATTCCAAGTTTGCATTAAAAATATTTACTGCTAGTACTCATAGACTGGGATCTTTATGTTCTACTTGTACATATTTATTTTAGGTAATATCTTCCATTAGTAAACATAAGAACCAAGAAAATAAACCAATTTAAAACTCAAAACTTTTAAAATGTATTAGATACATGAGCCATTATTGGGAGAAAATCAACATACTGTGGTTTTTTTCTGCACAGACTACAAGTTTCTGCCAAGTTTTTCCTCTTACCTTAATACTACCAAGACTTAAAATAATTCATGTCATTGGTTTTAACAAGAGGTAGTGGTAAAATTTTAAATTGTTCCAAGTCTTCTGTGAGCATTACAGTTTCAAACCAGCAGCCCACAAGTCCTGCTTGGGGATCCTTGTGATGTATTATTCTCCCCAAACAAGTATGTGCCGCAACCTTGCGTGACGTGAGACCAAATTAATTGCTCCTGTTGTTCCTTGGAAACTAACATTTCTCTGCTGATCCAATATCTCATTAGGCAACACTGAAATACTGGTTTTGCTAAAGAGCGGTTTGCCCGGGGAGGACCTCCTTGGCACCTGATTTGTCGTGAGCTGACAGCAGGCATAGTACCTTAAAACATCAGAAAATTGGAACTGTTTTGTCTATGCACCTCCCACACGCAAAGTGTGTACTATTCTTCATATCTGTTAAAATGCCTCAGTGGAATATTGCTGTTCAGCAATAACAACAAAATAAGCACATTCAAGTCCATTGGTATAATTGGCTGCAAAAATTTTCCTCTGGGATGACATTCAGGACATACAACATTTTACAGCCTTGGTCTGGATTATGCCATGTTCTCCCATTAATTTCATTAGACCTCTTGAAAAATAAGGTAGTGCCAGCGGGGAGCCAGTCCCGTCCCTTGCCAGGGGTGCTGCCGGCTCAGGGTCTGGGCAGGAGAGTTAAAACACGTTAAACTCCTGTATGGAAGCTCTCATCCAGGAGGAGAAATTTCTTAGTTCACTGTACTATAATCCTGCCTTAGAGAGGAGGATTAGGGGAGGATTAAGCTACAGTGAACCGAGGTCACTCTATTCCTGAATGACAGACTTCACACCGAGGTTTAGTATAATTTGAAAAATACCCGTTGACTTCACACGGCCGTCTGGTTTACCCCGTCTTCCCGAGCCTACCTGCGTAGAATGACCTGGGAGTTTCAGATACGTGGCTCTGGGGGGATGAGCTTTAAACTCTCTGATCCCTAAGGGCGTTGGACTTGGGATGGCCACAGGACAGGTAGCATCTCCACTGGCTACAGCAGACATTGCCACACCAGAGACAGACAAACGGACAGCTGTTTCCCTGCATTATTGCTAACCAGAGGCAGGATGGAGCTGTACAGTGCAGATACAGTAACCTGCAAAGGTGCACAGGTGCAGAGGAATGGTAGTTTTACTGAAAACCAAACCAGAAAGATTTCACCTGGATTTTTTTTCTAAAATGTTATTCGTGCTTTTTCTTGTTGGGGTCTATTTTGGGATCTGATACATAAATATATTTACTGTTTGCAATAAATAAGGATCCAGATCTCATTCTGAAATGAAAAGTTATTCCATAATTAAGCAAAAAACCCCATGTATTTTCAATGTAAAATTCATTACAGGGAGACATTTAGACACCTGCCTCTTTCCAGCATCCGTAGAGGTCATTCTAGATTCTGGTGGCTAGAGGGTTTCTTATCGACAAAAGGTTAATTGAATATTTGAAGTCAGTTAATCACCTGAAGTCTAACTCAGGATATGAAATGGCCAGATCTAAACTGAAAATGTGCACATACGTAACTAGCTGTTATTTTGGGGCAGATGTGTGCATTTTGCTATTGTGAGTGCTGTATTTTGCTGGACGCTGGCAGCCAGGCTGGCCTGAGTTACCTGGTAGCTCGTGAAGCGTCTCAGGGTAATTACACTTTTAAATTCACGCTTGTGTGTGTCTCTGACTGTCTGGGTATATATATCTTCTAAACTACAGATTACCTAGCACATTTGAAAACTCTGTGTTATACTATAGTTTGTTACGAGCTACACAGTAATACTAATTGCACTTACAATTACTGTAAAGCCTGACAGGAGAAATAGAGTATTTAAGGGATGGGTTGCAATTGTTCAGCAAACACAGATAACCGATGAGAAGGGCCAGATTTTGTGTTACAGCAGAGCTGATGTGTCCCAGGAGGATGTGCTGGCTGGAGCAGGCTCTCCTGGGCTGGGACTGGTGCTCGGGGCTGGTGCCACCATCTCCAACCCTTCACTTTAATTGTGGGTCTGCCCAGAAAGTACACGCATATATGGGGCTGAACCAAACCCCTTTGGATTGGGCGTGCTGATCCTTCAATTGATCCCAGCGGATTTTGGATCAGGTCCTGGGACAGCAACACGAGTTATGCAATATTGACTGTTTAATATTCATGTTTCTGTACAGATCTCATTAACCGTCCTTGCATTAGCTCCCTGATGTACAGGGTAATTGGATACTTTTCATTTTGCAAAAGGAATATGTTGACCTTCAATCAAATTCAAACAGATACCTTAGGGTAAGATTTAGAAAGCTCATCCTGGAAAAATGAAAATTGTAGTGTGTCAGGCATTACACATATCTTTATTTTCTCTCTGTCTGTTTCTGGGACTTCTCTTCTGATTCAGCACATTAATACCTGCAAGAAAAGTTGTTTTCCCAATGTTCATGGCAGATTTCTGCTTGGGATTATTTTAGATTGCAGTATTTTTCTTGCTGATTAGATATAAATAAACCCACAGGCTCCTATTCCCTTTTGATAAAGGAATTAATAGAATAAAAGATGAAACGGTCTCTCTTAAAAAATGTTTGCATACATTACACAGTTGTGAAGCTTTCTGAAGGTTATGCATGCGAAAATGAAAGTAAAGTAATGTTCACTGAAGTTTTGTGTTGTATTTTAGCAGGTTACCAGCTAAGCATCAGGTTATTAAGTTGACTCTTTTCCTCAAGTCCTCCTTATGAATACCCGGTCAATTTTAAAAGCAGAACAAGAAAATATCTCCATAGTTAGAAAAAAAATGATGGGCTGGAAGCACATCTGATCAGGCGGTAGAAATGGTGGCAGTGTTTAGCAGGGATTTCTGCAAACAGAGCTGTTACCTCTACAATAGATTCCTGACAAGTCCAGAACAAATATTCTGACAGCGAATCGACTTCTGAATTTTGTGAGCCAAACACTTTGAAAAAATGCTTTGTGTTGACTCAGTCAAAGGTTTTCTACATTGTTAATAAACTCAGCTCTTTCAGTCTTCAAAAGAGCTATTTCTGTGTTCTCCTGTGTATCCTTTGTGTTCTCATCGCAGGAATTTGTTAATACAGGAGTAATCAGTTAACTCTTACGCATTTAAGTCTGATGAAAAGCCTTTCGTAGACTGCAATGGGCTTTGGATCAGCACCTTAAAATTATACCGTAGGAATTAAAATGTTTTCACGTAAGAAATTACTCACGATCTAGCAGGCTAACAACGCCTGTTGGTTTCTGTCATGTTTCCCATGGTAGCATGAGCCTTTAGAAAAGACAGAAAGAACTACCCCAAGGGGGGGAAATAACAAGAAGAATGGAAAAATACAGGCTTATGAAAGCACTTGTTTCCCAATGACTAAACAAAGAGTGTGTATTTTCATTACATCTTGCTAACCCAGGCCACCGTTGGCAAGGGGATGGCTGCAGTCTTCCATGTGTCATCACACACATTGTGCTTCAGAAGAGGTTTCTTCTTCTCCCAAGTGGCTCTTGCCTAACCTACAACAGTATTAAATGAACAAATATGGGGTTTTGATGTTATGAGTCAGGAAAAAAAAAAAAATCCTCCAAAAGAAAAGCTGAGAGGGAGTTAAGAGATGGTTCAGGCCAAGATCTTGTGTTGCCTCCAAGCAAAACCACATTCTTCTAAATACCAAGTTAGGCAACAGTCCTGCTGTGACAACAGCAAAAAGCAACAGTCGAGCCACTGGAAATAAGAGGTCTTGTCTGTCTAGACTGCTCCTGGAAGATTGATTAGGAATTCTTAAAATGTCTCTTGTTACCATTGAGTTGGTCTCATTTTGCTTCATTTTCAATGGACAAGAACAACTGGCTGCTGGTTCCCTCCCCCGAAACAGCCTCCCTTGGTCTTCTCTTTCTTACATTAAATAAAATCAAATCTTTCAACTTTTTCAGAAAAGCCATGGTTTTTTTGGAAGTCTGTTAAGTCTCCCTGCTGTCCTCCAGCCTCTACAGTTCATCTCTGACCTTTTTTAAATTACGTCATTTCTTTTGCAGCAGTCACAATACTGGTTCACATTCGATATATCATCCTCCCGCTCCCAGTACGTCTTGAAGTATCGCTGCGTGGAAAGCTACTCCCCACCTGAATTTCACCTTTCTGAATGTGTACTGTTTCCTCACTTTACTACGGTAATCTTGAGTTGTGGTTGTTTGGGTTTTTTTCTATTTTGCGGCATTTTAATTTTTACAGACTACTCTCTATTGCTGTATCCAAGTCATAAATGAAAATACTGAATAGAATTAGACCAAGAAGAGATTCCTGTGGATGCACACTGAATTATCCCAAAGTATAAAAGCAACTGATGAATTACTTTCTGAGGGTAGAAAGTACATTTTTTTCCAACGAACATCCAAATGATTGAAACCCTGTCATTACTGCCAAAGACCCTGTAGAGCTGGAGTTACCCACTGTTCACTCGATGCGTTATACATGTGTACATTGTGGTTCCACATCACCGATGCTAATCTGCTTGCTGAGTTCTTGTCGCCTTCTTGAATGTTTGAAAATACATGGAAATAGTGCTGTGCTGATCTCAGCACTTGGACACCTCTGTGTTTGTAGAGAACTCCATAAATGCCACATTTTGGTTAGCAGCCCAAGTGCAGCCCAAGACAAGAGGCTAACGCAGGTTTTTCCAGCCGTATTATAATCGATTGGTGGCGGAAGCCCCAGGCTTTCCGACTCATGCACAAGTAGCATTTGCCACAGTAGCAATCACTGGAATTGCTCTGTCATTCTGTTCGGAAAAGGATGAGACAGAATACCTGTATGAACTGTGAAATTAGGGTGGAATCCATCTCCTTTAACTCCAGTCATTTAAGAGCCGGATGTCTGATTAAACCAATAATCTCGCTCCCTCTCTAGTTGAGGGAGGCTGACGTGCCCAAAGGCAGTTCGACCCCCTCGGAGTTAACGCCTCAAGAGGATGAATCATCCTCCTGAGTCACATCTATCAACATATCGTGTAAGAAAAGATGAGGTGACAAATATGCTCAGCGTGTGGATAGTCAGCTTGGGGCGAGAGGAGCCCAGCCTTCGTCGCTCACTCTTCAATCCCATGCGGCCCTTGCAGGACAGGCTCTCAGCCTGCGCATTAAATAATCCAACACGTTTGCTTATGGATGGACACAACATTTTTGTTTGGTTGGTTTATTAATCCCGACAAGAGTTTATTGCAAAGTTCAGCAAATGACAGTGAAGAAAAAAAATTCACTTCCAAATTTCTGTGCTGCTTCAAAACAACAAGATGTGAATTCTGTCATTAGCTTTGTTATTGTCGTCTTCTGTCTCTGATTTTTAAAGCTTTGCACATAAGGCAACTGGAATTGCTACCATATTTTGAGGCAGGTGACATTTCTTTATCAGATGTACTAGACAGTTGATGACTCTAGTAATGCTCTAATTATGTGTAGTGAGTTGTCGCTAAGTGCTGTATGAAAATGCTTACTGCATCATTAGCTACCTTGTTGTTTACTAAATGACTTTTGTAATACTACAGGGGCCCAAAGGAAGGTTGTGTCAGTGATTGCATTCTGAATTTCTATTTTTAGGGATTTATAATTCAACCATTTATTTTCACTTCAGGCTGAAATCTGGCGTACTGATTCTCAGCTGAGACTGAACTTAATTACTAAATTTAAAAGAAAAGATCAGTATGGACGGATTATACTACTGGAGCGTGGGGTTTTTTTAACATTAAGGGAGGCAAACATTTTCTTTTTGCATAGAGGAGAAGACTTTTAAAGGAAAGGTTTTAAAGCCTGAGGTGCAGGTAGTAGTCTAGATCTGTGAAAATGCCTGAGCGTAGGCGGGCACGGCTCAAGAGAGGGCTGCAAGGTCATTTGGTTTATAGCAAACTGCTCGAGGGTTGTGTCTGCAGCCCCAGTTCTCAGCGGTGGAAACCGGGGATGTTGGAGGTCCCCGAGGAGCTGGGGTGGGTGTCCGCTCTCGCCCAGAGTACGTCACTCTCGGGTTGCTGTACGAATTGCCAGTAAATATTACAGACTTGGTATCTGTGGGAGTTGGTATCTGAGGGAGATGACGCAAAACTGACAGTGGCTGTTGTAGCACAGATGTTAGTCCAGACAGTCCAGCTTCACCGTCTGCCTGACACACCATGGTGTACAGCGAGAATTAATAACTGGCCACGGACCTTAAGTTCCCGCTGACGCTGACAAACAGCTCCGGTACATACTCGTTACACTTTCATCATTTCGAGGGTAATAACGGAATGCTTCTTTGGGACCTTAGAAATTACTTTGTTTGTGGTACGTTGCCGGTTTTTGCACGGTGATAGCAATTTAATAATATTGAAGCCTTTAATTGCTCAGAATGAGATTTACTTTTGCTGTCTCCCACAAAGGTATAAAAGAAAGAAGAGGAAACTTCTAGAATAAAGTGCTATTTTCACACTGTGCATCCTAAGCACAAATCACAAAGTTAAAGTGTGAGCCAAAATTACTTTTTTTAAAATGTAAATGTATTAAGCATTCTGGTTTAAAAAAACCACGCTTTTGAAAAGTCCCTAGATAGATGGAAATGTCAGTTAAATGTGTGCTGTGATGAAAAGAATGGTTATTGCCCTCTGCTAGCGCTACAGCTGCCAGCAAATCTAAAATAAAATTACAACAATTTAAAAATAACACAAAGAAGTTATTGGATTTTTACAAACATATCCAAATGTGATCGGCTGCAAAAGGATTTGCGTTGCTGGTGGAGTAATTAGCGTGGCGATTTGACACATTGTTTGGCAATGTCTAATATTAGTAATAGTTTGTCAAGTGTTATAAATAATCTAGAAATAGTCTGGAAGGATCATTTATTGGCTGACTCAGCTGGTGCTTCCCAGAAAATTTTTCATCAGTACATGACTAAATAGTCATTTTTAAAAAACTTGCTGTAATTTCTTATCATTTTGCAAAGGAATTAATCCATGTAAAGTGGAGGACTGCCACTTTTAAAACACTGCTATGTTGACCCGGTGGGAGTCATTTCACATGAGGAAGAACGACAACATGAAGTATCACATCCAAAATGCAGGTGCTTCGGGAATGCTCTGAGTCAATGAAGTCTCCCATTAGAGATGGCTATTGTAAAAACTTAATGTATAGGGAGTTATATAGCTCAGGAGCCTTCCTTCTCTCAGGTCGCGGACGTGCAGGATATTGGCCCGGGTGGGAGGGTGGTCCAGGAGGTAGGAGACCTGATGCTGCTCTTGGTTCACTTTGCTTGGCTGTAGGACCTGGAGCATGTCCTTCAGACCCAGCCGTGGAACTTATAAAGGCTCTTGCATCGGTCAAAATCTTTGTATCATTACCTTCACACAGTCACAAGAAGAAGGAAGAGCAAAGTAAAGGCAGAGCTGCACGGGGCATAACTGCACAATGTTGGACGTGGAAACTCCAGGCCAGCCCGAAGCAGGTGAGATAGGAGCTGATAACCTTCTCCCACCTCATGTCTTGGGTCTCTGCAAAAACCCGGCGTCACTCTCGGGAGCTAGGTGTGCTGCCGCCGGACCTCTCCGTGACCGCTGTCCCGGTTTCGGCTGGGACAGGGTTAATAGTCTTCCTAGTAGCTGGCACAGCGCTGTGTTTTGGGTTGAGTAGGAGAAGAATGTCAATCACACCCTGATGGTTTCAGTTGTTGCTCAGTCGTGTTTAGCCGAAAGTCAAGGACTTTTCAGCTTCTCCTGCCCAGCCAGCAAGAAGGCTGGAGGGGCACAGGGAAGTGGGGAGGGGACACAGCCGGGACAGCTGCCCCAAACTGGCCCAAGGGCTGTTCCATACCATGGGACGTCATGCCCAGCTTGGTGGTGGGGGAGGAGTGCGGCTCGGGCATCGGTCAGCGAGTGGTGAGCAATCGCACCGTGCATCACTTGCCTTGTGTATTCCAATCCTTTTATTATTATTGCCACTTGATTGTTGTTATTAGTGTCATAGTGTCTTCCTTTCTGTTCTATTAAACTGTTCTTATCTCGACCCACGAGCTTCACTTTATTTTCCGATTCTCTCCCCCATCCCGCCGGTTGCGGGGGAAGTGAGTTGCCGGCTGTGTGGGGCTGAGTTGCCGGCTGGGGTTACACCACGACACCGCTCAGCGGTCTTTTGAATATATTCTCCCATTCAGAAAATGCCGTGGCTGGTGATTTTGGGTGGGAAGAGATAGTACATGCAAGATCAAAAGAGCAGCTATAGTTTTATTAAGAGTTTTCAGTAAGTCAGTTAAACTTAGATTACATACCAGATTAAATAACTTAATTAAGTTATTTAATTACCCATCTAAAATTCTAGACAGAACTTTCAGTCATAATCCTCTGAATATAAGCACTGCCCTACTCATGCTCCACTCCCCCCAAATTATGCAGCTTTAGTTTTCTCTAGTGACTTTGACTAATAACACAGAAGTACATTTTACAACACATCTTCCACTATCTTTTTTTTTTGGTTTCAAAATAGATTTATAAGAATGTTTTTCTTAGTGTTTTCAATTACAAGAGAAAGCTGTACATCATGTGGGTGCCTCACATAATTCAACCGATAATCTCAGCAGTCAATTAAATATTAAATGCTTCTCCATTAAATACTTATTTTACCACAGTAAATAATTTAACATGTTTCCATTTAAAAGTGTCTCACATCACAAAGTTTTCAATCTGTTTTTTTAATAAAGTCACATAATCCTTTTTATTGAAACTGAAATAAAAGAACTTTTGCTTAAAGATTTTTTTGGCTAGTGCATTCACTGCTGGTAACTCGGTACATACATTTCCATTTACCATCCTAGTAATATGTAAAAATAGAAGAAAAATAAATTAAAAAAACAACCCCACAAACCTGAAATCAAGAGATAAAACTGAAATGCACTGACATTTTAACAAAACCCTTCATCAATTTCTATCCTGAGTTCCTATGCAAAATGTGTATCTACTTATTGTCACAACTGGCAATGACCGGTACAATTCAAGTCACAGAATTTCTCTGATATACTTCGATAACTTTCCACAGCAATTTTCTTCAGTGTTGAATTTTTCTATGCTTGATCTTACTCAAAAATGCTCTTAATTTTCTGTTGACTTTGAACAAGGGAACCTTGCTCTGACGTAAAAATCATTAAAAAGTCAGTGTTCACCAGGAGTTACTTTTCATAAACAGACTGCAAGCTGACATTTCCTTTCTGCACTCTGAAATCTGCCAGGTGACTTTGCTGATAAACTGGGAATTGATTAGAAAAATATTTAGGGAAGGGTGGGAAGAATATTTTTCTCTGTCCTTTTTTTCTGGAGGGGTTAAAATCAAAAGCAGTTTAAATTTTGCATTGAGTATCGAAAATCTACAAGCAAGTACTAACGAGATGAGAAAAGACTGTAAAATATGAAAGTTTAGAATGAAAAGACACTACTGCATATATGATACCCTGAATAACATTCACTTCGAAAGGCTGGTCTTGAAGAAAGTGGTGCACGTCCGTGTGTGTCTATGTGTGTGTATGCAACGGGACAGGGCAATGCCAGCACAGAGGATCGTCCCTTGCCTAGAGCAGATCAGGATAACCAGGTTTTTTTATCACCACCACCTTTGCCTGTTGCACAACTCTAGGACAAACATAAACCTTTTCCTGTCCTTTTTCCTCGTTTGTGCCTCTGAACTAGGACATCTGAAAGCTGGACAACGAGGCACTGCAAAAATTATAGCACGCATCGCTCTATTAACTTGGAATCGATTGCGGCACGCAGGACAGGACCATGCCTGCTAACATCCGTGGGTCTTGGCCTGCATAAAACTTACAAATCAGGCTGGGAAAGGTCAAGACCAAAAAGTTGTTTGTGCTGATTGTTAATAGACTAACAAGCTTTTACAATTATGTAAATGGGCAGGAAAATATTCTGTAGACAAGGATGTGCTGCAAATTCATTTCATATATTTATCTCATTAATTTCATAGCATGAGTGATGTTTTCTGAGCACCGTTCATGAACATAAACCTCTAATCCCTCCATCATTGTCTTCTCGTCCTCTTTTTTGTTACAGACTTTGCTGGCCTGAGATGATCATAAACGCTTTGGAGCAAGGATATGGATTTGGACAGCATCCAGCATGGTGAGACCTGCTCTGGATTGGAGCATCGTCTCTGTGAAAACAATACTCAATAGCAATCATATGCCACATATGGAAAATTATGATAAGAATGCCTTTAAAGCCTTTTAATTAGATATGATTATGAATATGCTGTTGTCCTGTAGAAAACATTATTGAAGTCTGTGAGAAACTTCATGGACATTGAACCAGCTTAAAGGAAACTTGCTTATTTCTAATTAGTTTGTATTAATTGAAAGTTTTTAATAAGTTAGTTCTACAATAAAAGACAATCTTTATGTTAGCGTTCATAGCTGTTGTCCTTAGGCATTCTCCTGTGGAATAATTGCAGATGTATAGAAATTGTTTTCCATACTTTGAGGCACTTAATTTACATTTTGACTTAAGACCAAAAAAATGGTCCTTATAGATAAAGCAGAGGAATGGATTAGCAGGGATGAGGGGATGGTTTTTGGAAAACATCATACCTCAACACCCCGCTCTGTCAGCAGAAGGGGTGTTTGAACAGGGGATTATGTCCCTGGCTGAACCAGAACAAAGGTGCTGAGCAGAACCTGGGAATTTCAGGCACGTAACGATGCACATCAAGCAGCAGCAGCGCCTCACAGCAGCAGACTCCTCCTCCCTTACACTTTCTACACTTACTAAACACTTTGCAGTAGTCCGGGTGGAAGGTCACAAAGACATCAGCAGTATTATTGAAAAAAAACTTGGTTTGTTCATTTTTTTCTTCAGATTTCACTGATTTTGGCCAAAGAAGCACTTCGGAGATGAACAGGTTGGCTTACTGGATCATATCCTCTTGAGTTTGCTCTACAACCTACCACTGGTACCTCTTTCAAACCAGCAGCAGAGACCTGGCCATTGCGGTAGAAGATGCCAAGGTTAATTTTCACTTGGTTGCATGGACATTAGCGTTTCAGTTCACCCCAGGGGTACTCTTGGAGCGAAGGCTGTGGCTGGGCTTTTTCTTCAATATGTTTTCTGCTTTGCTTACTGCTTTGGGCAGCTGTGGGGGGGAGTTTTGCACAAACAGGAAAAGGAAAGCTCGTTTTATTCTGCTTTCATACGAATAAAAATGACTTTGCATGACGGAAAATGCAAGCTGGGGAGCATAAAAAGGGCAGACCAAGGAAGCAACTTGTGACAGATGTTGCTTCTGTAAAGACAGAAAAAAAATTAAGGTTGCTCAGAATGTAGAGCTGATGAGTAAACACTGCTAATAAGTAAAGTAAATAAGTATTTGACTATGTGGGAGTAAATAAGCTTTACAGGATAATCCGAGACAAGGTTTTAATAGTTTCTGTGTGCATTTTGGTATTCAAGAGGAGAGAGCTGGCTCATGCTGGGTCTAAACATAGCTCCTGATCCATGCCACCGTGTCCTTGTGGCTCCCAGGCATCCCCGTTCTCGAGGAAAGCTCTTGCACGGACCATGCTATGTAGCGCAGACATGGCTGCTTCAACCACTGACCTTCGTTCCTCCTGTGTCCTGCCTGAAACACCTGCCCAGGCTCCCCCCAGATGTCCTGGTGGCATGGGACAGGGGAAAGATCGAGAAAACCACCTCGATTTTGCTGTCTGTCAGGGGCACATGAAACAAACTGATGAAAAACTGGTGCCAGTTCTCCTGAGCATTCACTTCCTGGCCATGAACCTCTCTCTTTCGGTGAAGGGCTGTACTGATGGGACAGGAGGAGGCTGTGTCCTTCGTATGGGTTAAGTCAACAGAGCAGGGCAGTAACTCTGTCCCAGTGTATTAAAAATGTGTATAAACTGTTTATCGCTTGATTTCAGCACCTCTGAATTCTAACTCTGCATTGCACCATATCCCATGGCTGCTGCCCGAGCAAGGGGGACGGCATCCCGCACTGCCAGTGGTTTGTCCCCCTCCAGCCTCTTGCAGAGGTCACCTGAGGAGCAGGACACCGGGGCTCAAGCCCAAGCCGGCAGCCAAGGCAGCTCCTTCCTTAGATCAGTCACCTTGCTGTTTTTCTTTTTTTGGCGGTGTCAAGCTGCCTCTGTCAGATCCTGAGTGCCAAAACCAATTTTTGAAAGATTTCCATCTCTCTACTGAATTAAAAACAACTTCTGCAACACTGGCACGTTCCTCTTCGCTCACGAGAAAAGCCAGCCGTTCTCTCTTGAGCATTAAAATGGAAAGCGTAGTTGTTCAAAAGAGCTGCTCTGCTCCAGCCCGTTCCTCCTGAGATGGTGAGGAGATCCGAGGCCAACCCCACTCCTGTGCACCGGCACGTCACGGTGTTTGTGGTGGTGTCACCTCTGCATCCCGTGGGCACCGGCTGGCTTCTGCCGGGCGCCGCGCCGGCGCTGCTCTGCTGAGGTCTGGAGAGCGGCTGCTCTTGCAAAAATCCTCCAGTTTGGTAACCAAGGCCGTACGGTGATTTTAGAGAAATGGCCTTGGTTGGGTTTCCTAAATAATCCTTTATCTGTGAGTAGGACTTTTTGGTTCGGTGGAATAAAGGCCTATACGCTGAAAGCAAGGAAAAGACAAATAGGCCCCAAAGGAGCAAATGGAAAATGAATGACAGGGGACAGTACACAAAAGTGAAGTGGCGAGTGGAGCGGTGCGCGCTCAGTGGCATGCGTAGCTTCCTTGTCACCTGCCTTTCCAGTCTCCTGTCACCTCTTTGGGCACAAAACTGTTCTCTTCCGGTGGTTTTTAAAATGCCCTGAATATAAATGCAGAAGCGTCACAGGACATGTCCAAACTAAACAAAACCTTGCAGAGGTTGTGTAAAAACAAGCAGGTGAGATGCAAGCCCTTTAGGCGAGCACGAAGCAGGGGAAGCTCCTGTTCTGCATCGCAGCCTAGCAGCACGAGCAGTGGTGTTTCAAGTAGCCGTAGGTGGACACACGCCCCACGCTTACAGCCTCCTGCGACCACCTGGTAAGTACAGAGACACCTGCACTAACCACGAAACCTGAAAGCTCATAGGGTTCTAAAAATCACCTCGATTCTGGGCTCTGATAGTCCACGTGCTGCCCACTGACTTGTGCCGTATACCACAGAGGGATAATGGTTCACTGCTGCCTGAAGTGCATCCGCTTCATGCGCTTTTCTTTCTGTGACTTCCTTCTGTTTAGCACTCACACGGAGCCCATTAAATGATGAAAACGGTGGATTTAAGATTTTGGTGGTTTGGGTTTGGTTTTTTTTTTTTTCCCCACTTTCTTTTTGCTTACACATAAAATAATTATAACAATCCTTAAAAGCTGTTATTCCCCCTGCCAGGAAAACACTCTTTAGCCACCTGCTGTAAAGAGCATGCTTCAAATACTGCATTTTCTTTAAGACTAGTAACCCTCGCTGCTTGGTAGGTCCCGGCTGTGTAGCTGGAGTGCTGCAGTCACGCTCCTGCGAACCCTCCATCGGTACCTGCCCTCGGACACCCTCGGGCGCCCGTGTTCCTCCTTGCAGCTGGAAGTCCTTCCGCTCCCGCGGGCTCTGAGCACTGAGTTTTCCACCTGGAACAGCCTTGGGCACAACGCAGGTCTGGGGGAGATGCTGGGTCTGCACACCTGACCCTGTAGAACGCCTGGGTGACCACAAAGAGAGCATCGACACTGATTTTATTTATCCGTATTGGACAGCCACTGAATATATGACACATCCACCGCTGTGCTCACTAGCAGCTGTTCCAGCCAGATGGGGGGGGGGGGCACACATCTGCATTGTCTGCGTCACCCGGTCTCCAGGCCCCAGCCTAACAGAGGATACAACGTTAAGCCATTAGGAAATTCAGCCATAGCAGCATAATTTTGGAACGGGCAGGTTTTAACCCGCTCCGAGTCCAGATCAGCCGGGCGGTATGAAGACCGACCTGTCCTGAGAGACAGGTAAGTACAATGATCTCTGCTGTGGCACGTAAGCGCTGGCTTGTTACCACAGAATTCACAGAGGAAGGACTGAGCAAGCATACACATTTTGAAACAAATTTACTTTGTATGCAGAGCTGCTGGTTTTTAAATTTTAATACCTTAGCTATTTATTTATTCAAATGCCCTATGCACTTTATTTAAAACTCTGTCTATGGCTTGTAAGATTTTATTTAACGTTTGTTCAGACAAGCAGAAGAGAATGATCAACTCCAAACTTACAGGTTTTTTTCTCTTTGTTATCCCATACATAAGGAGAAAAAAACCAGTCAAGAGACAAGAATTAAACTTTCTGGGGAAAATAACTTGTCAGCAGAGACTTCATACCTGTCTTGTTCTAATTAGTGTTGTGATTGATATGAGTAAGTTATAAAGTCCCTAAATATTTAAGTTTTTATATGACACAGTCATACTATAAGCAAAAGGAATGATTTAGTTATATTACTGTATGCCGCTACCACGTGGATTCCTAGTGAAACAGATCTGGGACTGTAGTTTGTAGCGACAAGGAGCGCGCGAAGTGCTGAGCGCTCTTCCCAGTCATGTCCTTGCTGCAGATGCCCGTATTCTTGTTCCTTTAGTCTTTCATAGAACAAAAGGGAATGCTGTGGAAACACACTGGCTGTCTTCCAGCGCGGGAGATTTTGCACTGAATTTACAAAAAAGGCTTCGGAAAGAAGCTTTCGCGTTGGCTTTGTCACGTCCCGCCTGGGTTGCCCCTTCCACTGAAGGGTTCTTCTCTGTCCTTCTCCCACAATGTTCAGAAAATAGTAAGTTGTTATTATTCAGATCATTGCCATGTAGATCCCTTACTTGACATTAAGAAATTACATTTAGATATTCTGCTGAAGTGAATTTTAGATGTCCACTTTCCTCCAGGCCACCTCCTTTCCTGCGGGTAACTCGCGTCCCAGGTCAGAGGAGCAGAGGGGGTCAGTGTGGTCTCGCCAGGGCATTTGCTTTATCAGTCGCGTTTTGCAACACGCTGTGCCCTGTTACGCCTATGGGCATTCGTGGGCACGTTACGCTTCTCAGCAGTTACTCATTTTTATAGGAAGGGGAATTTGTGGAAGAGGGTCAAAGAAGATTAATAAGGGACAAAATGTCTAATAACAGCAAAATATTAGACAGAAATAGGAGAATGATCACGGCTCATACTGTGCTGTTTGATCTTATTACCCTGCATTAGCAGAATCCATAATTTACAACTTTAATAAACTCCCAACCTCTTTGGGCCAAGATATACGTTGCTGTTGTTTTTATTAGCTACATAATAGGAAGACGCTTTATGCAACATAATTACCCTGCATAAGCAAACACCTAATCACTTCTAGGAATTTTTTATGAGCAACTAAAAGGGACAAAAATCAGACAAACGACAACCTCAAGACAGTGTGTTTTCACCTTCAGGTTTCCCGTGTCATAGACATTGCTATCAAGTAGAGGTCACTATCTTGGAACAGATGTTGAAGAAATGGAAGGCTCTAAGTACCGGAGTTCAAATATTATGCTCTGTAAGTTATATTAACCACAAATTTGTTCTGAAAGCCCAGAAGAATTTTAGAGAAAAAAAAGAGATACAGTGCGGTTCCTAAATACAACACTAAAATGGGACTCAGAAGACTATGTCTAATATTCCCAGCTCTGCCCATAAATTCAGAGCGTGATTTAAGAACTCACAGAATTTAAGAGATAACTAAACCTTTACCATACACTTCCACAGACTAACTTAGAGGATCCCAGCATAGGTAGGACTTCATGACCTTACTCAGATTTCTCGGATAATTACATGGAACCTAATTACAGATGTAACTCCTATTAAACTCTACAAAACTTTCCCCCTAGAGTTACTCCCTCTCTCAGGGGAAGGTTTTCAGTCAGTCCTTTTTATTTTATGAAGCAAAATCTTCAGCTAGTCTGAGGCTCTCCTTTTCCATCTTCAGGTGAATCAAACTGAACTGCAACAAAAGAAAACATACCTGCACAGCTTTTGCACTCACAACCAAACGGCCTGGATAACTTTCTCGGGGTAGGTACCCGGCAGTCTTATTTGTACCCCCAGTCAGCTGGACTAATACTAAGATTTTAGCTCATGTTTCAGCTGATTTATACACTTGGACACTATTTTGTGCAAGCAGATTATATCCACAGGTCATAAAACAGCCTTTCTATAGGAAATTCTGCAACTTCGCATTTTCAGCCTTCCTGGCTATTTGATGGACCTGCAGCCTGGTGCTGCTACTGACGGTTTTTGCAATTCTTAACTAATGTGAACTCTTAGCATTATGAAAAGCAATTAGCAAATAGTATCACATTATTTGCCTGAGCAGTGAGCCACTTCCTTACATTTCTTCTCTTCGCTCCTAAACCTTAGGTCTCTTAACTCAGCTCATCTTAGTGCCTTTCTCTGGCAAATGTCGGTGTGCTTCTTTCCAGAGCTAATATTAAAGAAGAAAGTAATGGGATGCTAACACACATCAGGGAGACTTTAGATGTTGTCCTTGGCTTTTCCAGTCCAATCTAGTCCTCATTTCAACCATTTAAACTCCTACTGCCTTGTCTTATTTTGTTGGATAGCCTATGTCTCACCACCCTGAACATGTGCGCTATTTTCCTCTTGTATACATAGCAAACTTGAATAATACGTCCTTGTTCTAAGGCCTTTCTGGCCTAATCCATCCATCTACTTATTATCTCTTCTACAGTACAGAGGCCACAGCACCTGCACGCATCCAGTGAATGGTGCTGACTGTGGCTGCTGATGCTTAATATACTAAAACAAGCTTTCTCCTCTGCGGCAAAGTCACCTTGCTGTGCTCTGTCTTTCCCCTTACTATTTTGTCTTCTGGGATGCCAGTAAAGAAGTCCTGCTTTTCCATGCTGACCATTTTCATTTCATTCTTTCCTTGGCGCCTCTGTTTTCTCTTCTATTAGTCTCAGATTGTGTATTTTGAGGGGGTTAGCAGTCACTTGTGCCTACGGTTAGAGCCCTCTTCTTCAGCCAGCTGCAAGAGAAATACTACTACTGCTGCTACTACCAATAATAATTGTCTTAGAGAACTCCTGTTTCAGATGCTGGATAGAGAAGGATAAAGTGGGGGGACTTAGGAAATATGGAATGTCAAACTGCAACACAGACACCCACAACCACCACGTACGTAATTCCATTTGGGCTGCTGTAAATTCTGTAGGTGCCTTTGAACGTGTCTCCAACAGGCAGTGACCAACATTTACCTATCTACGCCCTTTCAGCAGGTATGTAGGAAGTGCGTGGGAACTGCACAGTTAACTTAAATAGTTCTAAAATACTGAGCAGACAGAAGACAGTCAAAAGCTGGAGAGCCAGGTTATACCTCACTGAACTGCTCTTTTTCTCTTTGTTCCCTCATGCTTCATACAGCCTATTAACTCCCGATTCTAGCCTTAAGGTACGGTAGGTTATTAGTTCATTTAGGAATATCTGGCAATTTTCTCTCGTTGTACACAGCATATACATTTCTTAATAATCCTCTTCCTCTCCCTCAAGCTATAGCTCAGGTGTTGGATCCACCAAACGTCTCCTCCCCATGCCTCGCCGCCGCAGGCGCTGGGAGCCACAGCTAGAACAGGTCTTCTGCCTCTGGCACCGAAGGGCAGCAGCTCCTTCCCTCCTTCCCCTCTTAGGTCAATGAGTTTGGGGCTCTTGTTGCCCGGGCACAGCTCCTTCTCTCCCAGGTCGTGCAGGCTAAGGGCTTAAGCAGCGATCAGCCTCGGGGCTGGAGCAATATGCTCAGCACCCGCTGTGGGTTTGATTCTGATTTCCTTGGCAGCCTCGGACGCCAGCACCAGGGGAGCCGGAGGCGAGCGGTGCTGCGGGCAGGCAGCAGGCATGCCTGTGCTGCAGCAGACCCAGCCCGGGCTGCAGGACTGGCATCAGGAGAAGGACGCGGTGGAGGAGCCAAAAACCCAAAGGGCAGGCAGCTAGCAGCAGTGCCAACCCAGCCGCGCAGGGAGGCAGAGCTGGAGCCGTCGGGCTCGGGGCCAAAGCCAGTGGGCACCTTCACTTGGAGGCAGAGGGAAGGAGAAACAATATGATTTTGTGTTAACTGTGCAAAGCCTCGGCAGGAAAAATCATTCCCTTGTTAGCAAAGGCTTGGGTTTACATGCCGCGGGGGTAATATTCCATCGCCTTTGGTGCTGGGTGGTGAAGGCACTGGCTGGTTTGCGTTGGCTGACAAATCAGCCTGGATATAAGGATAACTAAGGAGGGTCAGCAAAGATTATAAAATGATCATATTATTCGGTTTATGAAAAGAAAAGTATGTAGCAGGTGTTAGTGATGTCACTTAATGCTGCCGCCCTGAAATGCATTTAGTAGCAGCTGAATAGATCAGCACAGGGAAGGTTACACATAACACATACAGTTCAATTCCATGCATTATTTAACTTACTAAATCTAATTCACTTTTCCACCCACTACTTAAATTAATTTCCATGCATATAATAACTGGAATACAGCATCGACGTGCCGGAGGCTAGCAGCAAGACCAGGTAGAGGTCAGGTTAATGTCTGAAAATCAAAACAAATTACAAAGGACACTGATTGCTTTATTACAGGTTTTATCATCTTGTTTATAGAAGGACTAACTTTTGAAGTGATTGTCGATGATTTTAAATGTTTTCACATTTCTGAAGTAACAGAGCTGGTATCATGATAGAAGACAATCATAACCTCTGTGTGTCCTCGCAGAATTTCAGCGTCTTATTGGTGACAAGCAAAGTAACTAAAACTGGGAAAAGAACTGCAAGTAAATCATTTGCACTAAGTCATGTCCTGCAAATATTTTCCTTTTTGAGCTTCAGCAAGGCTGAGTTTGGGCTCTGCCAGAAATCTGGTTGGTATGTTTTTGTTATGGGTGGTGATGGTTTGGTTCTGTGTGTGTGAGAAGGAAAGCTTGAGAGAATCCAAGATGGGTTGGTTGTTGGGTTGTTTTTTTTTTTAGGAATTGGTTTTTGTTTTGCAAATTTTAGGGAAAAAAAAACAATTAAGGCATTTTTAGGTTTTTAGCTATAAAGATATACTTTTCTCTGTTCAAAAGTTAGCTGTCGTATTTCTCACCCTGAGGTATTCTGACACAACTAGGAAAATGGAAGAATAGTGAATACCACCATGGACCTTTTAACAAAAAATGTAAACTAATTAATGGCTACTAACATTAAAGTTTTACATTGGCAATATTCAGTAAAACATCTGACTAATCCTTGGAGTGAGTGGGTTTGCACCATGGTTTGAGTGTCCAGAGTATGTGCAGTAAGAGATTGCAAAATAAGTATTTGACGATTTTGCTTTTGGTCCGTATCTCCCATAAAATGAGAGTGTGGGGGTTTTTTGTTAGCTAAGACCAGTCATCTTATGTATTTGCATAGGTTACGTGCGTGCACAGCAGACTCTCTCTGAGTTTCCTGGTGCTTACGACAGCGTGATAACATGACACTGAAGGAAACCAAAGCCAGGAAGTTTTCTCCCCTTAATTTAGTTTTTGGCAGGCACACAGCACCAGCCACGTGTTCTCCCTCCCTGGTTGACCAGGTAGGTCTTGGGGGACGCTGCATCGGCCAAAGCTCAGAGGTGCTGGGGGCTGGCCAACGACCCGCACGCCCCCCTCGTCATAAACTGTCAGAGCAAATAAGCATCGTCCTGGGGGTTGTTCATCGCAGAGCTGCACTGCCTCTGGGGAAATGCATCACCCGCGCGGCTCCTCTCTGTGATGCACCGTCCCATACATCAGCACGAGAGCATCATACATTACCCGAGTGAGCTGTAGCTCTCGCACCGCATTACACCAATCCATCACCAAAGCAAGCTGTTGCTCTAATGATATATTAGTGTAGTAATCTGAGCAAGGCAGACCAATGATATATTACTCAAAAGATGGCACCCTTTATAGAAGCCAGGTTCCAGGAAGATATTCAGTATAATTACAGGCTGCTGGCTTACTTTTACTGGCATGAAAGTCAGCCAATGTACCCAGTGTACAAAGGAAGCCTCTTTCCTAGCTTGGGTTGGAAACGCCAGTATTGAAATAGGGTTTCTGTTAGTACAACGGTAAATGTTCACTCTTCCTTAGCTGCAGTGGCCAGTTTGTAATTTGCTCTGGTCATTTGGAAATGGAAAAATCTAGGTATCGGTTCCTCTAGGGACTGCCATTAGTACCTCAAAGTAGTTTCTTTTCAGGGTAATGTTTCTATTGCCACTATTTTCTACATGTAGTTCCTCAGTTTTCTAATTTGCATTACAACGATGATGAATATTGCTTGTAACCCATCCTCAGAAACAACCTTCATTTTTTTTACTTTCATGCTGTGTTGTGGCACTTTGGTACCTTCCTGGTGCAATGTCATTCGAGTCAGTAAATACAGGCAGAGAGTAATTTTGTTCTCTGAATTTTTCATTGGTTAGAAGTCTTCTCATTATGGGAAGAAAGCTGCTTGCCATGTATTTCATATTTATAATGAGCACTATACTTTCACATAGCACAATTTGCCCTGCTACATCCCAACTTTCTGAATCCTTACTCTTCTTGACTTTTTACTGCGGCAAATTAATCGTATCTCATGAGAACAAAATCAAAGCATTCAAATAAAGAAAAAATGTAGGTTGTAGAAAATTTAGAAATAGAAATTATCAAGTGAACAACACTTCTTTCTGTCTCTGACTTCTGTCAGTCAGCGAACCACATTTCTGACATGGACATGGGCTTACAGAGGTGGGCATACTGTGGTGCGAGGAGAAAAATAGAGCTGAGGCATCACCTTTCCAATGAAGAGCAATAAAATAATTAAATACGCCGGGGGTGGTTTTAGTTCCTTTGATTCTGAAAGTTTTTTCCAAATAAATGTATGAACTTATGTTTAACATTATAATACCTATAACAGTAATTAATATCAGTAGTGCTTCTTTCCAAGGTCTCAGTGACTTTACAGGCAATTAATCCCACGAGGTTCTAAGTATTAATGCCATCCTTTATACAGATGAGATCCGAAGGAAAAAGAGCCTAATTGGCTGAACCAAATCCGTTCAAGTAAATGGGATGTGGGATCTGTGACTTCAAATTGGGTTTCAGTCACTCATACAAGACCATGGAGCAAAAGCTGGCCAGCAGGCCATGGGTCACCCGACCCACCGCCCCGCCATGCACCTCTCGGATGTGCCCAGCTGTCCCGGTTTCGGCTGGGACAGAGTTCATTGTCTTCCTAGTAGCTGGCGCAGCGCTGTGTTTTGGGCTTAGTACGAGAAGAATGTCGATCACACCCTGGTGTTTTCAGTTGTTGCTCAGTCGTGTTTAGACTAAAGTCAAGGACTTTTCAGCTTCTCCTGCCCAGCCAGCAAGAAGGCTGGAGCGGCACAGGAAAGGTGGGAGGGGAGACAGCCGGGACAGCTGCCCCAAACTGGCCCAAGGGACATTCCATACCATGGGACGTCATGCCCAGTACATAAACTGGGGGGAGTGGGCTGGGGGAGGAGCACTTCTCAGGCATCGGTTGGCGAGTGGTGAGCAATCGCACTGTGCATCACTTGTCTTGTGTATTCCAATCCTTTTATTATTATTGTCTCTTTATTGTTGTTATTAGTGTCATAGTTTCTTCCTTTCTGTTCTATTAAACTGTTCTTACCTCAACCCACAAGCTTTACGTTTTTCCCCGATTCTCTCCCCCATCCCACCGGGTGCGGGGGAAGCGAGTGAGCGGATGCGTGGGGCTGAGTTGCCGGCTGGGGTTACACCATGACACCAGCCCTTCCTCCAGCCCACATTTCTGTTGGGGTCTGGTGCAGCACAAGTTACTCATACTATGACGGGTGGGAAGAGTGTAAATTTGTCACTGTGGGGAAGGGAAGATGGTGCTCTGAAGGAAAAAAAACAGCCTTTGGGGAGCTTAGGAGTGAGAACTTGGGCTTTGTGTAACATCAGGAACATATTGCACAAACATTTTTCTCAGAGGTAACATCCTTGACTCCTTTTCTGTGAAAAATGCTTCAGTGAACAATTCTTTTTGTAGTTTCGTACCAGTTACACTGTATACAGCAAAACACAGTCTAAAATAAATCTGATATACCATAAAGCACAGATACAGTCTTCCTTTTCAAAGTGAAATCACAGATATGTTGAAGCATGAATATGATTTCAAGTTGCTTTTGTATCACTGGATTCTTTGCAGGAATTGCATATCACAACATACATCAAATCAACGTGCTCTGCCCTCTGGGATTATTTGTTATTTACCTTATTATTTTTATTTGTATTTTTGCACTGCGATGTCTACAAAAAAAAGGCTGGAAAGAGAAAAGACTGGGTTTTTTTGGTATTAGCAAATTCAGAGTCAGGATATACTGTAACCAACAGTCAAAAGACTGTCAGTTCTGCCATCATGGTTAAGGCGCTGAACCTAGAGCATGACTTATAATGCTAATATATGACAAACACATCAACAGTCCAGGAAACTCCAACGTTGGCTGCAAACCTTCTCTTTTCTAGGTCGTTCTTCTGTAAGCATGATACATCTCTGTACCGTAAGTACTTCTAGATTATCAGTTATATCAGTTGCTTGTTATATTTCTTCTACTTTCAGATTCTGGCCCTGCACATTAATTAGGCAGTTACAGCTGTTTACAATGTGCAAAACAAGTGCAAAACGTTATGTCAAAATTCTCATTTCATTTAGGCTTTGTTCAGGGTCAAATACCTTTGCAGAGCAGCAAAGTTAGCTTTGCAAGAAAGCAAAACCCACGTATACTGTATTAAATACAAGGCAGCCGCTAGTAGAAGGTCATGAACTTATCAATATTAGCAATACTCTTTGTCAATGAAATGAGGTTGGATTTTCATTCAACTGTTGATTTGTTTTTATACCAGCTGAAAAATGAAGAGCTAAGAGTGAGCGGTTGAAAGTACAGACACTGTCAAGCAGATCGTTCTGTACGATCTCAGGTGATCAGCAAAATCGTCATGAAATTTGACCCAGTCTGGGGAAAACAGGTTAGTTTGGGCTTGAAACAGCTGCCAGAGGTAGTCAATTCAAATGCAATGGCGTGGAACTGATGAAAGTGGACTTCAAAGGACCGTAAACAAGCAGCAGAAGATGAAACTGTCTCTCCCATCTTACAGCTCAAGCTGCCCCGAAAGGAAGCCAAGAGCCTCTAAGGCTCAGCTGTTAACTCCTTTCCTCCAAGCGACCAGAGAGGTGTTCCCAAATGATGGCTAACAGCCCAAGGAGCGGTGCTAAAGACTGAGCTCTGCTGTTAGTTTCTCTACAATGTCCTTCAGCAGATTATGCAAACTTCTGGGCAGGTCCTGCCCGCAGATGGTGAGCAGATCGGCAGGAAGAGGCTGGAGAGCCAAGGATGCTCGAGCCTTCTTTAGCAGGGCTTTGGTAACCATACCCTTTTCCTCCAGGTACTCCCTGAGCACCAGCTGCAGGAATGAGGTTGGTATCGCATATATAACACCACCAAAAAAGAATTTTCCCATTATTTTGCTGAAATTCGGAGGGAGGTGGGAAAGGTGGACAAGCCGGTGTCCCTGGCTGAGCAGACGTCCAGCTCTCTGCGCTGCTCAGCTCACGGGCTCCCAGCTGGCAACTCGCCTCCTTCTTCCACTCTTTGATAGATGGGCTTCCTGGCCGGGGAAACAAATGCGTTTTGTCCACGGTCCAGGGCAGCAAGCCTCAGCCAATCTGAAAATAAATCACAGCATGATGTGAACCCTCATAAAGACTTTCAAAAACAAAGCAGGCCCTCGAGGAGACATTCTCTGCAGTCTTTCCATTAAACATGCGTTTTGCAGTAATGAATAGCCTACTTAATAACGAATGCAAAAAAACCAGCCCTCGATAATCAATAAGGGGTTCCTTTGTGATCCATTGCAGCAGCACATGATGCTCCTCGAGCACTGCCCCTTCTGCAGGGAAACTGCTGCAGGACACGCAACGTTTGATACCCCTCTGATTAGTCCAGGGGAGCAGTGGCAAAGGAGGTGCTCCTCGGGAAAAGGAGTCGTTAACTGGGTAATTTTTGTAGAGCACTTCTTGACAAAGTGCCCACTCTACCCTGTTAAAGCAAGTTTCTGTATAAGCTTATATATCTAGGCATAGATATGTAGCTATATGTAAGCATACGCATACATAAGCATCACAGCCTTGATGCTCTGTTGTCCTGCGTGGCATGCAGTATTTCCCTCCGGGCAAAGCCACCAAGAGAGTGGCACAGTGACAACGGCTCTTCAGGAGAGGTTGTTGGGAATTTTGTGACAAATGTGGGGTTTTTACTAACTATGGAGAAGAAATCCGTCAGCTTCTCCGTTCCTTCACTCACAAGCACATAAAGCGTCCTGTTGCTACAGCCAGACAAAACCTACCACTGAAATGAGTTTTGCATTTAGGTGCTAATGTCTGAAAGATTTGTACTATCATTTGGGCCACATATTCCTAAACAAGCTGCTTCTTTACATATAATTAATGTGTTTATTTCCACACAATTAATAAAATATTATTTCTTTACATTTTTCCTCAATAAAAGCAGATGTTACACCCGCAGAATTCAACAAACCAAAGACGCTTTGTATCAATAGCTATGAACACCAGGAAATTGAAAGGACCTCTCTCATATCAGAGCCCTGATGAACTGAAGCAAAATAGGAAATAAAACAGGAAATAGAAATGCAACACACAGAACTTTAAAACATTTGTATGTCCTTTTTTTATATAAACTTTATTTTTATACCATATGTTTTCTAAGTCTGGCAGATCAGGAAACATGAGAGTTGAAAAATGGAATCCTGTTGTGTCTGAAAAAGTTATTTTAGGTCATTTCAGATACTTCTGAAAGGCGTTAATTATAATTTGGTTCTTTTGGGGGGGGTCACAGTATTAAAGCTGGCTGGAAATACAGGTGGAAATAGGTGAAACACAGTACCAGTAGAAACATAGTACCAGTAACATGTCAAAGCAGTCTAGAATGGGAGGTCTGAAAAATATACTGCACATACAGAATATATAGCCACAGAAGATTTTACTAAAAAAACCCAACTCTTTAGGATGGAAGAAAAAGTATTAAATGGGCAAAAGGAGACAGGTAAATCATTGCATTTGCCACTTCTTTTTTTTAGATAGATTTTCCTGGCAGGCATTTCATACACTAGTCGTAGGGGAAGGCAAAGAGAGCTTGGCTGGAGCGTGCGGAGAGCTGCCTCCTGGAGCCTTTCGCACATCCAGATTGCTGGTGAGTGATTTGGATCATGTTTGCTCCTTAACGATGCTGCAGGGAATTTATTTTTCAATACAGCCTTTTCTGAATTTCAGGTCTTGATCTCAGATCGTTTTAATGAGAGGGAAAAAAAAAAAAGATAAATTACCAAAGTCTGAGTAGTGAGACTGAAGGAAAACGTAATGAAGAAATGTACGATCTTACCATGTTGTGAGGATATTAAAACCACTTTGTGCTTATGCTTGCAAAGATGGAATCTTTTACTCAGAAAGGTGCAAAACTGCGCTCTATTCTATATATAAAAGCGACAATTTATATATGCAATATGTACATTTATAAGGGACAATTTATATATGTCTTTGGCAAACTTCAGAAATGTTAAAACAAAGTATCACTGGTGCCTCCTTATTTCTTTTTTCACTATGTCCTGGCTTTCTTAAGCAAAGATTAGTCCTTTCTCAGCTTAGAAAAGAAGGAGCTGCTCACTGAGGGATTAAAAAGACTAATTTAAGAAGACAGATGTGTGTTAGGTGCAGTGCTTGCTGCTACAGGCCATGTCTTCTCTCTACTGTACTCACCACACACCCAAAAGTTAATTTTCCACCCTTGCAGCTACTTCATTTTTTTCAAAACTACATCTGCTGGCTTAAAAGAAAAATTTGACAAGTTTTACAGGTATTACATATAAACTTAGATATGAGAAATGGCTTGCAGACAGGTAATGAGCAGTGGGCTGACTTGCTTCATGGAGAAACTTAAATCACTTACACGTGTTAAACAACTGAGCTATTTCGCTGAGGTTTATCATTTGCTGGCTGCTGCTGTTAAAACCGTCTGTATTTGAGAAGCCTTGGGTGAGAAAGGCTGGGAGAGGGCAGGGGAGAAGCCTGTCTATTGCCTTGCTCTCCGCAGCTCCACGAGGGCATGCACCGCACGGAGCAGTGCTCCGACGTCACCGTTATTAGGAAGTATGTCATCCACTGGTACCACCGTCCTCACGCCCCGCTCGCGGGCCCCGCTCCTACACCCTCCGCTGACATCCCACATCCTCCCGGCAGCTCTCTGCCAGCGGGCTCAGCAGTCTTAGTCCTGTTTTCATCAAGTAAGAATAGGGAAATATAACTATAACTACGCGTCTGCAACGTTGTTACATCAGCATCCGAAGGGGTGCTGGGGATGCCAAGGCCCCTTTCGCGGCAGAGACCTCACTTGGCACGCCGTAGTGCCTCTTCTCCGTCTGAGACAGGCAAGTGCATACGGATTTCAAATTACCTGTAGTTCTTTCAGTAAGCGAAAGAGAAAAGCTTAGTTTTAATAATTTTTTTTTTTTAAATTGCAGAAGTTTCTAAAAGAACTTCCCAGACTTTAAAAACTTTTAATTAAATAAGGATTGGTCTTACAACTTTTGTTGATAGATGGGCAGGAAGAAAATTAACTGATTGTATTAAACATTGAAAGGCAAACTCTGATAAAGGTAGAAAAAAACCCACGGATGAAATCCAACCCATAAATTTTCATGAACAATCAGAAGTGCATATAAATGAAATGATTTGGCCATGTAAAGTATATAAATTCAAATAATCGGGATACGGCATCTAAGGAGCCGGATTCAATGCCCAAACCTGTGGTGTACGCAAATTCTATTATTTTGAGACACAAAAAACTGGAAAATGCATATGACGTTTCTCTTGAACAAAGCCACTCTTAACACACGGTCGTGAAAAAGGATTGCCTGATCTGTCGGAAGTTAGATATTAAAATAAATCAGAATATAGTGTGCAATTTAAATATGGCAAACTCCAGTGGATTTGTCTCTCTTATTGGCTCCTTTCGAAGAGAGGCAATTCAGGATTAAACCATAATTGCTGAGATTATTTGAATTCTAATTTTAGAGTTAACTTAGTGAATTGCCACAGACTAATTGCCACAAGCTTGACTGACCTGAAAAACGTCCGTTTGTTAGCTAATAATTGTCATGCCAAATGAGCGTAGTTGTGTTGAAGCCAAAACAATATTTGGATTACTATTCATAATATTTGCTGTATTTCTTTCTGTTTTGATAAACTCTGGATACTTCATGTTAGATTACTCCTTGTTTGTTATTTCTCACCATGTGTTTAAATTTCACTTTCTACCGCTTTTTATTTTAGATGAGGGGAGTTTATTCTAACATCTGGCGTCTCAGGAGAAATCACAGACTGATGTTTTTGGTGCAAACCACCCACGTTTCAGTTTAGCTTTGCCAGAGAAGTATCGAATGCTTTGTTCAAGCGAATTACTGTATTTAAATCTCCCAACCAGCCTCCCCACACACCCCTCCTTCAGGTTTACTTTAACTATTCTGAGTAGAGGAATAAACGGGGAATTTATTCCCACTGGATGCAGAGGAGCTAATCCCATTGCCACCACCAAGAGCCGTGGGGTAACAGCCGGTGCTACGAGGAGGAATCGTACAAATTCCTGACACCCAGGCTGTCCGCAGCAAGCTCCGCAGCTGGAAACGTGGGGCCTTTCCTGGGACATTTCCAGAAAACACAGGGGCTCGGTATTGACGGGTAGTGACAAATAATGTAGGCCCTGGTGCATTTTGGGCGTTGCCTTCTTTTCTGCTGTTGCTTTGGAGCGCGGAGCGGTTTTTCAAGATGCCAATTTTAGGGCGTGTGAAGGAAACTTGGAAACCGTGTGGCACCGGCACAGTCTGTCCCGAGTTCTGAAGCGGTTCGTTTCCCAGTGACCCCGACTTCAGAAAGAGTGCTGTCCCTCTTCTGCTTTTTGCCTTGTTGGTTTGAAGGGGTTGCTGTAACATGCTGGCCTTGAGGTGTTGATTTCTGGCCCTGCCTTCGACTGATTGCACCTGCTGTGATCTGCTAATTCACCTTATTCATAGAGCAAGGCACTAAAACCCTAACCGTGTTAAACGTGCATCACACCCGCCGCAGCGAGACCACCACCACAGCCTACTGCTGTGGCTGCTCTTACAAATTAAATACAAAAACCGGTGAACCAAATGATACCAAGGGGTAGCAGGTACACCTTCGGGAGTATCCTAACGATGGCCAGGCTCCGGCTTCTGCCCGGACTTCTCCAAGAGCAGTTCCCACGTATTGCCACACAGACGCACAGGCATGCCATCACATTTTTCCAACGAAATGGAGCGTAACAGTTGAAAATCACTTTGCACAAGCCACTTTAAAAAGAAACGGCAGAGCACACGCGGCAAGAAACGGGAAAGGAAGGCAGGCCCAGGCAATCATCAGCTTGAAAGCAAAACTGATGCAGTGAATCGATGCAGTTATAAGGGAGAAGCTGATCAGGCTGGACGTGAAGAGTTTTTCACCCTCCCCACCGTCCCGCGCACTGACACCCGGGAGCAGCGCGGGCCTGGCAGCGCTGCGGCTGCTGCGCGCGCTGCCTTCGGCGAGCCGATTGCGCTGTGTCGCCCGGTGGGGATTCACTACACAACTTGCAAACCCCACTGGTGGTGGCGTGGCATAGAAAAGAAAAAAGGCAAAGAAAAACGGAAACGGAAAAGGAAAAGGAAAAGGGGAAAAGAGAAAAGAAGAAAAAAGAAAAAAAAGAAGAGACGAGGGAAGGGAAGGGAAGGGTAGGGAAGGGAAGG